>CM032230.1:79067500-79667500 GCA_019009955.1 Riptortus pedestris | reverse complement strand
CCAGCATTAACCAAAAATCAACCTACTATAATTTGTTATTTATAAACATTAATATTTTTCCCACCATGAATATTGATAACATGTTTTTACCTAGTAATATAACAAGTAACCTATTGATTCTCCTTTATTTAGTATCACTAATTCGAGTTTTCTTTTTATTAATATAAGTGGAGTAAAAAGGAGGAGAGCTTTTGTTTAACTCGGCAAATAAATACATGGAATTGTTTCATATGCATATTCTCCCCTGTAGATTATATATTTCGTCCAAAACCCCTATGAAAATAAAAGATAAATATTCTATTGAATAAAAAATATAAGCGACCCCTCTAAATATATAAATGGATTCTAAAAACTAAGGTAGAAGAGAAAATCCCGGCTAAATTGAGATAAAATTCACAATACATCGCGAAAAATATGTAGATATACTATCTTCAACTCCCATAAAGCTTCCTGATAATTCATTCTTTATCGGAAATTTCTATAGCTCCTTCTATATTCTCAATCAGTGGAGTGAATGCTGAGATATTTTTATTAAAATTCTAGTCGGCGAAGCATGCATACCTTGGCATCATAATTCCTAACGTAGACTAGCCCAATCAACTTTTCGTATTTTCTTTTAAATAAAAATGTAACTAAATTTCACAAAAACATTTTTTCCAGGAATTGATTGATATTACCGTACTGTGTTGAGTAATCAAATTAAGGCATGATTTAGAATAAAAAAATCCTATTTACCAGTACCTCCAAATAGAATATGGAGTACAACCAATCAAAATCATTAATCAATGACTTTTTTTAAGTTGCACAAGCAGGAGTAGGAGTTTTAAAGCTTCCCATTCCAAAATGCAGATCCAATTCTATCCTCATATGATTTATGTCGAGTTTACGAAACTATAATTAATCTGGACTTTCTGTCTATAGAATATTAATCTATTCAAAACGCCATGATCCATGTACACAATTATTTCAGCAAAATCCATAAACGCAGGCTCAAATTCCAACCATCACATAATGACTTTGAGTGATTCACACCGCAATCAAGGAGCGTTAAATTAAATAAACGATAGAAAGACTGTTCACACATGGTCTTCCTAACCAAGCGGATCAATACGAGTTTCCCGACATTTTAACATGTTTTCAAGAGTAATTAAAAGTACTTCCATGTCTGAGACGAAAAATCGTAAGAGTATATGAACAATATTGGAATGTAGCATAACTAATTAATAAGCACTTATGTTCTGATATTAAAATTGTAGGAAATTTGTAGAAGGTGCATTATTGGTCTATAAACTAACCAAGTGGCACTCGTTTATTTACAATAGCCATTCTCCATACATTTTAGCGAGTTTCCTTAAGAGAATATACCATTAGCTATAAACTAGAGAAATGTAATTACTCTAGATTTTACATTGTTTATTTAAATTCGTGAGTGTATTACAGTTAATCATATATAAAGCTAACTCATATAATCTGATCCCGACAACCAGATGAATTGAAGAGTCATTTTCTTAGTCCGGAAAGACTCAATTAACTCTTAAATATTAGACTTATTATTTGAAATACAAAAACACAAACCGTAACAAGTGCAACAAATAATATTGGAGAAACATAAGGTTTTTCTTATACAACGGGTTCGAGTACATTTATTATTTTATTTCATGTAACCCTCGACTAAACACTAGTCTCATATAATGAAGGCAGATTTTCATTTCTTATTATATTCTTAAAATATATGTTTGAAAATGATAAAATAAAAATGCTAACCATATATATATATAATATATATATATATATATATATATATATATCTATATATATATAAAATTGTAACCTCTGTCTGTACATTGATTTTTTTCGCGAAATTTCACGATAACTTTTCGTTTCACATGTCATAGACACCATAACTGCATTTTGTTTCTTTGGTGTCTGTTTGTTTGTTTGTTTGTTTGTTTATTTGTTTGTTTGTTTGTTACCTTTTCACGCATAAACGGCTGAACCGAATTTTATGAAACTTGGTATGTATATTACTACTAGCCCAACTTAGACTTTAGGCTATATTAATATTCTCTAAAACAAATAGGAGTGGGGGTTATAAGGGAGGCCTGAAATTAAAAATAGCGATATTTCGTTTCCTATTGCTTTTTCAGCAAATATGAACATGACAAAAGTTGTTTATTTTGTTATTTAGAGTAACTTTTGTTATATGCACTTTTGCCGTATACGGAACTATAAATGAGTTATACGCTAAAAACTATAGCGGGAGTCCACAATTTTATTTGGCACTAAAGACTCAACCGAACTAAACCAAACTCGGTATGTGAATTAGTACTAACGCCTTCCTTATAATAAGCCATACTAACATTTCTAGGGACGGACAGGAGTGGGGGTTATAAGGGTGGCTTGAAATTAAAAATAGCGATATTTCGTTTCCTATTGAATTTTCAGCAAATATGCACATAACAAAAGTTATTTATTTTGTTATTTAGAGTAACTTTTGTTATATGCACTTTTGCCGTATACGGAAGCATAAATGAGTTATACGCTATAACCTATAGCGGGAGTCCACACTTTTATGTGGCACTAAAGACTCAACCGAACTTAACCAAACTCGGTAGGTGAATTAGTATTAACGCCTTCATTATAATAAGCTATACTAGCATTTCTAGGGACGGGCTGGAGTGGGGGTTATAAGGGAGGCCTGAAATTAATAATAATGATTTCCTATTGGGGTTTCGGCAAATATGCACATTACAAAAGTTGTTTATTTTGTTATTTAGAGAAATTTGCTCAGCACTTCTTTTCAATATAAACTACCAGATAACTCACCTGAAAAAATTAATTCTAATGTATGTCAATATTTTCTCCTTAATAATTCAAATCTATGCATAATGCACAGGAGACGGGAAATATGACAATATGGAGGACAGTGAACTCTTACATGAAATATTAATTTTATTACTAACAAATCCATAGCAACGACAAGTATTATAAACTCTAAACACTGGGACGGGAAATGTCAAAATATTGTGCAAAGTAAAGCCTTGCCAAAAAAAAAATACCATCACCATTCAGCCTCAAATGAATTCCCGGGCGAAGCCGGGGATCTGAGCTAATATATATATATATTAGGACTGATCTAATAGTAAGTATGGATGGACATATCAAGAAATATATGAAAAAAGTATCTGCTGGATTCAACATCGATATCTAATCTATCATTTGGAAAAACTACTAAATAGTAGTATACTCTCCCTTAATTACACCCTCTACTATTCACTTCATTTTATTATATAATTTTTTTATTTCCCTTGGCAGCTCTCGTCCCTTCTTGAACCAAGCTTTTCATTTTATATGTTGCTATTAGAATCTATATAAGGAGAACTACCCCGTCTAACGGAGATTTTATTAATAATCTGGGCTGTCTATATAAAACTATTTTCATTTAGTTAAAAAGTTTTGTTATCCAGAAGTGTAAAACTTTGGTAATGGTGTATAGACTTTAATAAACATAGAAACAACACCAACCCAACAGAACCAATACCCACTAAAATAATTAATTACAGGGGTATTAATAAATACATATAAATTAAATGTTATTATAACCCTCCAAAGCCTAGAATTTTTTTCTGTTGAAATTTTTGATTATTTTGGCATTTTTAAGTTTATTGGAATATAATATATACATTTATACCAAATACTGAAATTTAGTACTGATGGATTATGAGATAAGCCCTGTTGCCGTATGGCAACAGTAGGCTCCTGAAGACAAAAAACCTGTAAATATTGAAAATTGGAATTCCATCATAAAACACTTTAATATATGCATTTAAATTTATTTACATATAATACAGACTAATGTAAATGCATATTCTAAAAAAATTACATATTTTTATATTATTTTTTATGGTAGGCGGCAAAGTGAGGTATACAAAGTCCAACGTCACACTTTATGCATTTTGTTCTGATTATGGATTTGCATGAAGTAAACCCACATCGTCTTTTCTTCTTAATCGGTCCAACTAAGTGATCAAGCCTGTCATACTTTATTTCTTCGTTTTGACGACCTGGTTGAACAAGGGAAAATCTGGATGCTGTCGGACCTGGGGTTCGCCTCTCTGTCTTGTATTTTATTAGGTAGGTCTGTGCTAATTCCCGTCGAAATTGTAATTTTGTCATTTTTTTTCCTGATGCCTTACAAATGTTCCAAGCATTGTTGACGGCAGCGTCTAAAAGCCAAGTAAAAATAGGCCAATAATATTTTTTTCCCCTAATTGATACCCTGAATGTGTTGATATCTTGGTTCATTCGGTCACATCCTCCCATAAACGTGTTATATTGCTGTATTATATGCGGTTGGGGGACTTGAATAATTTTTTTATCCTGGTGGGAATATCTTCTTGCTGAACTTAGCGGATCTATGCCATAACATGTTGACGCCATTGTCACGACACTGTTGTCCTTCCATCTTACAAGAAATATCCCATCATTTTTTTCTATTATGTAGTCCATAGTTCCCCTCCGCTCTTTTAGCATTTCCTTTTTTGTTTTAAGGGGACAGCTTTTGGGAATTCTGTTATCCCTAATTGTACCAGTGGCCCAATAACCCCTATCTTTGAGGTGTTTGAGCAAGTTGAATCCGGTGAACAAATTATCACAAAATATATGATAAGGTAAATTTTGTAATGCCTGTGGTATGTCATCCAACATTCGTAATAGTGGTGCTGAAGCCTTGCCAAACAGTATTTCATAATCTGAATTAGGCCTAAGACTTTTTCCTTGGTACAATTCAAAATTTGCTAAGTAACCATTTGTTGTACTTAGTGCCCACGTCTTATAGCCAAACCTAATCGGTTTGTTCCTTATGCATTGCTTACATGGGTGTTTGCCAAAATATTCAATCATACTCTCATCATAGCTTAACTGTTGAGTAGGTACGAAATGTTTTAAGAAATTTTTCTGAAGCAAATTCATGAGGGGTCGCAATTTGCAAAACTTATCTGTCATGTCCAAACATGTGTTATCTACAAAATGCAAAAATTTCATTATATTGATGAATCTATCTCGTCTCATTGCGTCAGAAACCATGCCATTATGCATATCATTTACAGAATCCCAATAAAACCGTTTTCCTGGCAATACGCAATAGCCTGACAAAATAAGGATGGCCAAAAAACATTTTATTTCTTCAATAGAAATTTGTGGGTCCAGAAATCCTCCATATTGTGCATATCGCCGTGATTCTATTGAAATTAGTTCCAATAGCTCAACATCAAAAAACAACTCAAATAATTGCATGGGAGTCATATCTTTATATGAATCATAATTGAAATTCCTATATAGAAAATCATTTTGTGAGGGCACTATGTCACCTCTAATCCATGAAGTTCTCCGGTTTTTCTTCAGTTCATCACAGCTATCAGTAATATATTTTTTGCACCTTACCTCTACTTGGGCTGAGAGCTGACGCCTGTTCAAATTGTTAACAAGGCCTCCATCATCTTCATCAGCTGAATCCTCATCCGTTAGAACCCCAGGATCAGGTGGTGCTATGAAGAGTTTCACTTCTTCATCTGTGTCTGAGAAACTCCCAGATTCTAAAATGTCTAATGCCTCCTTCACAGTACAGTCTGTTAAGATCACTTTGTTACTGAAAAATCAATAAAAAAAAAAATCAACAGAAGAAAAATAAATAAAACTCTTAAAAATTTTAAAAGTAAATAAAGACTGCTAAAAAAAAATATTGATGAAAGCCTACTGTTGCCATATGGCAACAGCAACATATACATGAATACTATACGTACATAGAAACTGATATAGATCTAAAACAAATTTATTCACTTTCTAAAAACATCTCACTAACAACTATTTATAAAACTGCACTTAGAAAATGATTAATTATATATATGATGTACTTACAAGATTGAAGAGTCCATATCTGTCCTGATTTTCAATGAAGTGTTAAATAAACTTAAGTACCACCTCCAAATCAGCAGCTAATCTCTTCAGCTATGAACACTGTGAAGTAGAATGCTAGACTGAGGAACTGATGAGGGTTCGGGCCTTCCCAGACCTGTCCAAGCCTGTCAGGATGCCTGTCAAAACATGACTCCATGCGTTGCCAAGTGGCAACTGTAGGACTTGGAGGGTTAAGATCCCCAGCTTCAAAACAAAAAAGTTTATTTTATACTCGAGGAGCAAGAACGTATAACGATAAGTTTATGAAACTACTCAGCAAATAATTAATTTAAAATAAACAAAAAGGTAAATATTTTCATATATTATAAAATTAACATTCTTTAGAGAGTTTAATAAAATAAAAATGACATGATCATATATTGTTGTCGGGAGTTTCTTAATCATGGTCTACATCTTGACTAATAATTTATTGACCCAGGAAAGCAGACTAAAGGTTAATAAGGAAAAAATTAGTACTCTGAAAACCTTTTTGTTTTTCTTACTCAAGCTGTGAATGCTAATTTTCAAGTATACTTGAAAGACGCTGTATTTCTCTCTCACTCTCTCTCCCCCTCTCTCACTCTCTCATTCTTTCTCTCTACCCCTCACCCATCACTCTCACATCAGAGAGGCACTAAATCAAAGGAGCAAGGATTTTCGGTTATCACTCGATTTTAAGGAGGCTTATGAAACAGTTATTTACTTATTACTGTTGTGATCATGGACAACCTAATTTTAAAATTGAAACCATGATTAAAAAGTAAAATTATTTTTAAAAATAATATGAACTCTTATTTTCAGTAAAGTTAAACGACTAAATTATTGGTAGATGGAAAGAGAAAAAACTGCTATTTTTGGCATAGTATTAATTTGGTATTGTTGTAACACTAAATCACGTTTCAAGGATTATCCAGGGAATAACAATAATGGAAAGTGTGTTTCCATGTAGGGCACCACTTTATTCAAAAAGAAATAAAACATTTCTGTTCAATGAAACTCACACTTGGATTAAGATTATTGTTTCCCAACCAATCATCTTTTTAAATAATGAAAATTGAAAATTAATTCAAATTAGCATCACCATTCTCCTTTATCCCTAACAGATATATTAAAGTGAATAAACTTCAAATAAATCTAATATTTCCTTCGTTATAGGACCATCTAAATGATTCGGGCGGAAAGGCAGACAACCATCTCAAAAGTTACAATTGGGGCACTCTTAGTTAGCAATTATGCCATGACGAGTGTAGCGTGAGGAAAGTGTATAATATTCGAAAGAGAAATATACCCTCTAATATATCACCACACTGATGGTTGGGCCTGGCTTAAAATTACCTTCACTACCACATGTATACTAACTAACAACACATGGAAAAACATCTACCCGAGAGAGGGAAATAGAAACATTATTGCTACTCTGTAGAAAAATGTAAAACCAGTTCTAAGCTCTATGAAGGGAATCTGCTAAACAGATTGGAACTCTCACAGAAAATTAATATAGTGTTTATACCATAAACAGAATCCAGTACTAAAACTATCATTAAAATCTACAGAACTCGTCTTCGGCTATGAATACAAGAAGTAATTGTAACTACATTTATCTTAATTCGATGAAATTGCTTCATTACTTCGCTTGCATTAAACAATATAAATAAAATGAATTTTTTAAAAAAAAAAAACCATTTATATTTTTCTACATGTTTCGCTTCTTCATGAAACATATCAGGAGATTAACTATAATTCAAAGTAGTTCCACCTACATTCCATGGAGGTAAACCCTCTTTTAGTCTAAGATGTATTTGCATAGCCACATGCTAACCCCAAATGCAGCAGTTCTATTACTAGAGAGATGCCGATAATGTGTTTTAACATTTGATCGAGTATTGATGACTTCCATAACACATTTCGTGCTTATCGTGAATATTTAGAGTTGACGGGTTGGAGCGAGTTAACGTAAAATTGAAGAAGAAGAAATACTAATTCTTATAATACATATTGCTGATAAAGGAAAATGTGTAATACAATAGTAGGGTAGAGTTTACTTGTAAAACTGGTGATGAAACAATTTACCCGTTCTCCAAATCCCCACATCACTTAGTTCGATTTTTAACGTTACATACAACCTCTAGGACACACACACACATAAACATATTGAGGGCCGTTCCGGATATTGCATTTAGAATACCACTTGTTAAAGATGAGAGTAAAAGTAGGTTTATCAAAAAATAAATTTGTCGGAATTTGGAGGTAGGTACATAGACTAAAGAGATAATCAATAATAGAAAGGTTATTTCTTAATCACTATTGCCAAAAGTGCCGTGCCAAAAGCAACAGATATTTTTGATATTAATGTATTTAATTTTATTGTGGGTATATTTCAGTCACAACAAGCATAAGAGAAGTGTAACATGAATCATGAACAATCTTTGAATAAAGAAGAATAAGCGATTAAAAATAATCAGTAAAAAAATATAGAAGCACAAAAGCAAGAAAGGAAGGAACTTAAATACTATAAAGAAAACGGATTTATAACAATTATCCACGAAACAATTTCTCATCAAACGAAACAATGAAAATATCCCGAAACCCTATTTAACACTCATACTTGGAATCAAAGTAATTATGAGGAATCCGGAGCGCCCCCCACCGATAAATTGGTTATAAAAATTCTACTTCCATTTCGACTGGTTTCGTAAGTTTTATAAAAAAAGGAGACTGGACTCCGGGTGAGCGATAGCCACGCATTCCCGGGACTGCTGTCAATGGGCCCAGACATCTGCTTAATATGCTCGATCCCATCGTACTCTCGGTCTGCCTCTACATCTGATAAGAATGAATGGGAATTCTGCGTTATCTGCCCAAGATTAGCCACGTTCTGGCTACGGTCGTTAGCAAGCATTTCCTTCTCTGGAGGAAATGAGTCTACAGACAGTCTATTTCTATAATCTTTACAATGAAAAATTAGGTCACTGCTAGCTTCACCTACTCGACTGATAACGCCTTCTAATCAGAATACAGAACAAACGTAATTAATATTTATTTTGATAAGAATTTCACACTTGTGACTAACAATCCCCTTTATGAATCACTTCAAAGTAGAGGATGAAATGCTTCAAATGCATTGAACGAAAGATAACTGCCATTGGACAAACAGAAATCTGTCAAAAATGACCTACTTCTAGTTGTAAATTAAAATATCGCGTACTAGAGCTAGTTCATATAGGTGCATAGAATAAAAATTTAAATTTACAATATAGCAAAAATACATGGTTCACAGTATTTAATAAAATAACTACTAACTATTTCTTAAATATTTTGTTATTTCCAAAACACCGTATCAGGATAGATAGGTGGTACAGAGAAAGTGTGAAATGCAAATACGTAAATATATCCGACATTATGCGTCTGAAGAAAAAAAAAAATGGTTGCATAACCAACCTCTTTGATATTGTAATTTTGTGCAATTGCTCTATAAATTCTTCACTAACTCCAATATTAAAGGAGATATTTACAATCTTATGGTTCCAGAATTTGGTATACGCCCACTCTTTCCCATGACATTTTCACTTTAAGCTACTGTAACACTTGATACGTCCAGCTCACTTAAGGTTTGCCTACGCAAGCCTACGCGTGAGACACTTGATTTCCCTATGTAATGGACTTTATCATTAATGAAATGGGTTTGCTGAAAAAGGAAAAAGGTTTTAATACAGGTATAATAAAAGAGCGGTCGGTGTTGTTTGTAGATTAAAAGCGAACAACGCAGAGGTCATGATGGAATAAAAAGTATTATTATTGTATGGAAAACCAGGTGACACACCTAAAATATGTTTTAAAAATGGCGTCTCTGCAGTCTCTGTGGCAGTCTCGACAGAACATAAAGTTTTATTAATCTCTAAGCTCCTTTGCCTCTCGATACTGAGCAAGTACAAGTAGAACAGGAAGTGCAAGAATTAATTATCTCCAATAAAAAATAATTAAATTATTAATCACATACTGACGATGCGTCCGTCAATAAAATATAGCCGATAGAAGTACATTGAAGCATGTTAATCGCACATATGGAAACTTTAATTCACCATTCACGGTTTAGGAACATAAATCGTCTTGTAATGAGTCCACTACGCTGCCACTAGGTTGCAACAATTCAATTCAATTTTAGTAGCTCAGTAGAATATAGATAAATAGCTATAAATGAATTTATATGTGTTTGAGCATTCTCCATGTTGCCACGTTCTTCCATAAGAATGAAATGATGACATTTGAAAGAAGTTTTGAAAAAACGCAACATCAACAAGAGGTTGGTTAGCCACCTTCAACCATTGCCCTAAGAAAACTTTATTAAAGAGATTTGTTTTAAATTATGATTTATGAATATCATGTAAAGGAATGAATAACCCTAATAAAATTTAGGAGCTTTGCATTCGGCGACAATACAGAAGAATGAGAGGAAGAATGTAATATTGGAATTTAGTGGAAAATGTAAGATAATAAAATAAGGATTCCAATAAAAGATAAGGATTCCTTTTGTCAAGATCAACAAATATTAAAATCACACGAACATAAAGGAAAAAAAAAATCATATTTTTATTCCACCTGAAAGGTATATCTTTAATCCTGTATAGAAATGATGGTTTTATAACGAAAATTCCGTATTATATCTAGCAAAACTGGTTCTAAACGTGATACATCTTTAACAAGGCAAACAGCTCTTTTTTTTAAGACCCATATTTATCATAATTTTATGTATAAAGGAAATCAAAGGGAGAGACAAAAACAGGGCAAACCTCAGTGTGGAATAGAGTTTAGCCAAAGGCTGATTTAGATGCTTTGGCCCTCCAGCTTTTTCAAGAATTGCTCTTTAGCCACGCAGATTAACAAATCCTGGGAAACTCAATTTGAAATGTAAGTAAGAGATCTCTGAGATAAAGGCTTCCAAAGCTATAATATTACTATATATATATATATATATATATATATATATATATATATATATATATATATATATATATATATATAAAGAAACAAAAAAAATTAAGAAGAGAGAAAGATTTTGAAAGTTCATAGTAAGTAGGAGGGCTCAATAGTTTCAGCTGCAAGGTGCATGGTGAATACATCCTAAATAAAATAAATCATTAACACTTGACTAAAATGTTGTAGAAAGAAAAAGATTATCTGATAGCCCCAAACTCCAAATAAATTTGCCTGACCACCATACAGATAACGCTGTTCACGTGGTTTTTGATTAGTGTGATATTAGAGACTTCGAAGTCATAGATAATCAATCGAATTGTATCCCTCTCTCTCTCTCTCTCTCTCTCTCTCTCTATATATATATATATATATATATATATATATATATATATATATATATATATATATATAGGAGAGAGAGAGAGACAGGCAGACAGTGAGAGCAAACATTTTACGAATAATGTCAACACAAAAAAATAGTTTTCGTTATGTATAGGCTAGATTAAATAATAAGGATGTGTATAAATGGAGAGATACGTTATATAAAATGTCATGCAATTACTTAATAGAAAAATAAGGCATTTTACACGGATATTGACAATACGGATAATAAAATATGAATTTAAATTTTATCATTATTTTGATTTAGAGATGTGAACTTAATGATTTGATAAATAATAGAATATCATGAAACGAAAAACTATAGAAAATATTTACATAATTGAAAATAAGGCAAGGGTCCTGTCTGGAAAGAATTAATCTCCTCAATGTAGATCTCCTTTAATTAAAAAATTATATTTAAAATTAAATAATATATTAAATTCAAGTCAGCCAATAGATTATTAATTTTTATTATTTATTGTTGCTAGATTAAACAAATTTCTGAAATCAGCGTCATATTTATACTAATACTAATATCAATTTTAATATCCGAATTGACCAACGTTAATAAAAAAAAAAAAAAAAGGTAAAAATAGTAATTCTAGGTAAGACAAGAAGATATTTCACCCTATTTATTCTATTTATACTTTATCTGAGTGCGTTTTGTACCTATTATATCTATAAGAAAATGAAATCCCAGTAATGCAAACATATGGCTGTTGTTAAGTCTAAAGCAAATGTTTGTAGCTATCTGGCCAAGACAATTTGCGGTCAATAGATCGAAGTGATTCCAAGTAAAGTCGATATTAGGCTGAACCGATTCCTATCGCCCAACAGACATTCAATTATGTATAAAGGAAACAAACAAACTAAAAGGGGATTATTTCCGAGGGGATAATGGACATGGTTTGATGGAGGAAGCACGGATGTAGATAGTGGTTATTTGGAGGATATTATCTTATCAGATCTTTTACCAAAACATATATTGAAAAATGAGGAACTGAATTGCTTCCACATGTAAAGACGGTTTAGATGGGCGATATTTCTCATTGATTTATTCTTGTATTATAGTGATTCATAAGTATGGACAGCCAAAGAGGTTATTATGACTGCTGAGCAAATCATTCCTTCAGTCAGCAATTTTTCTCTGATCTCCACAATAACTTACTAGTTTCTTTCAATTCAATAGTCTTATGACCCTCAATTACTTTTTGCGGTTTAGTTCCAATTGTACATAAGATAACTCTGCTGCATAGAGAGCACGATCATAAAAGATTCCCAAAACTGGAACATATTTAACATAAAGCTATAGAGGTTGATCGACATTGAGAAAGTTTGATCAACATGTTAACGACATTAAATAGACAACAAGGAGTGTATTTTTTTTTCTATTCTCATGGTAGCACTATGAGGAGTTATTTATTTGAATACATGTTCCATTGCTACATAGCATATTACATGAATGATTATGTAACGGAGGGTATTAATTAGAGTAATACTTTGTCTGATATCCTAAAGAGAAATTTTAATAACTGTTATAGCAGAAAATATTTGGTATAAATATAAGACAGAAAAGCAATCTAGGATAATTCTAGCAACTCCATTCAAACATTACAAATTCACGAAGTCGCAATCAAACATGTGAATTTCAAACAATTACTTTTTTTTTATTTTTGCTCTTGACGATGTTAAAAGATCATAAACATAAGAATTACAAATAAACAGTTATTAACTACATAGGCTTCTTCCCAAACTACATTCATCATCAAGGCAATGTATCGGCCTGAGATTCCCTCAGCAGTAGAAAGCGTTCTACTACTCAGAGGCGCCCTTCTCTGCAATAGCCTGAAGATGGAAGATGATCACCCGAAACAGTAGCTGCGAATAAGCTCAGTATTTAATGGTATTTCAAAGTAGTTCCCTTCCTAAATATAAACTAGCTTCATTATTATTGCCTAATAGGGGCGGGCTAATAGTCTGTACTCACATAAATAAATTTAGTGATTATTGCTACTTAATATTGGTGTATATAATTGCTAATGTCCTAGGCCGATCCTTTCACTGATTGTATTTTTCGTAGCTGTCTTTCATTTTCATTCTTTTGGGACTCCATTCTTTATGATTTACAATTGAGAGTATGGAAACTCATTTTCAATATCCTTTTTATTTTTCAATGTCTTATTTTCACAGATGTCTCCCTTTTGCGGTATGACGGGGTTTAAAGACTGCTACCCGTAAGTCACCTGTAGTACTGTCGTCGATAAACCCGAAAAACCCGAAAAAAGGTGTTCGAATCTAGCCTGAACAGCCGTACACATAGCCCGATAAAATAAACCCAGAAGAGAAGATCAAAGGTCGAATCCGTCAAGTTGAGCAAAGGGCTAAGAATAAGGGTAGAACTAGGGTAAAGTATGAGCTATCGGATCAGCTGATGATCTCATGCCTCATTCAACAGCTGGCCTCAAGACAAATCACTCTGCAGAGACTCGGGAGAAACTTTCTTCAACCAACTCCTACATATCTTATTCGGAACGTTTCTTCCTCCACTCACCTACAGTCGATATTACCAAACCAAGACAATAGGCATCATTGCAACAAGGACTCGTTAGCCATTCAAAACACAGACCGATAACTCATCGTACAACAGATGATCAACAATAGTAGCGACATAATCCCACGAATTCTCTCTTCAAAATGGTATTCTTGTTAGCATAAGCTTAGAACTGAGTATGAAGAACATTTCAAAACCCCCAAAAATCTCACGGTCAGCCGATGCCATATACCTCATGGACTATTGTAGTCCAGACTTTTTCCAATATTTAAACAGAAAAAAAGAAGAAAATCACGGTAGTCTGGTCCAAAAGAAAAACATGTATTACATATATTTTTCTTATTACAAAATTCGTCGTTTAAGGGACAAATGAAGTCAAAACACAGATTAAAATGAACAGCAACGATAAACATTCGCTTCATTTGCTATGGGAATGAACAAGTACCTAGATGTTCCTGCAATTTACAATTTCAGAGGTAATTATTTATTTAACTCCACTTTAGGCTTTGTGTGTGGGAGTTACCAAACAATACAGCTTAAGGGGTACACAATACATAAGTTCTACAAGACAATTTTGTTATAATATTTTTCTTTGGTTCAAATTTGTTCACTTGTTCATTTCTTTATTTATTATTATTATCCATTTACTTGACATTTTTACCACCCAGGGAATATTATTATTATTTATAACATTTATATTCATATAATTCATAATTTCATTTATTTAATCAACACCATCCCATACACAATAACGGATATATTTTCATTTCTTTATTTTAGACCTTTCCTAACCCCCCCCCTTTCATTTTCTCCGATGAAACAAAACATCTTATTGAAAGTTGAAATAAGGGATTGATTTTGAAATGTGGTATGATAGTTGATGTGACGTAAGAAGTGATGGTTCACTGAAGGGTGAAAACAAAAATATGGAAATATCTCTTATGCAAATATATGGTTAAAATTAGAGTATGTAAAAAAAATCAATAAACCAACAATTTCAGGAGGAAAAAGTAATAAGATTTGTTTTATGACATATTTCGATTTTACTCATAATAAAAGAATTTATTTGGAAATTTTGTTCTCCACTTCCAAACTACCTTTCTTCTGTTCCGAATTCACCAGTTAACCAAATTTATCTTTCGTTTTACGTGAAAAACGTAAATTTCGAGCTTTGGTACGATCAAACAGAAATTAGGACTTCTACAGCTGTAACAAATATATAAATAAATACATACATTTTGGAGATGAGACCATTACAAGATTAAAATACCTCAATTGTGGGAAATGAATTCTAAAACGTATGACTTGGGTGAGAAAAAATGCATGAAACTTTAACTATTATTTATCTAAGGAATGGAAACCACATTACGAAATGCATCTAAAAAATCCATGGGCCTAAAAAAGAACCCTGAGAGACACCCGATCCGAAGAGATTATAGGCTTGGAGGCTATCATTTACTAGGCCTTATTCGTCGCTGAGGTCTTCATTTATCCGTGTCTGCGCACCAAATTTGGAAGATGCCTGTCATTATATGTAATACGGCGAGTCATATACCATTATATCTATTAGCATATGCTCATATGCAGCCCGTGTATGGCTATGCTCACCACCAAAGGGGATTCACTTTCTGAAAGCAGATTGAGAAATGTCCACAGGGCTCCATCTTTTAACACTACCGATTCTCTTTGTAGTGAAGAATGCAGGTGGAGGAAATATATCGTACAGCGGAAATCCCATAATTTGAAGCAGGTGGGTCATTACAGCTGAGATTTAACAAGTTTCTAAATCTCTGTATTTGTTCATATAATTTAAAAATAAAAAAAGCTAAAAAGAAAGTAATCCGGCTTTCTAAAATAAAAAAAAGTCCGTCACGCAGGGGCTGCGTAAATTAAGCAGATTTCCCTCGTGAAGTTTAGTAATAGATAAATCTACATACTGATAAGACAACACCACCGTGAATATTAAGTGAATAAATACAAACGGAAAAAAGAAATGTTTCAGTCAATTTCAATAATCTGCCAACAGGAAGCGTTTGAAATGTAAACAAATAGATCTACCAGCCTCACACCGGAAAGAAAAACAATTACTGAAATATATCAGAATATAACATATTAATTTTATTGAGAACTATTTACTATATATAGTACTGTAATTAATAATGAGTCAGAATAACTGTTATCTCAATCAATCAAATTTTAGTAATCCAACCCCGTAAGACGGGGGGGGGGGGTTCACCAGGACATTCTTGAATATATCTCGTATAATAAAGGTCTCTTAAATACAATATTTGATATTTAAGCTTCGAATAATGTATTTTATTATATAATAGAGTAAGTATAGTTTATGTGACATGAGTAGAAGTGGCGGTTTGCTGAAGGCTGAAAACTGAAAAATGCAAATATATCAGTCAATATTCAAAATAGAGAATACATGTATATAACAATAATTATAGGACATTAATTTTGCAATAAGATTGGTTCTATACACTATTTCGATCCGACGTATAGTAACGGAGATATTTCGAATTTTCGAAAATCCTCCCCTTTAAACCCCCTTCCCGTAGGTCCGATTTCAGCCGTTAACGAACTTGATCTTTCTTTTTACATAAAACGACTAAATATCGAGTTTCCTAACGATTAAACACTAATTGCGGCCGCTAGAGCGGCAACAGACAAATATATATATATATACACACACACACACACACACACACAGTTTTGAACGGACCTTATTTTCGTCAATTTCAAGGTAGGATCGATGGACATTTGAAGAAAAATTTCAAAAATCGCGTCATGAGTACGACCTCAATAGCTGATTTCCTTTGAGGGAAATCTGCTAATAAATAACAAGTTTATACTAGATAACTCTGACCACCTTTGAAAACTAGCGAGGTGACTTTTGTCAAAGACGAGCTCCCTCTAAATACAGATTTTTGCAATAGAAATTATTTACCGTATTGAATATAGGATGGGTGTAATTAATTAAAAGGAGAAAAGAAAGAAGAAGACAAAAAGCAGAGCATTGTAAAGGCGAGGATGATTTGAAAAATGGCGGCACTCTGAATAACCGATTGAAACTATTCTATTTCCTTTAGCTGATGCGGCTGCCATTCGTCATGATCCCTAATGGAAAAGGACTATAAGTCACTTCTTTCTCTTATCAATTCTCTCTGTCTAGCTTGTTATCATAGCACGCATCATATTCGTACTCTCCACTCCCTCGCTGTTCCTTTCCTTCCAACAGTGCTAAATGAGCAGCAAATCACATGGTTCGCTTCAAGGTTCATTTACGCCAATTTCTATAAGAGCATTAAACATGAAATGAACCTTGCAATACATGGATGTTAGTTAATTACTAAACTCCCCGAATATCAAGCTCAAAGGGTAAATAATAATTATTTAAATACCTACGTTATTCAGTGATTTTGACACATTAAAACTGTGGCACAGATGAAACGCCAAAATGGGAATTCTGTTGGGAAGAGCAAATGTGACGTACATAGGAATATATCCATTCCTATGAATGGAAATTAAATACTATATCCATATAAAATAGCTTAAATTATCATGTTCCCCAAAGAAACACAGAAGGAAGTTATGCATTAATGTAATTACAATCTCCAAAAGCGTTACTTGAAAATTTACAAAGACTCTTACTAATCCCCTAAGAAATACATTCCAACCAATATGGCATCTCTGAAGGACTCAACATTTGTTAAACATTGAGGTATTTAGCAGTAACATTCCAGGTATATTCTTTAACATATTCTGGCTAATCAAAGGACCGTGCAAGACGTCAAGAAGATTTTGTCATTGAAGATTTTTAAATAACTTTTTTTGGCTGTGTAAATACTATTGTTGAAAAGTTGATTTTATGGAACAGTAGTGGTTCCATAGTTGTATTAACATTTCGGTGGAAGCTCAAAGATTCCAATATATTTCATAGGATCATACAAACACATACCTATTTGGTTTATAATTCACTGACCTCGATCTGTTACTAAATGAATAACTTATAACAATATTAACTAAAATTAAAATAGTTAAGATTAATAAATCTCGAGCAGATAATAAATCTTTGACGATAGCTTTAATAAGGAATGAGTTGTGAATTTAAACACAAATGCCATCTCAGGAGAAGTATTAGAATTTTCAGCTGGGTTGAAGACGTGACCAGGGATTTCACTAAAAATTCCTTTATTGGAGGGTACTTTCTTTCTAACTGAGCATACTGCAAACTTCACTCTAACATCAGGTCTAGAAGAACAGGCATACTACATAAACTAACATAAATTAATACAACAATAGTCAATATACACAATGATTAAATAGAAAAATAGTAAAGTGTACAAATGGAATTACAATTTATTCCCGTCTTTTATAATCTCAATACAATTGTGAGTTACCATAAACGAAAAATTCTTATTATCCAAACATGACAAACTATATGCTAAAATAAAATAACAAAAATAATTATAAGGAACAATATAAATGAACAACATTAAAAACAACTTAGTGCAAAGAGGAAAGAAAAGAAAAGAAATAGTCACGTCCAAATTAATAAATTACATAAGGAATAATCTGACTAATTATCACTAACTTTATAAAAACGTAGGCTAATACTAAAGGTGATATTCAATGAATAAATGGGATATAAATATATCATTGATATCAAATAGTTAAATTTTGCTTATTTAGAAATACCATAGATAAACTTTTACTAGGATATGTCATTATTTATTACAAAAATTAGTTTATACTCTGGTCTGGTGTCACTTTAGTCACTAGACATTTACTAATGAAAGAGCCACACAGAAAATCATACATTCTTCAGCAAGATTAATTTAGTTGGGACAGGCTTAAATTCATAAGCTATCCGGTATCTAAGGAAAGGAAAATAATGTTTTAGTACAAAAGAGCAGCATAGTTTTTCTGTAGAAATTCTACATGATTAAAAAAAATGTATACACTTTTAGTTCCTGAAACTTGTTATGTTTAATATCTGCTTAAACCTGCTTTGAAGCCACAAAAACAAAAATTTGACTTCTAAGTCTTCGATTTCTTACCTGAATAAAGAATAAGGGAAATTTAACGAAATTAAAATAGAAACATATTCCACAAAAAGATTCAAATTTCTTTTAAAATATACGAATGACAAGATTAAGAGATTTTAAAGTCAAAGAAGCTCCGAGGCAATAAATGTCAAGTTCACATTTTCAAGAAAAAACTTAAGAATATATTCAATGAGAACCAGATGTAAATATTCGGCGAGATACCTTGTAGAACCACTTTAAGGCGCCTAAATATAATTCTGAATATATGATGATGGCAACCAGTTACTTTATGCAGATTTTTTTTTTTTTTTTCAAAACATTTATTCTGAAAAATTATTTTTATATTCAATGTACCTTCCAAGAAGTATTTATAATTCTTTTTATCTACCTTATCTGCCAAATTGAGAGTTTTCATGCACACATGAACAAACAAGCACACACACACACACACACACACACACACACACGTATATATGAACGTATGTATCTATCTATCCATCTATTTTATATATATATATATATATATATATATATATATATATATATGTATATATATATATTCTAATGACCATCATTAATATATTTTTACAATTAATTTGAACAATTACAACGTTAAACATTTTTTGTATATTACAGAAACTATACACGTCTGTCACATAAAAAATGTTTAAATATTGTAATAGGTTATTATAAATGTATATATTATATATATATATATATATATATATATATATATATATATATATATATATATATAACCACATATCAATTTTATATATATATATATATATATATATATATATATATATATATATATATATATATATATATATATATACATATATATTTGTTTACTTCAGTGTGTCGAATTATAAGGCACAAATATTGTATTTAGAATACTTTAAATAGAAGAAAACTGTTTTAATACATACTTTTAACTATTGCTTGTTTTTTTTTTTGTAAAAAATATGTCTTCCTGACATTAGCTCTTTAGTCCCTAGAATACATTTAAATCTTTACCAATGATAAATAAATGTGATTTATTATTCTTAGAGCTTCCCCCTTCGATGGAAATAATAATACATCCTTCGAGACTAGAAAATAAGGGGTCAAGCACTCTAGTTGGGGAGTCCGATGTACGAAACCTCCATAAATGATTAATTTACCAAACTTGCTAATACAATCAATATATATAACATAATAATAATATAACCTAGTAAATAATATGTACCAAGCAAATATAGAAGTGAATATGTATTCTTCTTTTTGTTTGTAACTTGAGGAATCAAAAATGTACAAACGTATGTAAAACGTTTATCCCTACCTATTTTATACTTTTGAAATATAATGGGAAAATAACCAAAGAACTCTTTACTTTTCAGAACAATATTTCCATTAATTATTTATCGCAATGAATATGTCCTACTTTTGATAATTAACCATTGAAAATTTCAATACTATTTAACGTTCCATAAATGACGATAGGAAGATACAATAATTATTGTGTCCTCCTAGTGTAATTTATATTCAGCTGATAATTATAATTATCAGCTGAACTCTACCCACTGTTGACGGGGTTTAGTACGAATAAATTTTTAATTCCCTATAAATACATTGGAAGAATTGAAAAGCAAAATAATCCAATTAAGGATGGAAATGAGGACAAAAATCTAACTATAAATGCAATCTAATTTTTTTTTAACTATCAAATTATAAATACACTGAATTATTAAAGAACTTGTTTAAAATTAGTAGTCTTGCAAGATGTTTTTTGTGTCAATGCAAGTTCTCGAAAAAGCGTTGCTCGTGAAGAAGTTAAAAAGAGGAACATTTTTTGGTGTGATACTAAATATGTTTACTTTAACACTATTAGGGAGATGAATATGTAATTCCCACTCGTGCTATTGATGTGTTGACGTACCTGTTTACGTGATCTCCAGTTGGAATCTCAGAAATTTCAGCTTTTAATGAATAGATAAAATCCACCAAATGGTGAAAGCTGGAGGTCCAGAAATCCTAGAACTAATAGGGGTATCCGGAAAGAATATATCACCTAGGCCTCAGATAGAAACCATTCATTGAAAGATCAAAGTGGGGGGGGGGGGCTCAATAGATGGCAAATAATAGAGGAGTACCTGTGTCACAGAAGGTCGGGTCTTTGTATGAATAAGGATGCACCGGGAGACTGGACTGAGCAAAAACAAGAAGTTGAACACAAGTAGTGATTTCCGTGAAAGCTTGGACCCTATCGCTTCCCATAATTTGTCCCTTTCTTCAACGAATAGCTTCCTTAGTTTTCAAAGCAGAACCGTGGAACATGTAGAGCATCTGGTCTGTTCGATTCATTCATTCAAAGAATATGTGGACGAAATCTATAGGACTCTCAGTTTGATGAAGTTGTTAAATACATAACTGAACCACAAGAACCATGTACCTAAGCTCTCATGAATAAGTAAATAAGTAAAAGAAGTAAAAAGAGAGAAATTCTTTATTGTATAAAGATAAATACAGTTTGTGGGGCTGCTCAATTACATTGAGATGCTGAAGCACACAGCAACTGAAATGAATCCTTAGGACAATACCACTACTAAGTAAAACAATACATATTGTATCTAGTCAGATAAATAACTAAAATATTTTAACACCGTCAGCAACCTAAGACGTGTATGTAACTAGATATAAATTAAAAACTCTATTATTACCATAACATGATCCGTCGATCTATAATAAGATCACTGGTCAGAGTTAAAATTAAAATATATGGTGGGAAATAATCCCTAATGTATCAATAATGATACCCCCGACCAAGGTTTGAAGAACCTTCTTATCTATTCCCACCTCGTCAAAAAATTTCTCGGTACGCTTAGGGACGGACCTCTGGCACCGAACCACAAGCCATCACTAGAAAATCCCGCTCCTCAAATGTTTGTTCAGTCATGTATATAAAGTTTGTTCAGTCAATAAAATCCTGATCGTTTTATATTGCATCTAAATTATTTCTTCTTGTTTTTAACTTACAAAATGTAGAAGTTAAATATAGAAAATATGGAGAAATCATATATTCATCATGGTATTGAGAATCAAATCAAACGTCAATATAAAATTGACAACGGATTAGATATATTCTACTGTTGAATTTCATATAAATTTCTTTTAAGTTGATTGGGCCATCGAGTTAAAAACAAATCATTCGCATCTCTCATCAACCTTGGTAAAAAAAAAATGAAAAATAAATGGAATTTATAGCAGCCGCTAAAGCCAATGGAGATCTACATCATTTTTTAATCCAATGTCAGTCGGTTTTGTATTTTTTTTTTGTTTTCCGACTGAGCGAATAACTCATGACCCTTGGTAATCCCTGTGATCCTTATATCTCCGAGGCTCTTAGAAAATGGACTTAAAATATTCTTAAAGTCTTGTTAAGTCTTAAGTGTTGGAGAAGAGGGCTTACTCGACCCCGCCATTTTAGAAAGAGAATGAGGACGACGAAGAGAAGCCTTGCATTCAAACTACCTCCTCATGTATCGATGGATATATAAATATAAGTTTTAGTCGGCGCTTCTTTTATGCTATAAGTTCATCCAGCCCGGCCTAGATATTTACATAGTATCCTTTTTACTTAAGACTGAGGCGGCTGGATCACTTTGTCAGCATCCCAGCTCGCCTCCATAAAAATGGAAGTCTTCAGACAAAAAAATGAGCTGAAAACGCACGCACTACTCATCTAAGTATGGCAAGGGGTGGATTTAATCAGATCTACTGGACAGTAGTCTCTATATGCAGAAGATGCTCATCATGTTTCATAGCCCAATTGAACCTCTTCAAGAGTACGTAAGTACATTTTACTCACATTATCATTAAATTATCCCAGGGTGAGAAATGTCTTACGCACAGGTGTGGAAAATATGCATAACGTTTACGTAATTTAATTTAATCTCTCCCGAATTGCTGGACGGTAGAGGAACTTGTTCTCTACTAGTGTTATAACGTTTTCCTAATAATTTAGGATATAACCACCACTTCTGATAGCTTTTGGCAATGTAGCTCTCCAAAGTACATGATTGGTACTCAGTTCCCACGACTAGGATGTCAACATCTAAACGTTCTGAAAGTGGCAATTTAAGTGGCAAAGGCCTACGAAGGATTAAGCATTAATAGTATAAACTCTCGTCATAGGAATACAAAATGGCCATTTTATAAATCAAGAAGAAACAAAACAGCCCTACCTTCAATTAATAAAATATTTAATAGCGACAGAGCGCTTTCAGAGCAAGTACTCCGTCATCAGTCAATTTACGGACCATTTATATATATATCGAAAATCCTATTCAAATTGCATATAGCATCACTTGTTTAAAATTGCATTTCCTGTGTATACATTATTTTTGGGTTGACAGATCACTGATGATGGAGCGCGAGCTCTGAAAGTTCTTTGTCCCTTAAAATATATTTTTAGTGGAAACAGGAGACGTTTTATTTCTTCTTGACATCTACCTTCCACCGTCGAGTGCCTTTAAAGGTGGAAGACAGGAAAATCAATCATAAATTGAACATTGACATAATAATTAAAAATTAAATTATTTATTAAAGTCCAATTTTTGTACCTACGGCTAAATGGGACGGGTTATCTACAGATTACCTTTTCTAACCAGGGTGGCACTCAGGCTTTTATTTAATGAATTCCGACACTAAATAAATTCCTTTGCCCACGCGGGAATCGAACTTGCCACTCTAGGTTTACAATGTCAATATAAATATATATAATATAATATAAATAACCTGAGAACCCATAATATTAAAGTTTTGGTTTTGTTAACTACAACTATTTACAATCTGGTTGTTAATTTTATAAATAAATTTCAAGTATAGGAAACACAGACTTACTTACTTAATATTGGAGGGCACCGACTACAAGATAAGTATCGAAATCATTTATTCATCTCTAAAAGCTACCAAAAGTGTGAGTTACATTTTCAGAGTTACATTCTTGCTGATTAACGGGGGAGATTATTTAACTTTCTGCAGGGCACAGATGTATCTAGTCCCTGCAAACATTTTAGCATTTATACCTCGTCCTCTCTATTTATTTCTCCTAGAAACATACGAGAACTAAGTACCGTTAGCATCGCAAATCAACAGGATCACCAGATTCTCCGATCGGTCAAAAGGTTCTACATACTTGCAAGCTTCGTTTAATATTTTAAGCTCTAGTTCATGTGTTGCTCATGAGAACTGTTCCAAAGCATGTAATATTTCTCCCACTGTTCAAATTATCTTCAGAATATACACAAAGTGCTGTATGAAAGCACTTAGTGCTAAGTGCTCAAGTGAGGAAGGTTTGTGATGGAGAAAGTCTTTTCTTGAACCTACACATCTGGCATCTAACCCTTAAAATACATCACCACAAAATTTGTATATTTTACTCTTATAAAACATTTATTCTATTTCAAAATTAAGTAAGTTTCACAAAAACAATCAGCAATTTCAGAATGCATAAATTTCATATAAAACCGTCTGGGCGATGTTATCGTTCCTAAGTAGCAAGTTTGAAACCCCCAACAGGCTAATCATATCAGTTATTCGGTACTTAAATAATATTTAAAACTGAGTAATACTGACTTAACAACATTCTACTTGTATGCATTATTTTAAATAAAGTTAAAAAACCACGACGTTTCAATTGATATCCACCGAGCTACAAATTCCAAAAGTAACCCCATCTATAGAGCTATATCAAGCTTTAATATATCCAGCCTGGAGAACTACCTGTCATTTAAAACAAACATAAAAAAAGCTAAGATCTGTTAGCCAATTAAGAGTATCAAGCTCAGAATACACCAAACTTCAATCACGAAACAAAACTTTCTCATTCAAAGCTCTGGAACCTTGCAATTTTTGTAATCAATTCATCCCTAATAGCCTGTCACATATACTTCTCTACTGTGAAAAGCTCATTGAAGATAGAAATAAATATCTACGAACACTTTCCTCAGCAGTCAGTGATGTACATAAAATTAAAGAGATACTTAGTATCGATAGCCTCGAAAAACTACACAAGATTTACTGCTTCATCACGTCAGCATGCAATACTCTGGAATCTATAAGTGCTGATGGACCACACTCCAGTTAAATGTTATAATAAGACGAATTTATATAATTGTAGAATGGTTTTAGTTATCTTTATGTATTATATTTACTATTTACCCTATATTGCTTTTTTTTTTGTTTTTCTTTACTGCCATATTATTATTGAACTCAAGAATTTGGATTTAATTATTTATTTAAAAGACAGAATTGTTATTTGTTTATTTAATTTGTGCAAGATATAAATCTTTAACAAATGAATATATATTCTATTCTATTCATTATTTTAAATAAGAATATATGAGAATATCAAACATATGAATAAATAAGTGAGCTTACATGTATATACCAACGCAGGTCTATATCTCGTTTAAAAACAAAATCGGGGATGAATGCAGAAGAATAAATAAACGACGTAAAAACAAGATATTCCAAAACAATTTAAACGACAGAAAACACATTAGATATGGAAATGAATATTTAAGTTATTTTGCATTATAGAGAGATTGAAGCAAAATCCATTATCTAAGTATATTGCATTTAGCTGAACCTGTCAATATCATAGCACATTTTTAGACAAGTACTTGCGATTGAATAACACCATCTTTAATTTATATGTAAATGAGAATTTTTTCCCCCTGAAACCAAGATTATATCGCATTGCAAAATTGAGGAAACATTGGTCGGTTATAAACAGTTTAAAAGTTCAGGTTATTAAAAATTAAAACGAAATTGTTAAATACAAGCGACATGGCAAAAACGCCTTAATGAAAACGTGTCTCAATATATAAGTAGCATTTTCGCAGATTTCCTTATAGCGAAATCATGACGCAATTTCAAAAGTTTCTTTTATATATACATATATATTGAACACATCACACACACACACACACACACACACACACACACACACATACAGATATATGCATATATCATTTCGAACAGCATCCATTTACTCATCTTGCCCGGAACCATGGATAGAGGAGGAACATCGAAAATACAAACTCTGTCTTCTGTATGTCTGTTTCTGTTTTCTGTTCCATTCCTGTTTTTGTGTTCCATTTCTGTTTTGTGTTACTTTTTTATTTTTCATGTAACATTTCTGTTATTGTTTTATGTTTCGTTTAAATTAATTTTGTTTCGTTTCGTTTTTTTAATTTTATACAGTTTTTTTTTTAATTTTATACAGTTTTTTTTTAATTTTATACAGTTTTTTTTTAATTTTATACAGTTTTTTTTTAATTTTATACAGTTTTTTTTAAATTTTATACAGTTTTTTTTCCCCCCGAGCAATATCGCCACAGCTGCGAAGCTCCAAATAAATAAATAAAATGTCATTATGAGTCGAGTCAAAAACATTAGTAAAGCCAATCTCCATACAAATGTAACTATCAATAAAAGTTGTTTTAGAACATCTCGAATATGAACTGAGATATTTGCATTTTTGTGGGTTCCCCCTTTAGTAAACCCCAGGTTCTGAGATTTCCACTATAATTGCATAGTGACTAAACATATCATGTCCAGTTTACATGTCCATTACTATTTACTTAGGCTTTTTACTACGGAAGAAATAAAGGCCAGATGATGAGATGACATCATCAGCGTGCTGCTAAGCAGATTTCCCAAAATGTACTGTACCAAAAGTCCGTCTTCGCAGATACTCAGCATCTACAAGACGGGCCTATTTTCTTTTCTTTTTTTTATACTATGTGTTAAGGAGAGAGCCAAGAGATTGGGGAAAAATCCGTCATGCAATTGCGGTTTAAATGAAGAAGATTCCCACTTACTGCAATACCTTGCTGATGACGTCATCCCACATTGTATTCTCTATTTCCCCGAAAACGCTCTGTAAAGCAATTTAAACAGGAGTTATATGAAAAATTCAAGTAACTCGGTTAATATCTGGATTAGAGAAAAAATGATCGTATATTGGATTTCTAAGAAGATTATTACTTTGGAGCAAACCCCCTTTGTAACAATTTTCTCATCTCCAAAGTAATAATAACCTTGAAGAGTAAAGAAATACTAACAATCACCAGAATTACGCGAATGCTTGAAACAGTACTAGCATAGAGTTAAGATTAGTTTGAATATCACTTATTTAATTCATCAACAAGTCTTATGAAAAGGTAATTAAATTACTGACCCTTTCAAGCAAACGGTTGTATGAAAAAAACAAATCCGTGACAAGGACAATTTACAGAAGCGATCCTGTACTCAAAGAATGCAATTCTTCATGTGCCATTATATAAATAATGAATAAAGACGAAAAATGTTATATGACTTTGAGAATTAGAAAACCTACAACCACAAATAGAAGTATTCAAACATGTGGATTTCAGACTCCATTGACTATGTTGAGAAAAGAAAAGGTAATATTCAGCCACATTTTAACATTCATTTATGTGTTTCCTATTAAGAATACATAACAGAAGGCTGTTCTGAAATTTATTTTCAATATCTGAATTTAAATCACTGCTAACGAAGAAAATAGGATTTGTTTTACCTGTGTCACTGGCACAATAGCTAAGGAAAACATGAAATTTTTACAAGCTTAAATCACTTTTCAAGGGAAAAATTACAAATAGTCTACTTTCATAAAGAGTTGTAGTGAAAAATGTATTAGAACCACTTTTGTGTGTTTTAAAAATAAAATATATTGTCCTACCATTTTTATATTTTAAAACAATACAATTTATCAAAATGTTACAATATTGCAAATTTACTGCACTTTTATTTATGCCAATAATGTTTTTTAACTTGCCTCTACTTGTAAAACTGATGGAATCACTGATCTAATTACTTCCATGTTCTTCCTTTTTTTTTTTAATAGAAGAGTAAGTTTGCTAAAAGATTGTTAACTAAAAGTATATCATTTAGAGAGAATAAGGAAAGTGTTTTTTCATAAGGAAAAATTATATTTTTAATAATGAAGAGATGTCAAACTGTTTGTTTTACTTCTCACATACGTAATAAAAAAACATCACTTGCGTAAAAACGAATACCTCTTGTACAAATCATTGCAAATAGCACTTACCTACGTATTAATTAATTCTATAAAAAAAAAGTGATGAATTACGCCATTAATTGCAGTTTTTGAAATAATTTCACTTCATTTTAATAGATAAAAAGCGTTATCCACATTTTTAAAAGAGAAATTTAGCAAATTTAAATTCTTAAATATTGTGCGATGAGGGGGCATATATATGACGAAAGGTAAAGGATTCGATTCCAAAATGTGAAATAAGAATTTGGTTAATAAATAACAAAAACATACGTAAAAGCTATGAATGAATGTAGACTAATGAAAATTCACAAAGAAAAATCACCTTTCATATAAAAAAAACACCAAATTATATGATTTCTTTTATTTTTATTTCATTGTATGTTATTCACAAGAATAAAACCGCTCATTTCTGTACATTAACAAATAATACGTGCTGTATTTCAGTAGTATAGAAATTAATAAATGTTAGTACATTTTAGAGCAAGTATTAGTCAATAACTTACTTTTAAGTTGTCGGTAGCTGTCACTGCCACGAGAACGGCGGCCCAGAGCAGTATGAGCGGCTTCCTCATCTTCAGCCTGAAATGATGTATAATATTAATGATTTTGAATTAATCTATCAAATGTTAATTACCAATAGACAATTAATTAATAGAAAGTCTATAAATTAGAATCAGCTAGTCATCAATCATCACTTTTTGTAGTAGTGAAAGTTGTGTTAAGAAGGTCAAAATCAAATACTCTTTTTACGGTTCTAGTGAAGGATACGATTTCGAATTAAAAAAGTAAAACATTTTCTTGTTAGTTTAAAATATTAACCAAGTTATTTTTTTTTTTTTTTTTTTTTTTTTTTTTGAAGCAGCCTTCAGTTAACTTGCACTTTTACTTCCAGATATTCAAGTAACTGGGTAACTAAATATTTCATTAACAACTTAAGTTTCAAGTTCTGTTTATACAGGATTATTTTTAGGGAAGAAATAATGAATAAATAATGAGGTGTTCTCTTAAGTATGAGCACGTGGTCGGCTTAGTTTATATAGCCCTTGATGGACTTTTATGCTTAAACGATAGTACATTAACAAAGATATATTGCCTATATTAACAGCTTTGCACATTTATTCCTTTTATCGTCTCCCATCTGCCGACATAGTCAATCAATGTAAAATTTTATTTGTATATTTGATAATACAGCGATTTAAAAATACAATAATACACAAAAACAAATCTTTGCGGCTTATTTCTTAAGTCGTCACTTTCCATTTTTTTCTTTTTGAATTCAGTTTATCAATATACCCGAAAAATAAATGAAATGCATTTTCGGAAAGTAAGTACAACGTTCATTAATCTTCGGTATTTTGTGATATTTGCTAAGTTTTCTTTTCCCTGTCTTAATCTTTCCATACAAGTGGGAGCATGTCTTTCATAAACTGCTGTCTTCCTAAATATTCCCATAATCTAATTATTTGTCAACAATTATCATTACTAATTATAATTAATCCTACGAAAATGTTAAAAATTCCTTAAAATTGTATATTAATTTTTGGTGAAATGGCTATCGGAAATATCGGGAACCCTTGACACAGAACACAATATTGAGATCTTTAATTAAATATAATAAAAACTTTACATCTTAATTTTAAAATTCTCTGTAATTTGGTAGTCAATAAATTTCTGACTGTGAATAAATATCTTAAGTATTCAGCCAGGGAGTATCCGTATTTTAGGTATTTTTTGAAAGTATCTCATCTAATTAAGCCAATGTGTCTGCTAAATGAATTGTCTGAGGAATATAAAAAAGCAAAAGAGAAAAATAATAACTACAGTGCAACTCGTAACCATTTTCCTGAGTCAAATATCGATAACAGCAAAACAGGAATAATAGCATAAAAATATGATACTTTGGGAAATGTTCTACATAATTTAGATAGTTAAATAGTTTTCTCGTGACAGGATCAAATGATATGAAAATGGAATAGAAGAAATAAAAACTTTCTCTTTAGCATGGAACGTTACACAACAAATTCTTTAATCAATATGAATATAATATGGAATACGATTCGTTAAATATTTTATTTATTAATAACAAACAAAATGCTTGACTGATCAACCCATGAAGAGTCAGAGCCATTTTGTATGGTTGAGGATCATCTGCTCAACTTGACACATTATGTACATTCGTTTTAAAGGTTTACTTAATACTTTATTCCATCTCAAATTGAATTGGAGGAAAGTAGGCAGTAAATATTCCCAAACTCAACTTCAGCTTATACAATTAGCTACAAAGTAGAATTTGGGACACATAATTACATATACGCGGCGCCATTTACTGATAAAAGATAGCAGATAACGCATTCTGTTTTACTTACGGTAATCAGTCATCACTTAAAAAAAAAAAAATGTTAGTTTATCACGGGGATTATCAAAATCCGACTTGTCGAGTTTAGAAGTAAAGAGGCATTTGTAATCTAAAGTAGTAGTAGCAAAGTAAATTTATTTTCCAGTAAATTACATTACAATTATTTCGGAAATAGATAATAATTTACAAAGTCCTTGGCATGAGTGACGTATAATACATTATAAGAAACATTAATCTAAATAACACATTTAAATAAGATTAATACAAATTTGTATTGATATTACAAAATACTGATGTGGAATAGAAAACAATAATAGCAACAGTACAAGTGTTTTCGTTATATAAGATCATAAAAAAAACTGGATTTTTCATTAAACTCAAAACACAGGAGCCATCGATATCATCCAGAACTCTTCAGATATTTATACAGGTTAATGTAATCTACTCCGTTCAAAAGGGCTACTAAGTTGATCCCTGGCTGAAAGTAATTCGGCCATATGTTGCAAAGCGGAACTCCTGGAGAATGGGACAACGAACATCAAGGAAGTGATAGGTGTCTACTGGTTCCTGGAGGTTACGCAGTGTGCAGTTGGCGATCCAACGCTTCTTGTTCAAGCTGAGAGTTTCTGTCCTGGTTGTGGCTATTACGCTGACATAGTGGAGGATATTTACTTTAGTATACTCTAATACCTGGGAGTGAAATGAGAGTTCTTTGTATAAACCTTGGAATTTGGGATCGGTAAGGTTTTGTATAAATTTATCAATTTCTATTAACTGTAATTACATGAGTAATTTCTTTACAATTTTTTTCATCCCAGTGATAATGGTGTTGAAAAATTCATCTGTGGGAAGGTTTACTGTTTGACAAATTTCAGATACGTTCACGTACCTGAATTTTTTTTTTCTTTATAACTTTTAATGCTAGTTTCTTTGTTTTCGTCACGTGAGTTCAAGACATTAATTATGTCTTTGAAGTGAAGTGAAGCGTTAAATATGAATAATGGTACTTCCCCTGTCTCCAGAAATAATTAGACTTATTTTTGGGAAGGCCAAATAATCTCTTAATAAAATCTCTTGGCAATTCTTCGATATGTTTGTACTTCATTCCTCCCCCCCCCCTCCAAAACGTGCCACCATAACACACTTCTTATTACGGCGTGAAATAGTTGCAACTTGTTGATAATGGAACGTCTTTTAGCAGATTTCCCAGGAGGGAAATCAGCTATTGAGGTCGTACACATGACGCGATTTTTGAAACTTTTCCTCAAATGTCCATCGATCCTAACTAGGAGATGACGACCGTTGTGTTACTATTGAATTCAGTGTTAGTGAATAACATTATTATTATTTCCCATGATTAAAGAGCAATAGCGACGTCACTGACATGTGGCGTAGGCCTTATTAGGGGGTAATTATATGGATTATATTTAATTATACCACTGCTGATTTTAATGATATGGTAAATAAATGACAGTTACAAAAGTAGTTAAAAGTGACAAATGTAATAAAATCAGATTTTGTGATATCAATGATGTCAATGTTTGTTAAGCGAGTAAACATTAAATTCATAAGACCAATTGAAGACCAATATATCACAAACGAATGTAAAATTTCTAAACCAATTGTCTTCTTTCCCGTTATTAATTAATTTTAATTTGGTACCGCAAAAAAATGGATCTTAATCTACCTAATAGAAGCATTAAATCCACACGCAGTGTACCTGCAGGATACAGATGTAATATTCTTAAAAACGTTTACTAAGCTTTTTAGATAATTTAAGTAAAAATGAAAAAGAAAAAAAATATAATAATATGCGCATTAATTCAGGGAAAAAGGAAGTCAATGAGCGAACAGCTTGGCAAACTGCTGGTTATTCATTAATCTAATACACCCTCATTAATGTCAAAGTCCTGGATAGATGATGTTAATGGATAGCAATTATTTAGCACCTTAGCCAGGTAGTGATTTCGAAATTAGTAAACACTAGTAGAAAAAGTCAGTCACGCAGGGGCTGCGTAAACTAAGCAGATTTCCCACGTGAAGCTTTACAATAGAGAAATCTGCCTACTAATAACAGTAGTAGTAAGGAATCTCTAAACCTATTCACTAGAGACGACAGTTACGGAATCGGCCGCACTAGCTCTCGGCGGAAAGTTCCGAACATAACCGACTCCTGCCGACCACACACACAATACAAATCCAAATATCTCGTTAATATTCAAGATAAAGAATAAATGCATATAACAATATTTATAGTAAATTTAATTTGCAATAAGATTGATTCTATACTATTTTTCGATCCGACGCATAATAACGGAGATATTTCGCATTTTCAAAAATCTCCCTCTAAACCCCCCCCCACTGGTTCGATTTCAGCCATTAACGAACTTGATCTTTTTTTACGTAAAATGATTAAATTTCGAGTTTGGTAACGATCAAACAAAAATTGCGACCACTAGAGCCTTAACAGACAAATATATATATATATATATATAATCGATCAGTAGTCAGCTGATTTAACCTACTTCGGGAATCTCAGTATCAAAGACCTCCCCAGTGAGAAAAGACAGTCGCAACGACGGTAAGAGGGAATGAGCACTTCAGAAATGTAAGTAGCAATCTATAAATAGGTTTAATAAATATATCATGTAAGTAACTAATTATTAATATAGTATCTTGCAAAGAATGATCATAAGGTTTTGTTAACATAATTTTATATGGGATGGCCCCTGAAGAGATGGCATGTAAGCCACGAAACACGTACATCATTTTGAATAAAGTATACGCCGAAAAAATGTTTTTTATTGGGGGTCCTTGCCATATGACCTATGAGGAATATATAAAAAGATTGGGTCCAGAATAAGAAATATAAATATATCACTTTTACGTCTCTCACAAACCTGGACGGACGTTATTTTCAGCTTCTAATAGACTGCTAAGCACGAACAATACGTAGGAAAGCAAATCTTTTGAAAGGAGTACCATAGCAGATGGGAACACATTTATAAATGAATAGCCTACTAGCTTTTGGTCACTATGGCCAAATAAGAGTAATAATTTTCATATTAATTAGAAGGAATGAGTTATTTCAGTTCTTAGATTCTTAGAACGTATGGATTGTCAGCAAAAGTAAGGTTAGATAGATATATCGTTCCAGGAAGATGAAAGATAATGGATAAAATACTTTCAGAAGAGTTCTCTAGTATGGAAGAAATAAAACTAAGGGGAAATATGTCACTCCTTCCATCCTTCATGTATCGATGCTATCCATGGTTTGAGATTTACTATGAGCCTCAAAACCAATTCCTCAAGACTCTGGTTGCGGGAGCGATGGGCGAGCATGTGGGAGATGGTGAGACACAGTATGCAGTGGGTGGTCCATGCACCGTTACGTTGCCATAGATACTCTCTCTGCTCTCTTGGAATCGTTCCTTGATCAACTGGCCGATTTCCGTAATTGAGAGGGAAGCTCAGGCTGCATAAGCAGTTTACACAGAATGCGTAGTTCGGCGCTAGAAAATGGCACTCAAACACACACGCACACCCATACTCTCACACATTTAGCGATCTCAACGTTTTTATAACCTTAAATCCTTAATGCCCATCGCATTGACAAGCTGAGCGATTTGTGATTGATTTACAATTTAAATGTATCTATACAAACACTAAACATCCCCCTTACACTCCAAATAATGACCTCACCCTAGAAGATAAATAAAAAAAAAGTCCGTCATGCAGGAACTGCATAAACTACCCACGTTTTCCACATATTACCATTTCAAGTTCAATGAGAACAATATTTGTTACTTATACTTCAAATAATGTGTTTCATAATATAACAGCTTATTGTTAATATGACATGCGTAGGGGGGGGAGGGGTTACTCGAGGCCGAAAACTATAAAAAGCAAATATCACGGTTAATAATCAAGATAATGAAAATACGTAAATGACAACATTTATAGTACAATAAATTTACAATGAGATTGGTTCTATAAAATATTTCGATCCGACGCGTAGTAACGGAGATATTAAGAATTTTCAAAATTTCCAGACTCTAAGCCTCCCCTCCCACTCGTGGGATTTCAGCCATTATCGAACTAGATCTTTAGTTTTACATAAGACGATTAAATATTGAGTTTGGTAACGATTAAACCAAAATTGAGAAGGCAAGAGCTTGCTCAAAATTTTGAATGGACCTCACTTTTGTCATCTACTAGGTAGATGATGGACATTTGAAGAAATTTTTCGAAAATCGCGGCATGGGTACAACCTCAAAAGCTGATCTACCTTAAAGGAAATCTGCAAAAATATTTTGTACAACACGACCTCCTCTAAAATAAAAATCTCTCTCTTGTTTTGGTTAATTGTCTTCAATAGTCATATCCGTGATAAGTGCCACGGAAAAGATTGTTGAAAGGTGCTGTACAATTGCTCACTAACAAAATAAAAATTTAAAGCAGTCAAAATCATCTTATCATAATTTCAAAACTTTACAGAAAAGTTAATTAAAGTTATAAAAATTAGAACTGTAGAAATATAAATAAACATTAATGAAAGTTATTTCCTTCGACAATTTGGAGGAACAGAGTTTTGTATTGAATATTTCTGACCTCTTTGACATGTATACATTTTTTAAATTTTTTCAGACTTAACAACTGTTGGCTAGAACTTTTTACAATTTTTTACCTCACTGACTTAAAAATTTCTGACCTTTAATGTGTGGATTCTTCCAAAATAAAATCTCACAAGAATAAGCTCTTGTAAATAAGAACTTAGTCTCGTAAGAAAAGTAACTATGGTAAGCCATAGTTAGGTGTTTTATTTTCACCATTATTATCTCTACTATGAATAATTACAATATACTATAGGAATTATAATACATTATATTATATTTATTTCCAACAAAATAATGTTCTTCAAATTTTATGGCAAGGGTCTCCAATAAAAAACATTTTTTGAAACTGCTCTACATGTTTCGTTGCTTATTTGCCACCTCTTCAGGGGCTATCCCTTTTAACAGAAAAAAATATTAAAATTATTAAAAACATTAATTTAATACACCCCTTAATAATTCTTTTGCTAAATATTGTATTAGTAGGTGCCTACTTCTATGAAATATTTATTAAATCTAATTATAAATTGCTACTTACATTCCTGAAGTGCTCGTTTACTTTTTACATTACGATGTGACTGCCCTCACAGAGGAATACACACATAATATTTATATTTATTAACGTCCAATTTATGCTACTATGCCAAATTGGGACGGGTTATCTACAGGTTGCTACCCTTTTCTAGCCATGGTGGGACTAAGAATATGATTTAATGAGTCAGTCACTAAATAAATTCCTATTACCCAAGCGGGAATCGAACTCGCTACTCTGTTACATTTAATTACATTAAAATAATACATTTCAAGCATAATATTAAATCAAAATAATATCAACCCATTTCTACCACATCATTTCCATAAACCGATGTATTATAAAGTTTCGTCCCTTCTGCCTGAGTAACATGTCCCAACAGGGAGGGAACAACATTAAACATTCCTTCTTAGACTTTCGACACCTGTCGAGTCGATTTTGAACATTATCATATGTCCTTTGTAACGGTTCCAGCTTCACTCCTCTCACTGGGGATAATAGTGTTGATGGCATTGTCTCACGCACATCGGGTACACTTCCTCTTCTGAAACACAGGTCTGGGACTGAACAAAACTCAGCAACATGTCGCCAGAACATTGCCAAAGCTATATTTTAAGTTATACAGTTCAACTGGAGTACCACCAGTTTCCCAATAATCAGTGAGCGGTCGAATAACCTAAGTTACATCTGTGCATTGAATCTCTGTCCAGTTTCAACATATGGAACTTATACTTTATCTATTATTCACATATTATTTTCCATATTTTGCATAAAACCTCTCATGAAAGAGTGATCTAGAATGGAGACGGTCCTATGATAGTCGTAATACATATAAACGCTCTAGACCATGCCTGTGAAAGATATAACCTGAGTTTTTTTTTTTAAGTTTTTTTAATAATCAAAACCGATTCCCTTTATTGTAGGATATATTCAAAAGTTTATTAAAAAAAACAGCTGGCCGCAATGAACGTGGCTTCCTCGATGACTTCTGGCTCGAAAAGGCGGTATAATATCTTCTGTTTCTGAAACTGAAGTCAATTGTACAAGACAAAACAATTTCACAGTTTGATGGGCTTATAGCTTCCTATCTTTCAAATCGTTTAGGTCCATTTCTGAACTGGTCAACAGAGTGTATATCCTGGTATATGCTGCATTTCTCAAAATACTTAAATTAACAATTTTTGATTCTGAGCGCTTTATTTCGCTAATATTGCAAGTTTTGTGAAGAAAGGTGGCAAATGGTCAATAGACTAAAACACCTTCTTCATTAAAATGCGACTTAACATTCAAATATTAATCAAAACATTTGCTGCAGACAATGAACACAATGCATAAAGTAATCCATGGAATAATACTTCGTTTCTGTAATCTAAAAATACTGTGTAACTATCAATGCAAGGGTTAATAAATTATTTATTAACGTCCACTTTTTGCAACAGGTTACCACCCTTTTCCAGCCAGGGTGGGACCGAGGATTTTATTTTTGGTTAATAATCCAATTTTCAAATGATCATTATAGCTCAATATTTATCATCAATTTTTAATTTCAACTTTAATTGTTATTTATTTGAATATTATTAATTTAATTCATAATTCCTGAGAATTTACTTATCCTTTTTCCCATAGCTTATAAACTAATTATTTTTTATAATCTTAACTGTATCTTTATATTTTTTTATTTATTTACGCTAAACATTTTTTATAGGTAGGTAACATACATTTTTTAATGTAAGTTGTATAATTTTGTGTGGAACACAGAGTAAATTATGTCCTTTTCTGCATGATAGTGTTACAAAAGAAATATGTGGGGAATAAAGGAAAATTCATTTCAGGAACTAAATAGGGAAATACGCCAATGATACTTACAAATTAATTGTAATCAATTGGAAATATATTAGAAACACTAACTCATTGCACTTAGGAAAAGCACCAGCTGATATAAGTTACTTAAATGATGTATGAAGAGGCCCAATAAGGTCCACTTCAACTAAGCAAAAACTCATAATAAGCTTGTCAATAATTAAGGATTGCAACTGTTGCCCAAGAGCATTTTAGTAGGTTAATTCAATTGACACACAATAAATTGTAAGTGCACTTGCAAACCAAATAACAAGGAAAGAGGCCTCACTGATATTGCATATCTGAATTTTAAATTTGTCAAAACAAATTATGTAATTGCTTCGACTCTTCACATACCATACGCCTCGATTGTCAAATCAAGTACGAAAAAATAACGTTAAAAAACTTTTTTTTCATTTGATAACTAAATGGAGAGGACGAAAATAATTAATTTTATTTTTTGATATGACATATCAGAGATAAAAGTGCGATTTTCGAAAGACAAAAGTAAATATTTAATAGATAAATGTACATATCCTATCCTTGAGGAAACATTACTGAGCACTTCAGTATCAATGAAGAGGTATTCACACGCATGTATACATTTTAACGAAAATATTTTAAACTCACTCTGTAGATATATTAAATTCAAAATTGAATTGAAAATTGTATTTAGTCGGCCATCGGAAAACAATATGCGAACAACAAAGCAATGCAATGAAAACCACTATCATTTTATGCAAACATTAATTAATTATTTTCATGGGTTCGGAATTGGTTTATCTTGTAGAGTTACCTAATTAAGATATACATATATTTCATATTGAATAATGTTCACTTAATCCGACTGAGATTATTTATTTCAAAGTTTCCTAAAAATTTTACATACTATCAGAAAAGCATGTAACGTAGAGCTGTGTAAACTAAGCAGATTTCCCATGTCCTGGACATACAACTGATCTGCCACCATCCTCTTCTCTTTGTCCGATGAAACCAGTAATTCGTATTTAAGCTTGAAATAAGACTATTCATGATATTTTGGCTTATTACCAATGTAAATAACAACATTAGTAGTACTGGTGGGAGGAGGAGGTATAAACTAAAATATTGCAAATATTTCGGTTTATATAAGATTTTTAAAAAAATGTAGAGAACAACAGTTGCAAACAAGATTTCATGTTCATGTTCGGTTTCTGTTAATAAGGAACTTCATCTTTTTTTATACATCGAGGCCTTAAATATTGAGTTTCGATCGCAAAGAAATTAGACCATATAATTTTGAACGGAGCTTTTTTTATCTCATTAAATGGACATTTGAAGAATGTTTTTCGAAAATCGTGACTTGAGCGCACCGTCAATAGCTTTTTTCCCATAAGGGAAATGTACTAAAAATTTTAGAGCAGAGGATATTCCTTCCACACACATGTTGGATTCTACATGCAAACTGAGGATAACCGCAGGCATCATGAATCTGGAAATATATGTTTAGAGACAAATGCTGCTGACAATTTATTTCTCGATCTATGCGGAAAGCCTACAATATTAAGTATAGTGTTTCATGAGGTATTTATAGAAAAGTGTTTGAATACATTGACTTGCAGTCAATATGTGATATCTTAAAGGCATTGAGTAGGAAAATGAGAACTCTTTTCTCTTTATGTAAAAAAGATGTGCGATCTTTCTCAGATCTTTGAAGGGTTTGGCGGGGTCCAGGCTCGAAGTCGCGTGAGCCAAACAACTTGACACACAACTAGAGCAATGTAGTCCCTTGGTTCAAAAAGAGCCTTGGCATTAATTGGCTTTGGTGTAAGCACAGCGATGACTGGACGGAGTTGAGAGGAGAGGTGTTGGAAGGCAGCGGTAGGATGCTGGTGTCAGCTGACTCAGCAGGCTACTGCTGCATCAGGTGATTCCCAGGAACCGAGGCATACCACAGCTCTCCCCCTGTACAACTCAGCCCCCGGCTCTTGATCTCTGCCATGAGCATCTATAACCTATTTTATCACAAATTAAGGATGCTAATGTCGAATAAAATCCATCACGCAGCGTGCTGCGATAACTAAGCAGATTTCCCAAGTGTGTCCTGTATTTGCATTTACCTCTAAACGCAAGAGTTCAATGAGAACAATATATGGTATTTAGGTTTCGAAGAAAGTGCTTCATAATATAACAGCTTATTTTAAATATGACAGGAGTAGGAGTGGGAGTTTACTGAATGCTAAAATTAAAACATCCAAAATCTCCGTTAATATTCATGATAGAGAAAATATGTACAAAACAAAATTTTAGGAAATTAAATTTGCAGTAACATTGGCTATATACACTTTTTCGATTCGGCGCATATTAACGGAGATATTAAGAATTTTCGAAATTCCTCCCCTTTAAACTCCCCCTCCCACAGGTCGTATTTCAGCCATTAACGAACTTGATCTTTCTTTTTTTACAAAAACGATTAAATATTGAGTTTGGTAATGGTTAAACCAAAATTGCGACCGCTAGAGCAGTAACAGAAATATATATATATATATATATATATATATATATATATATATATATATAAAATTTTTAACTGACCTCATTTTCGTCATCTACTTTCTTCAAATGTCCATTGGTCCTACAATGGACATTTGAAGAAATTTATCGAACATCGCGTCATATATCGTACAACCTCAATCGATGATTTCCTTTAAGCCAGATTTTCTAAAACAGGTAACCTAAAATGAAATATTAAGAACTATCCCTAATCATATATAATCCTCATTCGTCAATATCCTCAGAGACTTAATGGAAGCTGTAGTTTGCATAGGCATACTATTAAATCATCATCATATGATAAATCAATTTATGGTGGCAACCTAGGTAGTGAATAACAATCAAGCTGCTTTGGTAAGTGATATATAGCACTAGCCGTGATGTACTAGCACCTTCGATGACCTATTCCCTTGTGCGTTTTTGTGAAAATCGGAGGGCTTCCAAACTCGCGGGTACACTAGTGACAAGACTTATTAACTCTTACGATTTAGAAACGAAAACCACAGATAACAGGCTTAGATTTCAGACCTTTTTATTTGATAGTTTAATCTACGAAAATTGGAAACTTTCTGAGAGATTGTATAGAATCGCACCCGAAGAATTGATACGTGCCTACTTACAGTCCGGAATCTATATTAAGTATGTAGCGTCAAATTTACAAAGTCTGCTGTACGCCAAATCCGCTAAAAAGACCTGGACGTTGGCTGTGACAGAACCAGACGTGGGCAGTAAAGTTGGCAATAAAAAGCCCTGTATTCCGAATCTAGTACAATGAACTTTATATTTGAATCGATTCCAAACTGAGTCCCATTTACGCTATTTGCTGCCAAGTTCATTATCATTAATTTATGCTTGGTCAGAGAATAAAACAAACAGGGCAACCATTGTCCTTGGGTCTCTGGAATCTTAAAATCTTTGAGTACATTGAAATGGAAATCAATGTTTAAGACAATTATACCATATAGGACACAAGACATAAAGAGCTATCCTATTAATCAATCAGCAGATTTCATTTGAATTTGTCGTTTCGTTTATGGAAGCTGTTAACAGTTTTATGTGGGTAAATACATTTACATGAAGCAAATGTAAACTAAATAGGGGAGTTAGTGCAAATAGGTAATGTGAAATTTATCTCGCATATTACAATGAGGTCACAATAGGTTGAGTCAGTGTTCCAAATGGATAATTAATACAGAAAACAGCTGCATCTGCTTTACGATGTAGTATGAATATCACTCCGGAGGTCCTGCGAGTGCACTGAACTTAGTTATGTATAAAGTGTTGAAACAAATAATTGAATTAAACAAGGGAGTTGTTGCAGTCCAGAATACACTCAAATTAGGGTTTGAATGTTGTCTAATCTGTGTTTGATAATGCACAATGCATTGTATTGTGAAACAGGTATATCAGGAAATAAAATTCAGGAAAAATATTTGAATAAATGAATACAAAGTCCGTCACGCAAGAACTGCGTAAACTAAGCAGGTTTCCCACGTCCTGGTATATCATAGATGTTATCTCATCTCACTACATATTCTCTATTTATAAGTAAAAAGTCAACAAGTAGAAGGGGGGCGGGGGTTACTAACAACAGAAAGCAAGAAAGTACAAATAACTCGCTTAATACTTGAGTTAAGAAAATGCATAGAATAACAATTGTAGAACATCAATAGTAAAACAAGATTGGTTCAATAATATTTTACGATCCGACTCAGAATAACGGAGATATATTGAGTATTCCAACACCCCCCCCCCCTCTATTCCAGGTCCGATTTCAGCCACTATGATCTTTAGCATTGACTAAACAGCTAAATAACGAGTTTGGTATAGATAAAATACACATTTCCAAGTAAAGAAAGAAAATTCTGAATTGATGGCGTCACCACATAACGTATTTGCATATGTCTCACAAAATAAAAGTTCAATGAAAACAATATTTGGTATTTAGCATTGGAAGGAAGTCATTCATGACGTAACAGCTTGTTGTTGATATGACATGAGTAGGAGTCGGGGGGTTTCCAGATGGACGTATTAAGTATAAAAATATTTCTTTTAATGTACAATATAGAGAAAACATGCACATGCCAATATTTATAGAACATTCCATTTCCAAAATTCCCCACCTCTAAATCCCACCTCCCCTGGTCCGATGTAGGCCGTTAACAAACTTGACCTTTATTTTTACATACAATGTTTAAATATCGAGTTTGGTAAAGATTGGATAAAAATTGCGACCACTAAAGCGTTAAGAGGCAAACATATATACAGTTTTGAACGGACCTCAATTCCGACATCTTCTGGGTAGGATCGATGGACATTTTAGGAAATATATTCGAAAATCGCACCATGAGTGCAATCTCAATAGCTGATTTCCCTTAAAGGAAATCCGTTAAAAAGACTAATAAGTGGGTGCTTTATTAGACGAGAAATAAATGATCTCCCCTAAGTGAATTAAGCACCTTTATGGTAAAGTAATTTATATGCTGACACTCAATGCATTCAGGAAAATTATTTTCAATAAGTAGAATAAGCATGAGCATGAAATTACTCCTACCGCAGAATTTGCAGCTGTGTAAATTGTCAATTCTTTACCAATGGGTACTCTTCCATCTTAGATATTATATAGTATAATAGATATATATCTACCAATATGCTGAGGTGCATATGATGAGTTGCAGATAGGTTCCAAGGAAGGCCCCTCTACAGATAGAAGTAAATTATCTCCAGTAAGCTCGGGTCTTAATAAGAGTAAGTCACGTAACCTTAAAGTATTTCGTACAGTAGACAATTTACATAAAAGGGAATGTTTTACAATGGAACCTTCTTCTCAATGAAAGAGAACTCTTTTGTATCTCTCGAGGCGTATGATTGTTCCTCGCTTGTCTTTGTTCTGTGTTTTCATTGTCGTTTAACGTCCATACTCCTACTAACTTCGCCTTTTTAGCCAACAATAATACAAGGTAATGCAAGGATAAAGGAATCGATCTGGAAAGGGAGATAAACGGAATATTGTCATTCGTAAAACAGATGTGAAACCATGGAATTTAAGCAACAAGTAAAGAGTCTGGTAAAAAACACAGGTATTACAAAATGCAGAAAAGAATTCAGCTATTTCACAACTATTTTCCGAAGAGGCAATTTTCTAATATTCAAGAATAGCTCTCAATTATTACCAGTCAAAAACCAACTGAGGTCTCGTTCCTTCACAGGTATTTATTAGCAGCAGAATGCTTCTATGAGAAGCGCTGAAAAGACACTGCCGCATTTAATAAATATCTGTGAAGGAACGGGGCATCTTTGTTGATTCTTAGCTGTGATTTGCTTCCTTCACGATCCAGCACCTCAAAAATGGAATTAGCACTAATGTCTTTAATAATTTAAACCGTGCGTTAATGAATGAAATAAATCATCATCATTATAGAGCCCTGTAAGTAATTGTAGAGGACTTTTATTTTTAAGGTTTTTTATTGATCCTGATAGTTGGTGCCTCTACCGTCCAGCATCTCGGAAAAATTGAAATAAATATACGTCATGTGACGCCTAAACAGACCCTATCCAAAAGCCAACATGCCACTTAAGATAGCAGTTATACTATCATCCATTATTTGTCGCCAATTTCTACAATACAAGGCGTGTTAGCCAGAAGAATCATTACTTTTTTCCACCTCAGGTTTCCTATTTCCTCAATTTCTTCTTCCTTTCTCCATACTCAGCCCAGCGGTGGAGTTAAGTTACAGGCCAACTTCACACAATCTCCCAACTTACCACACTTTCATTTTTCCACCATCTGATCAAAGGCACCTCCAGTGCAGTATGTAGAACAGCTCCACGCCACCACAACATATTTATAGCAATACATTATTTTATTAGTGGAATTTTCATGGTAAAATTTACGATTATTGTAAAGAGAGTTCGGAAGGACTAAAGAAAAAAAAGGGAATTCCATAAACTATCATAGTCCAGTTCTTTAGAATGATCTGACTGTTGTCTATATCGAAAAGAGTTCTCTAACGATCAAATAAAAATTCATTTTTCTAGAGCAATACTGAACTAGAGTGATGACGTCACATCGGACGTACCTGAAGCATTTCACACACGGAAAAGGTCCGATCAAAACATATGTACTAATAACATGGAACGGTAGAGAAAAAAAATGTAAAACTTACAAACTAAAGATTATTATTTTTCCTAGAGGATTCATTATCTAGCATTTTCAGACTCGTCTCGTAATAACAGAGATTTTTGGGATTTTACATTTTACCTCTTCTCAAAGCTACGACAGTTTTTTGGTCTGATTTCGACCTTTAGCGAACAAAATCCGTAGTTTTATATGGAACGTTTATGTATCATGTTTAGTCAAACATAAACACACATACGTCGGCATGAAAGAATGATTTGAAATTGATGAATTAGTACAGGCTCAATAGCTGATCTCCTTAGAGGGAGTCAAACAATTAAATAATTATACCAGATACTTCTAGAAATTCGATGCTTTTAAAGTTACTCCGGAAACGAGAAGCTGCTAAATTATTTTTCCGCCATCCTCAGATGTTCACATACATTCTTGCCAAGTAAAACTGGAAGTTCCCCCGGGCAGGACCAAAAGAGTGGCATCCCCAAGTGTCTCAGAAGAAGTATATGTGAAGACGCCAAACTTAGGAATTTTTGTGGACAACCTGTTCTAGATGTCTGTGAACATTAGTTGTTGTGCCCAGAATGAAGAACGGTACCTGGTAGACTGCCAAAAACAAATGTATATAGCAACAGGTGGGTAGGAGTGATGAGTCCTGACAGTGATGGTTGAATTATGAGGAAAGAAGTGGATTTTAAGGAGAAACTGCCTGCTACTGTATGGTCTTAAATAGTACAGGTTCTACATAGTCTCTTTGGCCCGTCTGGAATACGTCGGCCAAATTTCAGCTACTTGGAATATGGGAGGGATGATATGAGGAGAGAAAGACAGGAGCCGCTTTGTATTATAGTGATAAAAGCTGGTAAAAGTGGGTCATAGATAATATCTGAATTAAGTTGTATAGGCACAGCCTACACAGGGATGGCCATTCATGTTGAACGTTCATTCATGTGCCTCGCACCCTTACTGGCATCTCATCTCTACTACCAACCCACTCCATTTCATTCAATTACTTCAACAGCTTGCAGATTTCAGAGTCAATGACTGGAGTAAGTCTAAATTATTTCCTATCGCACTCCAAAACTGAAAATGCGCAACGTTTTAGCGGATTTCCCTCATGTAACTAATGGGGCACAATTATTGCAAAGGTTCTTCTAAACCTCGCTGATCTTAGTTTTAAATAAGGAGCTAGAGATGTAATATATATGCAGAGTCAAAAAGAGAGAGAGAGAGGTCCTAGCCTCTGTGACGGGCTTATCTTGAGTTTAAAATTACAAAATCTACAAGATAAATTGTGTATATTGTTGTAATTTGTAATGTACATGTAAAAAGTTGAAATTGGATATGTATTAAATGGTGGTAGGCTGAAGAATGGAGAGTCCCTTAATGGTCTCTCACTAGCCTCGTTAATTAATACTGAAGAAATGTACAATGAACATACAGGCCCACATAAGCGTACAAGGTTCCCATAGGTCATCAACTTTTGATAAATTGTAAAACAATGTGGCTGCCTGAAGCTCAGAGGGAAGGTTTCATCACAGCTCTTGGCTATCCGGCACTAAATTAAAGGAAGAGGTTGTGGTTTATAAACATATTTATAAGGAAGACTGCGACGATGAAATATATTAGTATCAAACAACATTACTTAGCAGAATTTATATTTATTAATATAAATTTATTTATTTATTTTTATACTAGCATTATTACGGTTATTAACATAATTCATGTTTCCGAAAGGCATTAGCTATTGTTGAACACCGATTATTGGGGTTACAAGTCACATTCAACATGGAATGGTTAGCTCAGGTGCAGGTTTTGACTCAGAGTACAAAGCGTAGAAAACAAACAATGAGTAATGCCAGAGCAAGTTTCCATTTACCGTACACTCTTTAAAGAAATCTCAAACTTTTAACCACCTAGTAAAAATATGCAATTATTTGAAATTCAACAAGTCATTTTAACCAAATTGAATTTTGAAAAGGTGGAGAAAAGAATAGACATTAATTATTCATAAGTTAAAAACCATAAATCAAAGCAAGCAATCTCTAAAATTCTTGATGACAGTCAAAAATTCTATCAATCAAAATGCTGGGAAATCCAATGATATGACTATTAGGAAATGTGAGTTAGGACTAAATCATTAGTGTTATATTATCATAGTAGCTAGACCAATTCGAACATATTTCTCTCAAACACACTATTTCTAATTATTTTGATGCGATTTCCACCCAATATATCAAACTGATGGATGACAATAGTATTTCCCCAATAAACCTTCTTTTTCCATCTACATTATGGAAAGGCTATTACTTTGAAAACCCGCATTGAAGTAAAAGACCTATCTCCAACGTAGGATTCGAACTTCACGCGAGAAAACCTATCACTCCTGACAACCACAAAAAATTGCACATAAAAATAAAAAGTTTCTTCTGATGGGTGACAAACATCATTTGCAAATAGAGATATAAACTTTTTTTTTGGGAGAACGTATTCAATTGATCTAATAGCATATGTGGAATAACTTTAGGTTCCTTTTTTATGAATGTCTTTAAAACATGGGAATATTTTATTTTGTATATAAATATTCTGGAAAAAAAGAATTGGAGGGACATAACGAGTAAGACAAGTTTAGATAGGAGTTTTCATTTTGTTTTCAGCTTCTTATTTCATGGGAGTTTTATGCAAATAAGGCAGATTGGTTGATCAGCAAGTTTAGACGCCTTGGATATCAGTTCCAAGTCTCGAAAGGCCTCGAAAGAGGCATTACGTAAGAGGTCCAAGCACTCGGATACTTGGCACAAATCCCATTTGTGTTAAAAGAAAGTAATAGAAAGAAGAGAAGGAAGGAGGATTTATAACTAAGGATTGGATAGTTGAATTCGAAGAAAACGAATGCTTTCGCTTTTTGGTTTTACAAAAAAAGTTTACACGAGATTCATATTTGAAAATTGAGAGTAGAGTAGTGTTAAAAAGGCGATATTCAGAATGAGGACCCTAGTGTTCCTATTGTTAATTGACAGTGTACACAATGGATACAGGTTATCTCACTTAATTCAATCAGGCTTCACCTGAGAAAAGTAAGTTAAAGGAAAAAGAATAAAGAGTATTAGGAAAAACACTTTTCTAATTACACTACTAAAGTGGGTTCGTCATCTCACATAAGGCGTAAAGGTTAAAAAGTTCAGTGTAAAGTAATAAGAAAATTTGTTGTGAGAACGAGATTTACAAAAAGAGGACAACCCTGTTGATTGATGTCGTAGTAAATCATAAATAATTAGAGTCAGCAATTTTAAAAAGTGTGTATCATAACGAGCTTATATTCCATGGAGATGTGTACTAGACTAAAAGAGTGGTAAAAAAACGGCATTTCCATGTACCTCCAAGACTACATTTCCCAAAATGTCTACGGGCATCTTACCAAACCTCAGTATTGTTTAGAAGAGCGTTTCTCGTTAATTTAAGAACTCTTTTTAGCAGATACCCTCCTTAATACTCATGACGCGACTTTCGGTGAAAATTCCTCTAATGTTCATTGGACTTTACGTTTTCGAGATCCGTGCGAAACAACATATATATTTGTCTGTTATTGCTCTAACGGCTGACATTTTATATGTTCCTTAAACTCGATATATAAGTGTTGCATGGAAAACTAAAGATCAAATTCGTTAACGACTAAAATCTGAGATGAGGGGTGGGGGTTGGAGGAGAAAATTGGAAATTCAGCATATATTCTTTAATATTAGTCGGATCGAAAAATGATATACAAACAATCTTGTTGCAAATATAATGTTCTATAAATACGCGCTGTTTTACGCGTTGTTTCTCTATCTTGAACATTAACCGAGATATTCGCATTTTTTTCATTTTCAGCATTCAGTAGACCCCCCACATTTAGACATCTCACTTTAGAGAACCAAATTATTCCAAAAACACCTTATTCCAAGCTTAAATACAAAATATTGTTTTCAACAAATCTACACTAGATAGACACATGCAAACGTTGGGTGATGACGTCATCAATTACGATTTTATTCCTTGACTCGAAAATGTTTATTTGATCCAAACCACAATCGGTATTTTTAAGCCTTTCATTTAACACTCAAGATCATATTCATTAGTGGCAGTAATCGACCAGGGTTAGGGAGAAGGATGATAGAGAGAGGGGGAATTCGAAAATAAAAAACATGTGCGTTATTATGAATGGATAGAAAATAGACCTAATCTTGAGAAACTATTGATAGTCTACAGATATTAAGAGAGTTATTTCCTTTTCTTGTTTTCAGAGTTCAGTAAAACCCATCTTCTACCCATAGGATTTTTATTCATAAATAGAGACTACTTATAGTGAGATAAGGTAAGTAGTGTAATACCAATTCGTGGGAAATCTGGTTAGTTACGCAGCCCCTTCGTGACGGACTTCTTTAGTAGATTCATTAAAGGGTCCACGCCGGCAACGAAAAAGAAGTATAGATAAATAAAGGAACGTATTGCCAAAGTCAACAGGATCCCTCACCTATCATTGAAAGGAAAAAAAAGACAAGGTGTTTGAGGTAATATTAAAATCAGGGTGTGTATCTGACATATAAACCATGTTCAGTCGGCCAAAAAAACGACTTGATCTTATCTTTTATGATCATTACTTATCTACGAGACATTTATAATTTCCCAGGGAGGAGATCGGTGTTAATGGGGATTCATGGCAAGTAGCAGATCAAACAGGAAGATCGAAAACAAGTATCAACTGGACCAGTTTAAATCATTCTATTCCCATGGCTTACGCAGCTCGAGGAGTAATTAAAGCTAATAAATGTTCAACCTTGACATTTCAAATTTTAACTATAATGTCTGTTATCAATTAATTCGTAGGCCTGCTAAGCAGGTGAGTTACCAGTATATATTTCTACGGACACATCCAATCAACCTGTTTGTCATACAGCATCGTGGGGAAATGAGTAGCTACGTCCATGGAGTTGCAAATGCAACAGATCCAACATTCAATTGTAGGCCAGACCAGAAAATTCTCTGCACAAGCCAGGTTCACTGCACTCCCGGGTGCACGACTCTTGCATTGTATTGGGGAAACGACGCATAATATTTGGAAGCAGCTGTTGTGCTACATAGAGGGTTTGCTGAATTAATTATCTATTAATAATACTGACTCGGCCTATTGTGACATCATTGTAATTAAACATTGTAGTCTTACCTTACTGAGAGTAGTGAGTGAAGTTTTGATTATACCATTACAAGAAACTACCCGATTTAAATGAATAGTATTGTTATTCCATATAATACACATACAATTCTAGGGCCGCCCTAAGATCAGTGGCAGAGAGTCCGACTTGAGATAAGCTTAAGTAAAGCAACATCGTGGTCGGTACTTGAATGGGTGACCACAAAATTTGTTCACTGATATACTACGAGAGGTGTCCCGGCGTTGGTGGACTCACGGGAGTCTAGTGAGTAAATTAGTCTGATAGCCCGTTGGTATGACGAAGGACATTGACTCTCCCAGAAACCGTTGACTAGCAAATTGGCCTTTGCTGATATTACCAGTGATCGTCAGTCTACTGGAGACACCTCATTCTTGGTTATACGGTATATGGTTGTAGGACGAGTCGATCACTCATTATGTAAAAACTGTATCACGAATCCCTTGAGCCCAGCTCGGGGTCGACTTAAGTCTATAATGCCAACCGAATGTATATATAACTAGTTTTTTTTATATATATATATGCCTGAGCAAATAGGAATTTATTTAGTGACGAAATTCATTAAATAAAATCCTTAGTCCCACCCTCGCTAGAAAAGGCGGGTAACCTGTAGATAACCCTTCCCAATAAGCCATAGTTGCATAAAGTGGACGTTAATTAATAAATAAATAATTATATATATATATATATATATATATATATATATATATATATATAAATTCTACGGTAGGTTTGAAATTCGTATGCTTCACTAATTCATCTGTCTACCACTTTGTTCTTTGTTACTCTCCCCCATAAAAATGATTGGAAGGATTTCCATGAACTTGGGTGTCTTCCTGCTCTGATTCTCCCAAAGTATAGCATCTGCAATATGGCAATCCAGTTTTTCAACCAGAAGTGGAGGACTACTTCGAAGTCAAATGATAAGTTATCTTCGAGATGGTGTTATCAAAAGGTTTAAATGATAGATTGTCTTTAGAGTACATTTTTTTTAAAAAAACCTACAATGTTTTTTCAAGAATAAATTTAAAATGTTGTCTTCTTAAAGCCAGTCACCGCCATGCTTTTCACTAGTTTTTCTACAGAATGAATGAATAGAATTGGGACTGTATTAAGTGTGTAGTCTTTAATAGCATATAATATTTTTTACTACTTTACTAACATAACATGAGTTGGAGTTTTCTTAGAAGTCAAAACATAAATTACCCGCATCATAGTATTTTATTGTTTTAAATGCAAATAAAGAACTAAAATGCAAATTAAAAACATAAATAAAGAAGGATTTAGATTTTTTTCCTATACAAAATGTATTTTGGAGTATAAATTTCTGATGACTGGTTTCCAAATTATATTTCATAGGCAGTGACAGCCAATGGCTGGATAGAATTTTGTGTCTTTGGGCAAAAGGAATAACAAGATTGAGTTACAAACTATAAACAACATTTAGTGTTATTTAAACAATTACTAGTATAGGTGAAGGTTTACACAGGAGTTACATTATCAATTTCTCAATATTCAACCACTTTTCGTTCCTTACGTGACAGTTTTAACATGATAATGAATTTACATTGATTCAAAGAAAGGAAAAGTTAATTCAATCTTTGAAAATTGAAAACTAATGACATCAGAAGGTGATAAAGGACAAATCAGGCCACCCTATATGCTCGAGGTTTGCTTGTCTAAAAACATCGGTTTCCATTTCTAACTATCGAAAGATTTTAGGATTCCAGAAACCTAATGACAATAGTTGGCCATGTTATTCTGTGGCCAAGCATAATTAAATGAGCCTTGCAAGAAATAGAGCAAATAGGGCTCAGTTTGGAATCGACTCAAATATAAAGTTCATTGTGCTAGATTCGGAAGACGAACCTGCTGACAACGCCCGTTCTTCACATCCGGTCCTTTGAGGATTTTGCATGAACAGTCGACAAGGTGAGTGTTGACTAAAATTTAAAAATAGGATTCGTACACGACCTCCAGATAGCTCAAACGTTTACCTCGCAAAAATTTTCCCCATGACTATACCTTAAAATGTTCTTCATACATTTTCTACCAATGATGAAGAAAGTATAAGTTAACGCATAGCAAAAGACATATACATAATAAGACATATACACTCCCTGTCATTTACAAGTCCGGTCTTAACCAACGGAATGAATAAAGAGAATGTTTACATAGCTATCATTGGAGCCATTATTATTACACGGGTGGTTGAGGGATGCACTTGAAGGAATGATGAGTAGGGAGGCTGGCAGTTAGCCAATCGGTTGGCTGTCTTGGTTCTCATCCTGCATATCCGAAAATGCATTAAATGTACTTTTTGTTAGATCATTTCCATTAAGGAAAATCAGCTATTGAGAAACATGTCAAAAACACCACTCATAGAAAATAAAATTTCAAGAACATTGGTTCAATAAAATTTTTAGATATGACGTATAATAATAAAGATAATTGGAATTTTTCAAATTCGTCGAACCCCGGTACGATTGCAGCCGTTACCGAACCTGATCTTTAGTTTAAACATAAAATGTATAAATATTGAGTTTGGCCGATCAAACCAACATTGCAACTGCTAGAGTCAAAAGACAAATTATGTATAAATATATACATATAATTTTGAACGGACCTCGTTTTCGTCATTTCCTAAGTAGAATTGATGAATATTTGTGGAAATTTGTCAAAAATCGAATCATGAGCCCGACCTCAATAGCTGATTTACCTCAAGGGAAATCTGCCAAAATCCTTAGTCCCATGGATTCTTCAGCAGACGATCTTTTCTTCTTGATCGTTACCACACTCGATATATACACAATAAAAATCAAGATCAAATTAGATTACTACGAAACTCGAACCAGAAGATCGGGGATTTAAACTAATGCTAAATCGTAAAATACTAATTATGTAAGTTATTAGTCGGTTCTTATTACTATTATTTGTTAACGTCCACTTTTTGCAATTCAGTCTAATTGGAACGGGGTAACTACAGGTTACCACCCTTTTCTAGCCAGGGTGGGATTTTAGGATGTTATTTAATGAATTTCGTCACTAAATAATTTCCTTTGCCCAGGCGATTATCGAACTCGCCACTCTAGGTATACCATGTGAGATAGAGGTCAACGCTTTAACTCGCATGGCTAACCTGAGTCCCAGTCGGTTCTAATAATGTTATGTAAAAGGCAATGTCATATGTTACAATTATTATCCTTGTATTTTTCTGAATCTTTATTATAGTATGATGTATATATATATATATATATACCACTAGCGATGTCATGGCTGGCTGATATTTCGTCTTGTTTACTTACGGTACATGTAGGCAGAAGCTGTCTAGTGTAGGGAAATGTATGCGGTTAGGAGGGGGATCATCCAGGCCGGAAATATTGGTATAATTTAGTAAAATCATTGGTTCAAATAAACATAAAAAGCCGAAATCTTACCAAGCGGCTTTGGTCGAAAGTCATGTGACTGTAGACTGCTCATTGCCATGTTTGTAGTATCAGAGACCAAATGTTTGCTATTTCTTAATTTGAGTTGCTAATCGACTGGATCACGACGCTTAATAGATACGGGATGAACAGAAAGAAGTCTAATTTCGAATTCGTTTAATTAGAGAGCCAAATAAAATTCAACGTGCGGTCCCTAGATGAGCTCGGAAGTCCAGACACCACAGCTGTAAAATAAGGTTCATTGATCTGTTTTCGGAAGTAAACTAAAAAATGAGTTTGCTTGCTTTTCCTGTCAACACTTCACAATCGGACACTTGAACAAATAAAGTGTTGCATTCTCCAACTGACTCTCGGAATTCCTAACTATGCAATAGAGTCAGTTATTATAATCAGCCATCACCAATGTATAAAAACGTTAAACCTTCCAAAGAAGTAGGACAACCATAAAAACCTTTCCACACGGTAAATAAATTTCTGAAATTCTTGTTTAATCTAATTTCAATGTGACGCTTAAATACTCTCCATTTGAAATGTCTCCTAAACTGAGTAGCCTAGAATTGGAGCAGCCTTGTATTAGTAAAATTCCGTCACGCAGGAGCTGCGTAAACTAAGCTGATTTCCCACTTGCAAGTATATCAAATTTGAAATCTCATCTCTATTGAAAATGTAAAAAACTAATAAGTAGAAGGGGGGGGAGGGTTACTGGCGGTAAAACACAAGAAAAAACAGACAACTCTCTTCATACTTGATTTACGAATAAATGCATAGCATAAGAATTGTAGACATACAATATCTATAATATTTTACGATCCAACTCATTATAAAGGAGATATTTTGAATTTTCGAATTTCCACCCCCTCTAAACCCCTCTTATTCCTACCTAATTTCAACCATTAACGGTATAGATCAAATTAACATTTTCGAGACAAGAACTTTTAATTGGGGACGCCGCCACACAACGAATTTGCATATCTCTCGCATAATAAAGGTTTCTTGTAAACAATATTTGGTATTTAGTCTTAGAATAAATCGTTCATGATATAACAGGTTATTGTTAGTACAACATGAGTGGGAGTTTACTAAACGCTGAAAACGTAAAAATACTACTATATCTCCGTTAATATTCATGATAGAGAAAAAATATGTATAACGACATTTATAGGTAATTTATTTTCAATAAGAATAGGGAATATGTGGTAAGGTGAGATCACGTGTGTCATAGCAGCACGTGGGAAATCTGCTTAGTTTACACAGCTCCTGCGTGAAGGATTGATTCAGAATTGCTACTCTTAAATTACAAATATAACAGAAATTTCATTCTAATGAATGAAAATATTTATAATGGAAAAAGAAAGATGTGCTTAAATTTTTTATTATGCCGTTATACCTGGCTGTGTCAAAATACCATACAACTAACCCCTTACAATTTAAAAACCCAAATTAACTGAATTATTAACTATTCAATCTTCAGTTAAGAAAATAAAAAACTTAGCAGTAATTATGTTTCAGACAAGAGCATCTGCAGATTCAGATAACTACCCTCCTCTTTACACTCATAATAACTTAGCTCTAAATATGCAACATTAAACTGTAAAACTTATTATATGTCATAACGAATAACTAAGAAACAATAACAAAATCTGCTCCATTGTAATATAAATTAAAAAGATCTTTAACTGTTTTGGTATTCAATGGCTCAACCTCGTAGGCAGTCAGTAGACAATTCATCTCACAGGCCACACACATCAAATCAATAAGAGTTATTAACCCGAATACTTAGACCCCAAACAAAACATCTTCTCTACAGCTTCAGCTCCGTCATCAAGCAAGTCTTGAGGATAGGTATATTTTAATTAATCGGGACACTAGAAGAGAAGAAGTAGTCCTTGCTCGTTTGAGACACGGCCATTCACGGATAACAAACGGACACCTCATGACTAGGACAGAACCACCAGTATGTACACTGTGCAATACACAACTAACTAACAAACACTTACTTACAGACTGCAGACTAATAACCGACAAGAACTTACCCACCAACCTATCAGAACTAGTACGAGTACACGACAATAGCCCATACATTATAAAAATTATGAAACACCTCAACCAGATATGACACACACATTTACAACCAGATTTAACATTAAATAATCAAACACTAGACTAGAATAATATCCACTTGGAGACAAAATAAATACATAAATAACCGTACTTTTACCTACCTCTGTAGATTTTGTAAGCTTTCTTTTTGGATTTTATAAGGTAGCTTTACCTATACTATTTTAGTATTATAACAAGAAAATGTGTGAGTCGCTTAAAGTGCGACACACCTAAATAAATAAATAATTACTTGGATTTATATATTTCCTTTAATATTTCACTTCTTTATTTTAATGTCTTATAAGATCTTTCTTTAATTTTAGTAGGTACCGCACATTTTCATCTGTTTATCTTTTAATTTAATTTTTTTAGGTATTTTCATGGATCGAAGCATAATTTTCTTTAATTCTTTTCTTTAACCTGTATACCAGACGTCTATAAGATGCAAAGCTTGAAATACTTTTTCTTTCATTCTTTTCACATATATATTTATGTGTGTCTGTTTGAGTGCTCTAGAATTGCTGTTTGGTAACAAAAACTCTATATTTAAATGTTCATTTATTTATTTGTTTATTAACAACGTCCATTTTTTGCTAATATGACTACTTATGACAATTTATCTACAGGTTTACCACCCTGTTCTAGGCAGGGTAGGACTAAGAAGTTTATTTAATGAGTTCGTTGCTAAATAAATTCTTATTTGTTAAGGCGGGAATCGCCACTCTATATTTACGATGTGAGATTGAAGCCAACGCTTTAACTCACATGGTTATCCTGAGAACCCCAAAATGGTAAATCTCTGCATTATCATATATATATGTTTGATTGGGTGTATAGCAATTTAATAAAAGTTATTTTCTACAATTATGTTTTCTATAACCCCAATATTAATCATGCATTTTTGTTTACAACCCCTAGCGAACCACCATTCTTAGACGGGCAAATTGCCCATAAACCCATTATTTCACTAAGCAGTTCATGGCCATCTTAAATTTCAATTAACTTTTTTTTCAAAGAGTAAAATTTAATATAATGTTAAATTATATATTCATAGTAGTATTATCATTAGCCTGATTATATGGAGCTCCCTGTGGCTTTTGATTTCTTAGTTACCCCAACTATTTCGGGAGGGAAACTCACGATAGTTTTCTGAAATACACTTTCAGAATCAACAAGTATCCTCCAGCCACAAACATTTCTAATTTACATCATAAACACACATAACGAGTCAGCTAAAAGCCTTGGGATTGGCCCCAATGAGAAAATTAGGAGTATTGTTCCCAAAAGTGCTGGACAAGAATGCAATGTCCCATTTACAGAAAACCAAGAAGTGGAAGAAATGTTGTAACATTAAAGCTGACAATGTCGAGGGAGAATAAATAAATTCCGTCACGCAGGGCTGCGTACACTAAGCAGATTTCCCACCTGAAGTTATGCAATAGAGAAATCTCCATACGAGAGCCGAACAGTTTCAGCAAAGGGCCGAACTAGCTTTTGGCGGGAAATAGTCATCCGTTATCGGCCCAAATTTAATAAAAATGCAAATATCTCGGTTAATATTCAAGATAGAGAATAAATGTATAGACCAATATTTATAGTAAATTTAATTTGCAATAAGATTAGTTCTATACAATTTTTTGATCCGACGTATGGTAACGGAGATATTTCGAATTTTCGAAAATCCCCCTTCTAAACCCCCCTCCCACTGGTCCGATTTCAGCCATTAACGAACTTGATCTGTCTTTTTGCATAAAACGTTTTAATATCGAGTTTGGTAACGATCAAACAAAAATTGCTACTACTAGAGCGTTAACAGACACACACATATATATATATATATATATATATATATATATATATATATATATAGATATAGATATAGATATATAATTTTGAACGGACCTCATTTTCGTCATCTCCTGAGTAGGATCGATGAACATTTGAAGAAAATTTTCAAAAATCGCGTCATGAGTACGACCGCTAAAAGAGAATGCGTAAGTGGATTGATATTTCCGATGAGTTAGTGGAGATTTAGCAGTAATTAACCAAATAAAAAATAACACTTTATTGCCCAATTCAATGAAGAGTGAAGAGTCACTCCTAACATGAAATGCTAGTAAATAATTAGTCTTTCCATTAATGCAAACGAGGAAAACTTGTGGATGTCCGTTGTTATTTGAAATATGATGAACATATATCAATAGGTTACCAGAAATTGGTACAATATTAACATAATCTACCATGTGAGTTAAAGCGTTGGCCTTAAAACTGTTGGTAAACTGGAGCCATGGATTCGACTCCAATGTTGCTGAAAGCAATTTTTTTTAGTTACAGACTCTCAAAATAAAATTCTTCATCCCACCTTGGTTAGAAAATGGTAGTAACCAGCAGATAACCCTTCCCGAATAGCCTTATTAGCATCGAAATGACGTAAATAGTAAATATTATACAGTTTTAAAAATCACTAGCATTTATTTATTTTTAACATTTGTATTTTATGTTTTACCAACATTCAAATGAACAAGCTGAATAGGTGTTCAACAATTATTTGAAACATGGCAGAAAAGGTTGGCAGTCTATCTATTAGATCAATGTGACATCTAGTAGTTCGTGTGTCTCTGTGAAAAGCTCAATTTTTCTTCCGTTCCTATTGTGATTCAGTTTCTATTAAATCTTCTATGTTTCTTCTAATAAGTATGTATGTCTTTATATACACACATTCATACATACATACATATACATATACATACATAAATATATATTAATAAATCAAAATGGCCATTGAGCTGAACCCATGAAATATAAGAGTTCGAACCCGATTTCTGAGAATGAAAAATATACCAATGCTATTTTAATTGGCACTCCAGTACAATATAAATGAGTTTATAAAATAATTTATAACGACCTTTTGTTATTCCACTTAAGCAACCTCCAAAAGATATTTTCCAATTTCATCGGCTAATACAGACCTGATATTCAGAAATGTTCTAAACATCATATTTCAAAACATTCTTCTGTACCTAATGAAAAATAGAAAAGCCCGAGTGTATTCATTAATTCTATCACTTACTGAAGCTAATATATTTATTTAAACTGTAAAAAACTCCAAAGGAGCACTGGGGTATACACTAACAAGGAAGGGGTGGAAGGTGTTGACAGGTGATAAAAGATAATAAAGAGGAAGTGATGATCCTCACATGAGGAAGATATGTACCGTCAGTATCTCATTCTCTTGTGAGGTATTTCATTTTTAACACCTGTCATTCTTCTCGCCAGCTATTCCTTGTGCGTATGTGAACGTGTACGTGTGTGTATGTGAGCGCGTGTGAAAGAGAGAGAGAGAGAGAGAGAGAGAGAGAGTGTTGTGCATGTGAAAGAAAAAGAGAAAGAATGTGTGTGTGCATTTGAAATACTGGTTATTTTACCTATGCCTGTTAATGTACATTAGGGGTTCAGGTAAGCCATGAGATTTAAAGCGTTGGCTTTAATCTCATATGGCAAAACTTTAGTGGCGAGTTTGATTCCCGCCTGGGCAATAGAAATTTATCTAGTGACAGACTCACTAAATACAATCCTTAGTTCCACCCTGGCTAGAAAAGGTGGTAGCTGCAGATAACCCGTCCTAATTAGCCATAGTAGTAAAAAGCTGACGTAAATAAATAATAATAACAATTGAAGCACATTAAAATTTGTTAGGTTCAAAAATTTAATTTGCTTTCTATACAATTAAAATGTATCATTGCTTGTGGTTTCCGAAGTCCCTCTCCTACTAAGTTGACTTTCACTTAGAGTACTCCAGTCAGTAAACATTTTATGTTCAGTTTATATTTCAACTTCCTATTTACATAAAGCATCGTAATACTGGAAAAAGTGTGAAACAGATGGTGCCAGATAATTAGCCTGTCCAGCAAGTGGGAAATTTTCTTAGTTTACGAATGCCTTCAGGACTGCCTGCAGCTGTTGTAAAAACAGTTACATAAGCTATAAATCAAGGAAAGGACACCCCCCCCCAAAAAAAACCGTAGAATCGGCAAAACGTCATAACGAACTTTGAACACATACATACTACCCACAAGCCGCTCACATTATGATGGGTTTGAGAACAGAATTTCAATCGCACAAAAGAAGCTAATTGAACAAATACAAGGATTAGATCAAGTAAATATTAATAATCAGCTAATAGCAACAGTATATACTTTAAACCACATCGGGAATTTTTACAGTCTTGATTATTCATATTATTAGAAACGTTCCCTAGTGTATAAATAAGGTGGTTAAATGGATTCCAATCATACAAAGTGATGATAATGATGAATTTACTCTTGGTGGGAGGAGAGTCGTAACACACGAAAACGGCTACGTTCTTTGTTAACATGCTCAAAATGTTGAATATATTGTATTTAATTCCCAATTATGAAGTATCATATGATGATGGTTTCAATTAAATATTAGCAGGTGAGTGCAAACTATTTTAGCTGATATATATAAAAATGTTGTAATTTTATTCTACACGGGACTTCTTCTGCTCAGATTTGACAGAGCTATTAGTGTGTTGAATTCTCTTTACGGTACAATCAGAATTATACGTCAGCTATAAATATACTTCTATCCTGGTGACAGCTTCCAATTACACAGTATAAATACCCATGAAATATCATGTGATTCAGCTCATATCTGTATTTGAAAAATCCATTAAAAGAATAATTATTTTGATAATTAATTCTTTCAAAGGAACTGATCAACCTGACGTGTTTCATTAATTCTTGAAATTACGAGGAACGCTGTAACGCTGCACCATAAATATATAAAAATCCGGTAGACTTAGCACAAGTTGAAAAACACAGAGATGACCTCATGATCTATTCTCCATTTCATTTCAATAAAAACTATAATAGGAATAGGGCTTAAAATTTGCACTCTAAGATACTTAGTGAAATAGTAACTTAATAAGAAAATCGCATAAAGCTGAAAACGAAACAATAAAAAAAATTGATATTAATATTCACGCAACAGATAAATCTGTAAAGCGCCAATTGCAGGACTTAGTCGTTTAAATGATTGGTTATGTGACATTTATTGATCCTCCGAATAATAACGGAGATGCGAACACTTAAACCATAATAAAACGATATGGTCTGTTTACGACAGTGTAGATAGGTTAAATCTGCTAAAAGAATTGCAATCCAAGGGAAAACTTAGTAAGCTGTTGGGTTTGGAGGGAATATCACTGGATAGGACTTCCTGTAAAATCAAAATGAGTGTCGCCGGAGATATGTTACTAGGGTTTGAAGGCAAAAAGACCCTTTGTCTTCGGTGTTCTTGAAGCTCGCCATTGGAACAGTCCGAGGAATAAAAACCAATACCTAGTTAGAATGCTTCCTGAAACTAGACGCTGCTAGGTCTGCAGAAAACTACCAGATTCAAGATCCCCTCTCGTAAAGCAAAACTGATCACAGAACAAACGGCGATGACGCCAGTAGCCATGTAGACTGAAATAGTGGACTCTGGCCGAAGGAAACGTGAGAGCACTAATGGTCTGGGAAAGAAAACTCCTGAGAAAAATATTTGGAGCATAGGGAACCTGATATTATCTGTATTATACAAAAAAAGGAATCCTGCGGTGGGTGAGACATCTAGAAATAATGAAACCCATCCGACAGCCCAAGAACATACTGTACAGAACACTAAGAGGAATTACCCACAAGCAAGTAACTTGCGAAGGCTGGGCGTAAGCAAATTTACAATTTTCAAGGTAGATAAGCTCCTATTCGACTTTTGGCCATTAATGGAAGTTTATCAGACATATATATCTCAATGAACCCTACTTTCACCTACTCCTACTAGGTAAGAAAGGTTCGTAAGTATTGACTTAACACCTGATATCCATTTAAGGAAATCTGCTAACAGAGTGCATAATAATAATGACGTTGTAAGAGCCCTTATTTCGCAGTACCATCAACATAACCACTGAATGTTAGGCTGCACTGATATCAAGACGAAACTAGATCATTTCTCGTACCTCTATTCTTCTTATAATAATACTTTTAACATCTTTCCTAGACTCCTTTAATGTTAAGAATGAAAGGTAATGAGAGGTTTAAAACTTCTAAATCTTCAATCAAGCACATAGTCAGTTGTCACTCAAAGCTTTTTATTCATGCCTTCAAATTCATAAACCTCTATGTAAATGTTAGATGGAGAGCACAATCAATGGTAAAATCATTTTTATTATTTATTCTTACAGTAATCGCATTTCGTGACTTGGGTGATTGAGCAGCATATCAGTTAAATTTTTTTAATCAGTTTATCATATTTGCGCAAGCACGCACATTTTTGCAAATATTTTCAGTTATGTCCTACATTATACTTTTTTTGAATTTTTGTTATGTTTAAGTCTAATACGCGGTCTATATACTGGCTGTGGTCATGTAGTAATTCATTCAGTAAGTGTGTGGTTGGTCTCCGTAAGTCCTTAGATAGCAGTCAGATATTATATGTTTTATAGTAAGTCTACAGTTACAGGGTTCGTCTTCTCCAGTAAGTTAGTGTGAGTCGTGAATGGCCAATTCTAAGCCTCGTTGAAACTACTTCTTCTCTTCTAAATAGAATTTATGAGGAAGGCCATTCACAAAGTATACATTTCAGTTTTCGAAGTGTTTTGTCAGTTGCGGCTAACCAAAATTACTCCCATGAATTGAGTATCGTATGCTTTGCTTGAGCTTGAATATCTTGGTGTGTACAATATGTGTTGTCTTTTGAGTAGCCGAATTCTCGATTCGTCTACTTGTTTGCCCCTTGTCTAATGTGTGTACGTCCGGGTAACTAGTACATAATTATTCTTTTGTTTAATGTCTGAATTTTGTGTAATATAAAAACATTTTCAAAAATAATTTTATTTATAATTCTATAATATATATAAACACAATTTTAAATATAATTTTATTATTTATTTGTTAATATTTAATGATATTCCAACATAATTCTCATAATGGTGACAATTACATTATTGATTATCGTGTAGGAAGTACTTAATATGGTAAATATACTACCCTTAAAAATATACATTTTTTTTTTTCAGTATAGTCAATATTTTACTTTAATAAGACGAAGCCTTTTCCTGATTCTAAAAAGCTCCATTTTAACATTTCCTTTAATGAGTCAAACGGATTTGTTAAAACAGGGGGAATATATTGAAAACCTAATTATTCAGTTCATTAATATTTTACGGAAACCCCACATTCACTTGTCTTTCAGTCGATTGTGTCCTCGTTTGTGATGAGTTTAATTTTCATAATTAAACTTTAACTTAGAAAACATTTTTTTTTTTTATAATCCTTTACTTCAGTTTGGACAAATATATTTTGATTTGGAAGGCAAACTAAACCAAAGCTATTCTCCTAAGGCTTAGTCAGCGTCTTTTAAGTCGTGCTGCATTCTATTTATTTTTACTTTGCCAACATTGCAAAATCATCTCAGAACTGACGCAACGAATTCATTTTTTGTTAATCTGGATACATTCAGTTTCATCTATCGGTTTAGTACAGCCCATGAAGATAAAATGTGACCAAGAGCAGCATGGACTTCTAAACATTTTCTGAATTCAAGGATATCATACAGTGTCCAAGGTGGAGAAGAGAATCTTATTTAATGAATAAGTGATTGACTTGAAATCTATTGCCAACTATAGGAGGAATAGGAATATATTTAGGACTATATTATTATTATTATTTATTAACGGCCACTTTTTGAAACTAAGGCTAATAGGGACGGGTTATCTACAGATTACCACCCTTTTCAGGCCAGGGTGGGACTTAGGATGTTATTTAACGAATTCCGTCACTAAATAATTTCCTTTGCCCAGGCGAGAATTGAGCTCGCTACTCTAGGTTTACCATGTGAGATTAAGGTCAACGCTTTAACACTATAGGGTTACCAAGTGAATTAAAAAAATATAAACATAATTAAAAAAACAGCCATGTGATTGTATAGTTTCAAAGTTCCCTAAAGCGTCTATTCTGGAACAGTTTTTGACCTATGTTATTATAAATGGCGTGCTCATTGGAATACTTGCTTTAAAAAAAACAGCATAAAATACATGAAAAATAACACACAAAGTACTGTCAGTTCTCACAAAGTAAAAGTTGAAAACAATATTTGGTATTTAACCTTGGAATAAGGTGGTTCATGATATAACATGATTAATATGACATGAATAGGAGTTTACTGTAAGCCGAAAACTAAAAAATCCAAATATCTCAATAAATATTCATGATACACAGAATATGTATAGAACAACATTTGTAGATCATATAATTTGCAAAAATATTGGTTTCTAGATATGGCGTATAATAACAGATATTTTGCATTTTCGAAATTCGTCCCCTCTAACCCCCTTCTACTTTTCCGATTTCAGCCATTAACGAACTTGATCTTTCTTTTTACCTAAAACGATTAAATATCAACTTTACTTAAATATCCTACTTGGGTAGGATCGATGGTCATTTGAGGAAGTGTTTCGAAAATCACGTCATGAGTACGACCTCAATTTCTGATTTCTCTTAAGAGAAATCTGCTAACAATTCCAAGCGTCCCACGATTCATTCTGACATTCACAGTAAAATATTATCTCCGCCAACACACCACACAAATGGATTATGAATGCCCCATGTTTTAGCAGATTTTCCTTAGGGGATTTTTGAAAAATTTCTCCAAATGTCCATTTAACTTACCCAGGAAATGACAAAAATGAGGTGCGTTTAAAATTTTATATATATATATATATATATATATATATATATATATATATATATTTGTCTGTTAAAGCTCTAGCGGTCGCAATTTTTGTGTGATCGTTACCACACTTCATACATAAACGTTTTATGTAAAAATGAAGATCAAGTTCGTTAACGGATAAAATATGACAAGTGGGAGGGGGATGGGGTTTTGAATGGGAATTTTGAAATATCTCCGTTGTTGTGCGTTGGAACGAAAACTGGTGGAGAATCAATCTTATTGCAAATGTTATGGTCTATAATTTTTTTTTTATTTATACATGTTCTATCTATATTGAATATTAACCAAGATATTTCTGTATTTTAGTATTCGGTCATCAGTTCGACTCATGTCATGTTTACTATAAGCTATATCATCATTATATCATGGGCCACTTCATTCGAAGGTTAAATATCAAATATGGTTTTCATTGAACTATTACTTTCTTGAAATTGTTTACTTGATCTGTACCATACTCAATATTTCGCAGTTTCAGTCAACACTAAAGTCATCATATGTGTTATTGGCTGAAATCGGACCTAGAATAGTGGAGGTATAGAGAGAGGTGGGTGATTAGAAAATATTCTAAATGTCTTGGTTTTTATGAATGGATAACAAAATGTTATAGAACCAATATTGTTAAAGTTTTCATTTTCTACAATTGCTGTTTTATGCATTTTTTGTAACATAAATATTAAGCGAATTAAGCGAACTTTTGTTTCCGTTTTAGCAGATTTCCCTTAAGGGAAATCAGCTATTGAGGTTGTACTCATGACGGAATTTTCGAAATTTTTCTTCAAATGTCCATCGATCCTACCTAGTAGATGACGAAAATGAGGTCCGTTCAAAACTGTATATATTTGTCTGTTACCGCTCTAGCGGTCGCAATTTTTGTTTGTTCGTTACCAAACTCGATATTTAGTCGTTTTATGTAAAACGAAAGATCAAGTTCGTTAACGGCTGAAATCGGACCAGTGGGAGGGGGAGGGTGGTTTAGAGGGGAGGAATTTCAAAAATTCGAAATATCTCTGTTACTATAAGTCGGATCGAAAAATTGTATAGAACCATTCTTATTGCAAATTAAATTTACTATAAATATTGTTATATACATTTATTCTCTATCTTGAATATTAACCGAGATATTTGCATGAAAAAATATTTGCATTTTGAAATCTGGGCGGCTAACGGACGAAGTGACTTTCCTGCCAAAAGCTATTTTGGCCGTTTCATTAACTGCTTGGCTTTCGTGAAATTTCTCTATTGTAAAACTTGACGTGGGAAATCTGCTTAGTTTACGCAGCCCCTGCGTGACGGACTTTTTGTGCTTTGTTTTCTGCCATCTGTGTCCCCCACCCCCTTCTACTCATCGTTTTTGTTTACATATAAATAGAGAATACGTGGTGAGATGAGATGAAAACTGTGTTAAACCAGTTTGTGGGAAATTTGCTTAGTTTACGCACCCCTTGTGTGATGGACCTTTTAAGATCAGTTGCTCTAGATCGTTGTACGGTTCGGCAATTTCCTCATCTGAAATTCCTCATAAAGGATTTACTTCTTTCGAGGAGAGAAGGATACAGGCAAAAAAAACCACACCTAATAAAAGTTCTTTGCGATGATAAAAGACAAGTACGGGAATCATCAGTGAGTTGATGTTCTAAGGAAAGGAATGATTCAGTAAGTGCGGGAAGGAACACTAAGACCCCAGATCTCCTCGGCGAAATATGAAAGGGGTTGGAAGGTTAAAATCCTCTTACAGCCGCTGCTCCAATAACTGAATGCATGAGCAAGTCTCAAATGAATCTGTCTTATCATTATAAAGCCGGTGTTACACGAGCCTCAGGTTATTGTCTGTCTCACTCCGTAGTAAATAGTAGGCATGTCTAGAAATGTAGAACGCCAGGGCGCGATGGAAGTGGGCGTCGTGCGCCTACGCGCGGGGCATCGAACCTTAGCTAATATCTGCTCTATACGGTAAGCATGTCCATCTTATTTCAACACCTCAGAATGACTTAGGCTATGAGAATTTCTCTCCCAGCGATAATTCTGCTTCAGCCACCGCTCAACAAAGAAAATACGAAAAAAAAAAAAAAAACAAAGTCGAAAGAGTATTGCATAGAACCAAAGAGTTGGTGAGAAGCTCATATATTATTATTTATTTACGTCCACTTTTTGCTACTACGGCTAGGCTAATTCAGACGGGTTATCTACAGGTCAGCACCCTCTTCTAGCCAGAGTGCTATAAAGGGTTTTATTTAATGAGTTCATCACTGAATAAATCCCTGTTGCCCAGGCGGGAAGCGAACTCGCTACTCTAGGTTAGCATGTGAGATTAAGGCCAACGCTTTAACTCACATGGTTAACCTGAGCCCACTAAGCATTTAAATGTTCAAGTAAAATTCTAGAAGTGCTAAAAGTCTAAAATAGTAAATGTCTACATTATCATATATATGTTTCATTGGGTGTATAGCAATATAATAAAAGTTATTTTCTACAAATGTATTTTTCTCTAACCCCAATATTAATCATTCATTTTTGCGTTTTCAACCCCTAGCGAACCGCCACTCTTAGACTTTCGGTTTGCCAATAAACCTATTATTTCACTAAACAATTCATGGCCATCTTAAATTTCAATTAATTTTGGCTTACCTGAGCCGCGCAACCACATTTAGAATAAACACATAAATCATGTCAAAACCCCAGATAATTAGTGATTGAATGCATTAAGGGTTTGGTACCTGTAGGAAAGAAACATAGTAGATGACAACAATTTTAAACATTAGGCACTGGATGTGGATATATGACACCTGACAGTACGAAATAGGTAAAACAAATTAAAGAGGACTACAAAATGTTTAGGAGAAAAGAATATAAGAATATAATAGCTTCTTATATATTATTACTTATGAAGAAATAGGATTGGATACATAGGATTATAGGAATGAAAATCTCAAAGGGCAGAAGCAATACAATAGAGAAAGGTGAGAGGATTTGAGATGTAATATAGCTGCTGGAGCAATATAAGATCAACAGCAGAGTTATATTAGAAAGATAACGGCAAAGTAAGTCATAGCGGCAAAGAAATTTAGTAAAGCATGCACAGAAAGGGTAATGCGCAACGTATAGGAGGACTAGACATTGAAAGGGCAAATTATTGGTATGTGGTTAGTACACAATTATGGTAGAATAAAAAAGGCATGGTAAGGCTACAGGATGAAGGAAAGGTTAAAAAGGAAAAGCAGGATGAAATGGAATATTTAAAGGGAACATTATAAGGGAAGAACAAATGAATAGTTTTTTCAAGGATAAGAAGCGAAAGTTGTGACTAAAGGTAACTCAAAAAGAGTTCCAGACGGCAGTGAAGCAAACTCTACAGCGGATGATGTCCAGCTGTAATGAAAGGAACCGGGAGTTTAATACATCAAGTAAAAACGCAAATATAACCAAAATAACCGAAAAATGAGCATTAGTTTACTTATGAAAATTGAAAAGAACGGCAATCATCATTTATTGAAAGATTCTCTAATCAAATGATATCTTGAACTAATGATAGTGGCGTTTTTACTTTCCTTAGGCTAACGAAAATCCAGACAGTGAAAAGAATATTATTGATATAAGGCTTTCAATTTGACGTGAAACATAGCAAATGGATGTTGAAAGCTATAAATAGGATTCCAGGTGAAACCTACAAAAGCCAGCCATCCTAAAGTAGTTAAACAAGTCAGTCAACAGATCTGGACAGAAAACAACACGGATGAATTGTATACTAAAGGAAGAATGGACATGAATAATAAACAATGTAAGCGAAAGTAAAAACACTTCAAATAAGCTTTATTTGATTAGTGACGAGTGGGTCATGGACACAAAGGAGTATTGTTAATTTATCTGTATTTTGGTTTTATTTAGTTAGATATTTTTAAAACCGAAGGACACATTTAACGGATACTAACATTCCATTAAGCTGTTATAAACCAAAGAACGACCATGTTTCGAATTTCAGCTAATAGCTTGATATTAATAAAGATTTGTCCAAGGGGAAATTGCCCGTGGGTATTTGATTTTCTCAATTTTCCATCAGTTTAAGGCAATACTTATAATCCAAAGTTCCACCGATCTTTAAGACAAAGTTGACGTGAAATTATTGGCATTAAATACAGTTATTAGTTAATAACTAATATACAGAACTTACACTAGTCGATATTATTGAAAATTGTGTTCTTTATATGCTTCTTGACTGTGACGATTTTTTAATAAAAACAGGGGAGGGGGAGATTCTCCATTTTATAGTACATTTAGAAAGATAATTGGAATGATTAACTGATTAGTGGAGAGGGATTATGAGAAGCATTGCTGACGTAATGGGTTTGCAGACAATACCTGGCATATTAAAAGAGTATCCACAGAATGTTGGGCTACGTTCAAATAATGGACCCCACAAGCTGCCAAGATGGGTAGAGAAGTCATCCCCCGCTAGAGGGTGCTAGTTGGACTAAGAGGACGTGCGGACGCTTAGGGTACGAATATATAGACATGAACGCAGAACGAAATATAGACATGAACGTAGCTCATGTTCTAAGATGGTAAGAGAGAACTGATACAACGAAGATTATGAGCTTGTTAGTAAGTATATAAATCAATCAAACGTTACTCAGCGATAATAAAAGTTAGATTTGTCAAGTAATTTGACGCAGAACTTTTGGTCGAGGGAAACACGACAAGCGTTTTGTTTTTTCAAACGTTTAATATTCTGAACTCCTTAAAACATTAGTCTTCGATACTATGCTGTCAATAACACAGGACAAAATCGTCTTATTTCACTGTATTTGTCAGGTACTGATTTCAAGCAAAGGCCAAATAAATTATAAACGCAAGCCGAATTTCATGAAAATTTAAACTGTGACAGACGAACGGTGGAAACAATTGTGAAACTTTAAAGGCCCTCCTAGGAGACAGCTGAATTTAAAAATGAACAAGAGTAAATAATTAAAATTGTAAATTCTGACCTTTTTTTCCTTTTTGGAGGGATACACGTGCTTATAGGAATATGAAATTAATACTCTCTAAACCAATTTACCCAAGAAGACTCCCTTTCCCAAATAAACAAAGCCTTGGCGAGCGAGAAAGAGTCAGCTGCGAGAATCTGTTTCTCCCTCGCTCGGCTGAGCTCGACTTCTCGATCCCAGTTTTTTCGTCAATTTTCTTCTTCCTGGCTTTCTTCACCTTCTGCTCATGTTAAAGGATTCCTTGTTTTCCAATCACGTCTTCTTCTACTATCAATAATTAACTATTAGTTTAGCGGGAACTTTTTGTTCATTGTTTTTGTTCACACAAACAACCTTAGCAACAATATGCATTTCAAAAAATTCAGCTCCTTGGCTGGATTAGAAGGTGTACTATGAGGTTTGGAATTTATTTCGCTTAATTTGAAAAAAAAGTGGAATATTTAAATATTCTATTGTACAAACATTATTTTCGGTGCAGAAACAGGTGTGAATATTTATTTGTAAATATTTATTTGAGGACTCGGGATAGCCATGTGGGTTAAAACGTTGGCCTTAACCTGGAGTGGGGAGTTCGATTCCCGCCTGGGCAATAAGTGTTTGAGTCATGGGTTCCTCTTTAGAAAAGAGGTCAGCTTCCTATAACGGAAGAGGTATGATTATTTATTCTTATGACAGGAAGTTATTTTTTGAAGATATCTAACTGTTATATCTCGTTGGATATGGTAATAAGATAAAGGCGGTTTATAGCAAGATTGGTTATATATAATTTTTTGGTCTCAAACATTAAATTTCAGGTATTTAAGTTTGTAATTTTACCCCTCTCTAAACCGGTACCCTCCTGTTGGCAATGAACATCTTCAGGAATATCCTGGTATATATCGTTTTTAGCAAATTTCACTAAAGAGAAATTGATTATTGGGGTTATACACACACACACACTCTCTCTCTCTCTCTCTCTCTCACACACACACACACACACCTACTTCTCCGTTAACGCTCTAGTGGTTGCAATATTTGTTTGATCATTACCATCTCGATATCAAAGTGTTTTATGTATTAAATCAGGTTCTTTAACGTTCGTTAAAAATCCGACTGAGATTCAGAAAACGAAAATAAAAAAATATATCCCGGCAAGGGATAGAAGGGGAGGGGGTGTTTAAAGGGAGAATAATTCGAAAATTCAAAATATCTCCTTATGCTAAGGGTGATCAAAAAATGTTATACAACCAATCTTGTTAAACCATGGTCTTCAACAACAATTGGCCCACAAATTTTGTAATACCTCAAATATTAAGCCAGTCATTCCTACTTTCGTGTTTTCAGTCTTTAGAAACTCCTAATTGTAATCACCTGGTTTCTGTAACCATCGACAGGCTTGTTCTGATAGGTGCCAGCAGCGAGATTATTACTGTTCAGATTTAGCAGATTTCCCTTAAGGGAAATCAGCTATTGAGGTCGTACTCATGACGCGATTTTCGAAAAATTTCTTCAAATCTCCATCGATCCTACCCAGGAGATGACGAAAATAAGGTCCGTTCAAAATTAATATATATATATATATATATATATATATATATATATATATATATATATATATATATTTGTCTGTTAACGCTCTAGCGGTCGCAATTTTTGTTTGATCGTTACCAAACTCGATATTTAAACGTTCTATGCAAAAAGACAGATCAAGTTCGTTAATGGCTGAAATCGGACCAGTGGGAGGGGGGAGGGTTTAGAGGGGGGATTTTCGAAAATTCGAAATATCTCCTACATTATGCATCGGATTGAAACATTGTATAGAACCAATCTTATTGCAAATTAAATTTACTATAAATATTGTTATATACATTTATTCTCTATCTTGAATATTAACCGAGATATTTGCATTTTTATGAAGTCTGTGGTCGGGTATAGTTCGGATTAGGTCGGCCGTTTCCGTAACTACTGGGCTCAGGTTGAAGCTTCTTCTAACCTTACCTGTCGTTTCTAACCTTACCTTACCTTCGTTACTTTATGAGATATATGCAAATACGTTCTGTTCATCCGCCATTCCCTCTTCTTTAGTTCTTGGACTACTAAAATTTGAGTTATTAAAATATAAATTATTCTTACAATTCAGAAGCCGTTTCAGTTGGGAATTTATTTTAATTAACTGAAAGATTTCTCATTACCGTTTGTATTTAATCACGGTGGTGTTGTGTTACCAGTATGCAGATTTCTCTATTGTAAAACTTCACATGGGAAATCTGCTTAGTTTACGCAGCCCCTGCGTTACGGACTTTTTTTATTTCAGTTCAGCATTGCTTATACCCCAAAGGTGTATATTATTCGTATTCATAGATTCATGCCTTAAATAATGATGACAGTCCGTGCTACCTACATAATACCTTTATGGTAATCAACTATTATAGTTGTCTTCTAGGCGGTACTTTTATTTCGAAATATTTTTATTTATGGTTTTGACCTTGCGCGTCATAATGTCTTTAAGAACTCTGCAGTAAATCGTTAACCTTGAAGTAACCATCTCGCATCAGTAATGTTTCGGTTAAAACGGATAAATTACAATGGTCCATTACTTATGTATTTAAATCGAAAGGGAATAATAATATTACAAACAGCATTATTCTATTTATCAGCATTGTACCTAGAAAATCTAAATACACTTCGACCCCCACGCTTAGAGTAATTGTAAGACGAATTTTACGGAAGAAACTATTAATAGCCATCAACAATAAGAATACACAAATGCATGCATGAAATTTCGTCTGCTCGTTCAAAAAATAAAAGTACTGTAACAAACAGACGGGTGAGCTCAATGGCGAAACAATAATGGAAGAAACCACACCTTAAAATTAACGCATTCCATGAAGATTGCTAAGTAGAGTTTGCTCAGCTGCTTTCGGGAAACCAGGCGTCCATCTTCTGTACTATGTTCTCAAGTCGTATATATTATGGTTTGGTAATAGAGTTGTACAATACAGGATCACTAGTACATCTAACAGACACACCATCAAAAAATAAGGCTTGAGAAAAACCTACAGTAACAAGGAAGATACCCAATGTATTTTGAAATGCTCCTAAAATATTAATGATAAAATATATTAGATAAGGTAACTTTTTTATAAAGATCCGGCAAAGAAAGCAAATTGACTAAAAATAAAGAAGGGAGTGAAGTTAATTAAATGTCCGTATATTAATTCCTTTGATTTAAGAGGAAGCTCTTCTAAGGAAATCTGTGGCCCTTGTTCTCAACAAGACGCCATATTTCAAAACTATCTTCCAATGTCCGTCAGCTCTTCCTGACACATGACAAAAATAAGGTACGTTAAAAAAAATAAATACAAAAATGGAAAGAAAAATAAAGATCAATTTAATATTCTAAGAACGCCGGAAGATTGGAGTATGCAAGAATAGAAGCAAGAGAGAAGAGTTGCAACAACATGGCTATGACCTGTTCGAAGGAGTTCTAGGAGAACCACTGGAATCATGTAGACAACACATTCACCTAACTTACAAAGCACAGGACCTTAGAAGGAGACATCAGATGACTACTTTCAGCAATTGGTGAATCAAACAACACATAAAAATATGTTACTCCCCATTTAAATTTACTGGGGCAAAGATAGATAAAAAACTACACACACAAACACAGATATATATATATATATATATATATATATATATACACACATATATATAAATTTGTCTTCAGAATCTATTTGTTAGCATTTTTTTAAATATTACCTGGAATCGCAATATTTTATCGTTAAATTTGAAACTTATGGCTAAATCGTTATTTTCCCAAAATCTGACCAAGTCTGGAAATTTAATGTTTAGGGAAATTCAAATTCAAAACGATTGTTTTATTTATTTTTTTTGTACTGAGTAAACCCACACAGCTACTAACCATCTGATCTCACAAAAAGCTAATATAGCACGAAGTGTTCGTGTCCAGCAACATTTCAACTTAATCATCCTATCCGAGTTTTACTGAGAGAGTAATACAGAATTTATAGATTTGTTGGCTTCCTGTCATCACTTGTGTGGCATTGCTGTGACGGAACCACATTTCGACTTGGATTAGTTCTTTGTAAATGTTATCAAGGATATCTGATGTGATATGCGTCGAGAAATTTAATGAGTTTAATGAGCAAATGGTTGACTTCGCTTTTCATTCTCTCTCTCTCTCTCTCTCTCTCTCTCTCTCTCTCTCTCTCTCTCTCTCTCTCTCTCTCTCTCTCTCTCTCTCTCTCTCTCACACACACACACACACACACACACACACACACACACACACACATACACAAACACATGATATATATATATATATATATATATGTGTGTGTGTGTGTGTGTGTGTGTGTGTGTGTGGTTTATTGCATTTTAGCTCACAAACTTGTTTTTCAAAAATAACTCGAATAGCTTTCAATGAAATGGATTAAAGTCCAAAAATTTCAAAAAAAATATCTTTTACAACTTCAAATTCATGACTTTAATCAACGATTAATTATTTCCCTACACTCAAATAATAAAAAAAAAATGTGTGTTTTGTCTTTTTATCTACTTAAATTCAGGTTTTGTATGTGTATATAGTTATATAGCTATGTATACATATATACGTACCTATTTTAAGACAATGTTACATCATTATTTTTATCTAAATGGAAATAAATGGTATAGTACCAGAATATTTCCATACCTATCATACTGCTAGTAGAATATTTGTAAGCAGAGACACGCTAAGATACTTGAAGATTATAAATTTTTGAAAAAATGGATCTAAAAGTAAAATATTTATATTTCACGTAATTGTCGTACTAAGAAAACATCTCCTGGATAGGATCGATGGACATTTGAAGAAAATTTTCGAATATCGTGTCATGAGTACGACCTCAATAGCTGATTTCCCCTAAGGGAAATCTGCTAAAAAGAGTATTCTGGTGAATGACGGAATCTGTTGTAGTTCACATGGCGTAGGTGTGGGCCGCTGACTTCATCAGCCAGAAATAAAATTGTAGAAATTGTTTTTGGATTTATAAACTTTTATTACTTGAATCTGTGCTGTCAGAAGTTTTTCATTAAACGCCCTCTTTATGCAAATCCAGTCCATTATCTAATAATATGGCCCATGTAATGAAACTTTTAAATCTAAATATTATAAAATTATACTGGCAATCTTGAGTTTTGCAACTATTATTTCAATTACCACTATAAAGGTTTTAAATTACCACTATAAAATCATTCTTCTTGAAAATTTAATTTTCTATAAATGTTCTTCAATATACATTTCTCTATACCGAGATATTTGCAATAGTTAGTTTTCAGCCTTCAGAAACCCCAATTCCTACTCATATCATATTAACAATAAGCTGAAATATCATGAAAAACTTTTATTCCATTGTTCAATTCCGAGTATAGTTTTCATCGAACTTTTACTATAGTAGATATATGAAAATATATTCGGAGTGAGGTCACCATTTATGATTTTAATTTGAAAAATATATGATTCTCATTTGATCAGTGTCATACTCAATATTTACCCGTTTTATACAAAACTAAAGATTATATTAGGTAATAACTGTTTTTTTTTTTTTTGGGTGGGGAAATTAGAAATTCGATATATCTCCTTTGCCATGAGTTCGACCGAAAAAATATTATATTACCAATCTCGATGAAAATTGAATTTTCCACAACTATTGTTTTATACATGTATTCTTTAACTCGAATATTATATACTCGTACCTGGTTATTTTTTAAGTTTCAGTGTTTAGTAAGAGCCACTCTTTTTAAGTACCAACGTCACTACTTATCTCATGCCCAGATAATATTTTAATTCCGGTTTGCACAGGCTATTTTCTATGGGAAAAAATATAGAATAGATGGTGAGAATAGATCATCAGAGGAGCATATTGCAGTATGTGGAAATTTCTTAGTTTACGCAGCACTTGTGTGTCTGTCTTATTTAAGTACCTCACAATAAACACAGCAAAATCTTGTAATAAGTTTAAATGGTAAAATAGCGTATAAAGAAATATTATTGGTTAATTGGTGTACTAAATAAAGAAGTTATTAATGTTTAGGAAGTTACAAAAAAAAAGTAAACCTGGAAAAGTTTAAATTTAAATGCATGATAATAATTTGGAATTACATAATTTTTGGGATAGAACTAAAATTATAAATGTATGTGTTCAATCCAACACAATATATTAGCTAAATCAATTTTAAAAAAGTATACATTTTATTACAACAGGATTGGAAAATTCCTACCAGATCGCATTACTGACACTGCAGTACCAGTGATATTAAAAGCTAAGACTTGAACGACTGGATCGCGCAGGAAGATAGTACCAATAACTGCTGAAGGACAAATGGCCTTAGAAGCTCCGAATCCTGGGCTATGGAGTGGCTTTTTACGAAGGATATGGCAGGATCTGTAGATCAGCGACAGAGAGATAATGGACAAGAAATCAGGAACTAACCGAATATGAACGTTTACGTTGAAGTATAAGAGTTAATAATTTAACCAGCAAAGAAAAAATAAAAACTGGCTTTATAACCTTAATATTCTTTGGACAATTATTAAATAGTTTTATTCTTTCTTCACATTAAAATACGTATAAAAGTAAGAGAGGAATTTGAAACACCGCTCCGACATAATGCAGTAATACTCCAGTTGTTAGAAAAGAAACATGAAAGTTTTCATAATTCTAAGAAAATAAATATGAGTAAAATAAAGTATCCACTTTCTGACTATTTCCTATTTATCCCCTATGCCGCTTTAATTCTAATTAAATTCTACTTTGAGTTCTAAAAAGTTAAATGTATGAAATAAACCAACAACAATTGAAAAAAATATAGTTTTATTATCACACAATATATCTAGTTATGTTTTATATTGAATGTAATAAAAGAATAATGGTCTAGAGCCGGCACTGAGCCGGAGAGGTAAACTACAGAAATCAGTTATCAATTCATGAAATACCACAAAAAAAAAAAACTTCTTAATTGAATCGGAAAAATGATAAATTATATATAATGGTTACAACTGCTTTTAAACGTTCGCATATAATTCACAATCACAGGGTGAAAGAGCCCCCATAATTTGCGGTTTGAATAAATTGAAAAGATAATTGATACAAGTCCTAATTATTTATTATTTATTTCACTCGAGAAACGATCAAAAGTTATCTTGATACAAATTTTGGTAGAATTCAAAATACCCTAAAGGAGCTCAGAAAACAAGGACGAGACAGCTTTTTGGTTGGTAATTTAGTAAATTTTGATTTACAGTTTTTAAGGTTTTGAGTTTGTTTGTTTTTTATATAATGTTTTATGGTTTTATAACTTTAGTTAAGAAGCAAAGCGTGAAAGTTATTCAAAACAATATTATCCATTTCCCAACTGTTACTCATAAGTATTCATATATATATATATTATATATATATATATTTTTTTTTTTTTTATTTTTTTTTTATTTTACTTTTAGTTGTATAGAGAATTTGGAAATATGTGATGGGATTTGAGTGATATAAAGTAAGAGAAAATGGAGTTTTTGATGGTACGTTGGTAGCATTAGATATCGGAGGGTCGGTTCATGGAATTCTGGTCGCCGGTGATTTGACTAGCCGACACATTATTCAGTTTGCCAAAGAAAATAAGGGTACTAAATTTACATGAGCGGTCGCCAAATAAGAGTGTTGAAAAAATTTTAAATGATTATATAGACATATAGCTACTTACAGATTTTGGACGACGTCCTGTACGAAAGAGGAAGTGGCGGTGGTGAGAGAGGAAGCTGGTACGGCGTGGAAGCCAGCCGAAGAACTAAAGTGCTGTTGGATTTTTGTCCCGCAGGGAAGAGGGGGCGGGACTTATTCCCTCGGTCGGCGGTTCTCTCTTTCCCCTTCCACTATCCGAGGGGAAAAAAATTTCCCTCTCCGTCTCTCCTCGCTCCCAGTTCTCTTCAATAGTCGCTCCGTTTTCCTCCACTTTTTTTTTATTTATTTGTGTTTGCTCTGTTAATATTATTTTTATTTGTACAGATCACTCACATTAATTTTTTTCTTCAGTTCTAGAGTCCTAATAATGAATCAATTGAAGAGTAAGGCTGATTATCTAGTAGTGATAAAATCACATTTCCTCCCAGGTTAGAAATTAATCTCTTAAGCCCCTGTAATGGTCAGAGCCTGTGGTCCTTGTTTTGTCTCGACCTAATGCCTTCTCTAGCAGATCATCTCCGGAGACTAAGCCGACTCAAGAATGTAGATAGGTCCCATCAAGAAATGATTCAAAATTCTTGGTCACTCTCACTCGACAACTAAATTTCATTATAGGCTTCTTTAGAACAAAAGTTTCTTCAAATGTACACAATCATAATTCAATTTTGTATACATATTCTTCTAGAAATATTGTCTTTGCATAGATCGTAAACTGCAAGGTCTCAAAACCAATTTAAAATACAATAATTTTAAATAAACTTGGATCAAAAAACCTTCGTATATTAATTTGAGCTCAAATACTTCTTTTAATATCTTAAACTTTACCCAGGTACTGCCTAAAACTAAAAAAGAATTAAGCATTGCATAGGAAGTAAAATAGTAAAGCGTCCGAACAGGCCGTTCGTTGAATTCAACTGAAATTGAAATGGGCGAGGGGGGGGGGGGGGCACGAGACGTGTAAAAGGTACAGAAGAACTAAAAGCTTAATATATTTTGTTTGATTTCACACACACACACACACACACACAACTTCTTGTGGCACTTTCTTTCAGTACTGCATAATAAAATTAATAGGTGTATATATTTAAAGTCTTTATTAACGCCAACTTTCTGCTACTATGGCTGAACGTTTTTCCAGGAATCAATTTATTCATTTGCCCTTCTTCTCATTTACCTTCCGCATACAGTCCAATGTACCGTCCATCTTTCGTTCAAGTATTTAGAGAGTAACCCCCAGCCCCCTTCTCATCACTTTTTTACATATAAATAGAGAATATGTGGTTAGATGAGATCACAAGTATGCTATGTCAGGGCGTGGGAAATCTGCTTAGCTTACACAGCTCCTGCGTGACAGACTTTTGCTATTTCGGTTTTCCCCTCACACATTATGACCCCAATAGTAAGCGAGCTGTGTATAGTTCATAATGATTAGATAAGCTGGATTGGAAGTAAAATTTCTATTTGCCAGCTATTTGTATTTTAGCTTTACTCCGATAAGCCATGTTTACAGAAAATATTTTGGCAGTTTTAAATAAATACAATATATCAATGTCAATGGTATCAGTAGATCAGTTTCAAAATCTGGTTTAGATTCTTTTATAAAGTAAATTACCTTCTTATGTATTAGATTATTTGGTACCTATGTTAAAATAATTTGACATCATATACACACGTGTTCATATTTTATTCTAACCTATAAATATATAACACGTCGACTGTGTTGATCAGCAATCTCGTATGTCAAAAAAATGATTTTTTGCATATTTAAATTAATTGTACTGTTCTTGATGTTCTGTCTCAAGGCTATATTCAAAATTATTTTATATTATTTACCTGTACTTTGAAATAATTGGAATCTGCTTATAAATATTTTCATTTACTGAATGATTTTAACAGGTTTTTATGTCTCCTGTAAAACTATTTTTTTTTTTTGACATACGACGTTGCTGATCAACAGTCAGTATGTTAATATCACAGGATGATGTTCCCATGCCGATATTAATTTGAACAATCTACTACGAAGTCATTAGCTGCATATAGAAATATTTCCTGTACAGGAAAGTCTTCTTCTTGTCATTTAAAGATCGTTAACTTTCTAGGATAAGCGTTTTCCTTCATTTTTAGCAGATTTCCCTTAAGGGAAATCAGCTATTGAGGTCGTACTCATGACGCGATTTTCGAAAAAAAATTTCAAATGTCCATCGATCCTACCCAGGAGATGACGAAAATGAGGTCCGTTCAAAACTATATATATATATATATATATATATATATATATATATATATATATATATATAGACACACACACACACACATATATATATATATATATATATATTTCTCTGTTAACACTCTAGCGGTCGCAATTTTTGTTTAATCGTCACCAAACTCGGTATTTAATCGTTTTATGTAAAAAGGAAGATCAAGTTCGTTAACGGCTGAATTCGGACCAGTGGGAGGGGGGGGGGTTTAGAGGGTTTTTTTTTTCTTCCAAAAATTCGAAATATCTCCGTTATTATGCGTCGGATCGAAAAGTTGTATAGAATAAATCTTATTGAAATTTCAATTTGCTATAAATTTTGTTCTATACATTTATTCTGTATCTTGAATATTAGCCGAGATATTTGCATTTATATTCTGCGTGTGGTCGCCAGTAGGCTATGTTCGGACTTTCCGCCGAGAGCTCTGGCGGGCGTTTCCATAACTATTCGTCCCTCGTGAATAGGTTTAGAGGTTAGGTTAACTGTTTTTTGGGGCTAGAAACTACTGGGTTATTACGCCCTAAATAATGTTTTAGGTTTAGAGGTTTCTTACTACTACAGTTGTTATTAGGCAGATTTCTCTATTGTAAAACTTCACGTGGGAAATCTGCTTAGTTTACGCAGCCCCTGCGTGACGGACTTTTCCTATTTCAGAATGAGTGGACTCTAAGGAAATACTTTTATCACTGGTGGACGGGAGCAGGACCAATCGTTAGAAACCTTAAGTTACTTCGTATTCCACAACTAATTCCGGTTCGAAAATGGAAACCCGATTTTTTTCGAAGTTTCAGCCTTCAGTATTGTATAGATCAATAGTTATATTTTAACTTTAGTAATTTATTTTCCGACCAGACTCACTTTTTAAATTCTTGTATGTTAAAGTGTTGACCTTAATCTCACATGGAGGGCACAGGTTAGCCATGTGAGTTAAAGCGTTGGTCTTAATCTCACATGGTATACCTAGAGTGGCGAGTTCGATTCCCACCTAGGCAATAGGAATTTATTTATTGACGACCTCATTAAATAAAATCTCTAGTACCTAGTCTCTAGCTGTTGATAACCCGTCCTAATTAGCCATAGTAGCAAAAAGTGGAAGTTAATAAATAATAATAATCTCACATGGTAAACCTAGAGTGGCGAGAACGACTGCCGCCTGGACAATAGATATTTCTTTTGTGATGAACTAATTAAATTAAATCCTTAATTCCAACCTGACTAAAAATGAGTGGAACCTGTAGATAACCCTTCCCAATTAGCCATAGTAGCAAAAAGTGGACGTTAATAAATAATAAAATATTATTTTCAGACAAGACAATCCAGACATTTCGTTAAATAAATATCCGGTCAAGAGCTTGGATCATTCGTGCCAACTAATCATTACATTTCAGGCCAAAATATGGAGAAACCTAGAAAAGTGACGAGTTTGTTTAAATGATAACTGTCATTTTATGTTTAATGAACGAATTCATGTGGTCACTTTCCTTGGAGTACCGCAATGGCATCTTTAGCAAATCACAAATATTCATGCAAATACCTATTCTGAACCAATTTTCCAGTTAATATAATTTAAATAATTTATTTATTAAATTAAAAAGTATTATTTACTAAAATTTACTTTATACAACTCACGAAGAGAACTAACCTGGGACATTAAGTGATGATGTGTGTTTTAATTAAGTTTTGAAAACTGAAGCGATTGATTCGATTCCCACCTAGGCAAAAAGATTTATTTTTACATGGGTTCCCTGTGTAAATTTATTTTTTTCTCCTCATAGTAACCCTACGAGGAGTTATTTATTTGAATACAGGTTCCATTGCCACATGGCATATTACATCTATGATTATGTTCAAATACATTTTTATTTTACAATATATACACGTTAATCAACTATCTACTCAAATACAAAATGAAAAAAATAAATAAATATGTAAAATTCTTAGGCCCACTCTACGGGCATGAAAAATGGCAGTAACCAGGTAAGCCATAACGATAAGCCGTGAACATGTACGTGAACACTTATTTGCAACATTGACATTAAAATAACATGAGGCATCACAAAATTAATGTGAATCTGAACTATTACGCGAACGCCAATCTAAATATTAGAGGTATAAATAAAAAGACCCCATTTCTTCGCAAAGTTTATAAGTTTAGATAAACTTATTAAACGAATAGGGCCTGGAGACAAAATAACTTTTCACTTAGATGCCCTAGATGCCAAAAGCACAACGACTTCCTTCAAAGGGAGACATCTATTTGTTTTCATAAAGACTACAAAAGACAGAGAAAGACTCATTCACATTAACTGGCAGCTCGTGCAAGTGCTGACTGGATACGAACAAATATATTTTTCGTTTTCCAGTGACTGATTCCCAATTTTGGGACAAATCAAACCGAGCAATCATATTACCATTAAATATACGATTGTAGATTTTAAGAAAAACAACAATTTAAGTTCATTGTGAAACACTCATCTAAAAAATAGAATATGGTCTGAATGAAAAGCAATTGCTGTTTTAACGAAAACATGGTAGTTGACTTCTTAAAATCATTGAAATTGAATTATAATTTTATTATGTAAGTAACTTCGCCAGTATTTTTTCCATTACTCTTATTTTTATAATTGAATCTTTTTCTTATCTATAATTAGTCAATTTTCTTCCGTATTCATTCACTTTTCATACTTCAAACTACAATTTTTCTACTCTACTATTATTTATTTCTTTTTTAAGTATCTTTTAAACAAATATGAATTGATAAAGTATTCATATGTATATGAGTAGGAGTGGCATTGCTACATTAATGCATGAAATTTCTCAAACAGCGAGAAAACTAAAAAATAAATAAAATGATTTTTCTTATAGCAGGTCTGTTTGTTTTACTAGTCAATTACATTTAGAATACTGAAAAATATAGACAGCAGGAAATTCGCGGAGGAAGCAGATTAGCTTTCTTCACCATGCGTCAAATAGATACTAAAAAAAGGTTTTTTGATAAGAAGTAAACTTTCCGTCACGTCCTTCTCTAAGCAACAATTGTGGAATGTTACATTGACAATGTAACATTTTTGGATTGCACTTATGATATAGGAGATATTTGGCATTCCTTATTTTATCCATTCTCTCCCTCTCTCCATGGTTCGGTTTTAAATATCAACGAGCGCAGCCTTTAGTTTTTATACTACATGATTAAATATCGAATATGATATCGATAAAAAAAAAAATTAAGGGGGTCTTTTTTACTTAACACATGCCAGTGATTTAACTCATTATTATATCAATAACAGTGAAGATTTTTTGTTAACAATTGTTTATTTAAATATAACCAAGGTTTCTAGTAAACATGAATAAATAACTTCTCTGTTCTCCCTACATACACCTCCAAAAACCCATTGATTTGGGTAGAGTCTTCCCTTTTGGTATTTTCTTTTAGAAAAACAACTTTCATCAATTTCAACGTTTAAACCCTCTCCACCAATTATCATTGATTTTTCTAAAATATCCATAGCACAAATTTCTCTGAGCATATTTTTCCAATCTGTTATTGTTTTTTTAGATATATTCAATTCCTTCTTACAAAATTTTGTAGTTGCGTATCCATTTGCCCATGCGTATATGAATAGTAAACATTTCCTTAATGAAATTTTACAATGTTTAAACCATGTACCATTAAGCGCAGCAACGTATTGCCTACAACTTCTCATATTGCATTGATAAAATGGCGATCTAGTTTTGCTGAAATAAATCTTCATATAATGTCCTTTTTTACACTTTCTCTTTCTGTGAAGTACTCCATACTTCTGTAAATATTGAAAAGCTTTTTCTTCGGAATAGATCAACTTATTAAGTTTTAAAAGATTCATAATAAAAAATAAACACTCCCTAAACTTTTAACCTGAAAGTATACTGAAGATAAATGATCACATGGTAGTAGGCGTATCTAATATCAAATGATATGTTATCGTGATCACCTTTTACTTAGAAAATTAACTGGCATGTATTAAGTAAAAAAGACCCAATTAAGGTCCTCCTAAAGCTAAGATGTAAGCATTGAGTGAGTTATTTCCCGACTTATAAGAGGACAGTTCGTGGTATTAATGCTCGAAATGAGATGCTTCGACATACATTGACTTATTAGTAATACGAGATGATTTGGAGTGGGATTATACTGAAGGCTGAAAACTAAAATATACCAATATCTCAATTAATATTTGAGTTAGGGAAACAATTTATAGCAAACCATTAAAGAGCTTGGCTCATTAGCATAAAACGCTGAAATGTTGAATTTCGTAACTATGAGGCAAAATTGTGGACACTGCAGCGTTATATATATATATATATATATATATATATATATATATATATATATATATATATATTTGTTTTCAGTCTCCTAGGATAGCTGAACTTTTGAAGAAACTTTTGAACTTAAAAATAGCGTCACGAGTATACCTTGAAGTCAAGCAAGGGAAATTTGCTAAACTAAAATGAGCTCAAGAATTTGAATGTGGAATAATTGTTACTTCTCTCATTATAAAATTAAATTAAATTTTGTATTTTTTTTTTTTTTTAATATCTGGTGTTATCCGGTAACAAGAAAGCTGAAGTTCTTATTCACTAATTTCAGGTAAAACTCTCGACCCATTGATGTGATTTTCCCATGTGAAATATCGGGCTGTTGTTCAATGAGGTAATTCCTGCTCAACATCATTCTCTTATCACTATCCTTATCATAGGAATTCCACGACTCCATTATCAACTAAGTCGAAAAAATGTTAGGAATTTTCATTGTAAGCGTTCGCCATTCAGGTTGTTCTTATCGGTATGCTATTTTCAGCGATGAGAAGCCCACGTAATTAGGGAAGCAGCCAGTTGGTTGTACAGACAGGATATTTGGTGGTGTCACTACTTAGTCATGGACTCGTTCCAGTCAAATGGAAACGGATGTATGTCCATAAAGAAAAGTCCGTTACGCAAGGGCTGCGTTAGCTAAGCAGATTTCTCACGTGCGTTACGTATTTGCATTTATCTATAGACATAGGAAGAAAAATTTCGAAAATCGCGTCATGAGTACGACCTCAATAGCTGATTTCCCTGAAGAGAAATCTAATGAAATTCAATATCCATAGTATGATGAATAGATTATCATAACTTAAGTATGTCGACGATTCTTCAGGACTCGCTTCCGATATTAAAATTTAATAATTAAATTCTTATTTATTTTAGCAGATTTCCCTTAAGGGAAATCAGCTATTGAGGTCGTACTCATGACGCGAGTTTCGAAAAATTTCTTCAAATGTCCATCGATCCTACCCAGGAGATGACGAAAATGAGGTCCGTTCAAAATTTTATATATATATATATATATATATATATATATATATATATATATATATCTATATATATATATATATATATATATATATATATATATATATATATATATATATATTTGTCTGTTAACGCTCTAGCGGTCGCAATTTTTGTTTGATCGTTACCAAACTCGGAATTTAATCGTTTTATGTAAAAAGGAAGATCAAGTTCGTTAATGGCTGAAATCGGACCAGTGGGAGGGGGGGTTTAGAGGGGGGATTTTCGGAAAATTCGAAATATCTCCGTTATTATGCGTCGGATCGAAAAATTGTATAAAATCAATCTTATTGCAAATTAAATTTACTATAAATATTGTTCTATACATTTATTCCCTATCTTGAATATTAACCGAGATATTTGCATTTTTATTAAATTTGGGCCGATACCGGCTTTTTGAATTTCCTGCCAAAACCTAGTTCGGCCCTTTGCCGTAACTGTTGGGCTCTTGTATGGAGATTTCTCTATTGTATTACTTCACGTGGGAAATCTGCTTAGTTTACGCAGCCCCTGCGTGACGGACTTTTGTCAGAATTAATGGGAAACAAGTCGACAAATGACAGTGATTTTAGCAGATTTCCCATAAGGGTAGCTTCTAACCTAACCTGTCGTTTATAACCTTACCTAACCTTCGTTACTTTGTGAGATTTATGCAAATACGTCCTGTTCATCCGCCCCCCCCCCCTTCTTTAGTTCTTGGACTACTAAAATTTGAGTTATTAAAATATAAATTATTCTTACAATTCAGAAGCCGTTTCAGTTGAGAGTTTAATTAAATTAACTGAAAGATTTCTCATTACCGTTTGTATTGTATTTATGGTGGTGTTGTGTTACCAGTATGCAGATTTCTCTATTGCTAAACTTCACAGAGGAAATCTGCTTAGTTTACGCAGCCCCTGCGTGACGGACTTTTTTTGTAATTTGGGAAAAAACCTTTTCTTAGCAGAAGAACATATAAATATTAAAATATAGTTTTTCCCCTGCGTGGTGCTTTAGAAGCTACCGGATACTGTGAAGATGTAGTGCACCATCCATCATCAACGTTAATAGCAACTAGCTCAGATACCAGGCTTTGCCCGGGAAGAATAAACGTTAAACACTTTCTAATCAATGCCATCTTTCTATTCAAAACATCAGGGTCAATATAATCATGGATAATATGAATCATTATTAAGAACCATTCAAGAATAAAAATTTCTTCCCCACCAAAAGCAGTCCCAAGCATAAAATGGTATCTGTTTTATGTACATAATAACTTCAGTCTCAACAATTATTAAAAACACTCTTTTTATGTTCAGAGTATAAAACTGTATATTAATAATAGCACACTAAGATGCCCGGCATTGCACAGGAATTTTAATAGTAAAAGTATCTGTTATATACGGCTTCACTATGCACAATATTTTTATATTTATCGTCTCTTCTGTAGGATATTACTGTAAATGAGTTAACTTGTGACAATTAGTTCCTAATGCAGTGTCTTTTTACTCAAAACGATGATATAAATCATAATCATTGGCAGCATTCATTATTAAGATCCATAGCTGAGGTTCCCGTCTTTTCTTGGGAAATATTCAGGCTGAATAGTAATAATACCGTCATTCATTACAAGGCTCATGTTCTACCTTCAAAGCTTTCTGAGAACTATAGAAAATCGATGACTATTGTTGAGTCTGCTAAATCGATAAGTAGTTTCTAATCAATCCCATTTCTCTAGTCAAAACATTATAGGACACATAAATAATAATCATGAATAGTATTCCATATTCCAAAAGGAGTTCTAAACACAAACTGGTAATTACTTTATATACCTAATAAGGATAGTAATAGCACTCTTTTGTATGTGTAGAGTATAATTTTTTTATTCATAACCATACATAGTATGTTGTGAAGATATTAACATTTTATCGGAGCTATGTAAAAAATAACTGTGTGCTCCTCCTCAGCACTCACTTCCCAAGCGTACTTTCATTTAAATTATTTATTTGTGAAAATTAATTAAATTCACATTACGAAGGGTATAAGCAATTCCAAGTAGTGAAGATTCCGTCAGTAAATATAAAAAGCTATCATAACTGTCGATAGAGCCCGTTTTTTTTATGGGGGGGGGCGGTTATTAATACCCTTTAATGAGTTATTACAAGAAATTTACAAAATAATTTACAGTGTTCCTGCTGACCCCTACAATATACGCAAAAAACATAAAAACACAATTTTCAATTTAAATGAAAAATTACTTATATATGAAATTGACTATAATTAGGCTGTCATAATACAACATAGGTAGATGCCATCATTAATAATAATCGTCGAGGAAAATGAGAAAAAGAACTTTATACTATAATAAACATAGCGAATATAATAAACATTACTCTAAATTCCTGTTTCAGTGTTAATGTTTTACATCTATAGCATTCTGGGGAGTGTGGCGAGCTAAAATACATTTCATGAGCCTTAAAGAATATACGTGAATAAAAAAAAAATAATAATCAATCAAACCACCTTCAAAACGAAGTGGACAATATTCATCATAATCTTTCAGCGTTCGCCATTATTAAGTATAAACTAAAAATAAATACCTACCAAATGCCATTCCCCGACACTCATTATGTAACATTACGTCGCCATGTCACAAGGAAATAAGATAATGATAATTTCCGTAATTAAATGTGCTCTCAGCCCCACATCTTCCGTTTTCGCAACATGTGCATTCAACTTTGTTTAGTTTAAACTATTTGTACTAAAAATTAAACAAACGGAATGTTGTAATAATTCACATCTCCGGTGAAAATAAACATCATTAAAAGTATTTATAAAAATAACATAATTCAGCTTAATTACTTAATTCAGCTTAATCAGTCCGTTACTAGATCTAAATAACACAAATTCTTATAATGGAAAACTGTGACCGCTTTTGCATTCAGGTTAAATATGTTTTGTATATAACGAGCATAAGTCACATAGCATTAATTATTAGCATATTTGCAAAAAATAAAACCGGAAAGGTGCAAGTGTCGTTTCAAAATTTGCTAGCTAAAGATATATTTGATCCAGTTCTTCTGAAATAGCACATTAATGGATGAGACACTCATTTTTAGTATTGAATAACAATGTTTTTCTTTGCCAAGAATCCAGTTTAAATGAACGTGTCTTGAGCTTTTCATGTTGTCAAAAAGTATATTCAAACCATTTCTAAATACTGAAGATCTTAAGAGCTGAACTACATGAATATTGTGTTGGAGTAGGAACTCTAAATTTTCTTTGCTTAGTGAGTTACATTCGTCAAAACGTAATAATGTTTATTTATTTTTTAAAAATTATTTAATGAACTTTTCGCCTTTTTCTATATGACTCTTTAATTCTGGTATTGCCTGCTTCAAAAGCTTTTCTTCAAACTTAGACAATAAAGGTAGTGGTAAGACTTTTGCAACACCATCTGTTCCTAATAAAATAGGAGAAGCAAAGTACTTAGCCTCTGTGAGGTCAGAGGCAACGTAGGAACAGGTTATTACGTTTGGCTCACATTTTAAACTCCTTGCGAAGTCTCCTACAAGAAGGCTGATAGCGTAAGCCGTTGCCGACGTCGAAGATCCTTTTGCTTCTTTCGCTTTTATTACTTCGCCGCCTGCGTTTTGAACCCGTGTCGTCAAATAATCAATTTCTTCGGAACTGAAGTCAAATGTAGGTATACACTGAGAAAATAGAGGGATGATTGTGCTTGTGGAATGACCGCCAATACAAGGGACGTATATTGATTTTGGACTCCGCTTCTTGAGGTTCGCCACGAACGTTCGTGGTCTGACAAGGTCAAGGGTGCTGAAACCGAACAGTCTTCCAGGGTCGAAAACGCCTTTCTTCTTGAGAACTTCTGCAAAGACGGGGATGCACGAATTGACTGGATTCGTGACAATGACTACAAAAGCTTTGGGGCAGAATTTGGCACAGGCTTCAGCTAGTTCCCTAATGATGAAAGCATTCTTATCGAAAAGAGCCTCTCTTGATTCCATACTCGGAAATCCTGCGGTTATGACCACGACATTCATGCCACAAAGAGAACCCTGCAGACTTGCTGGTCCTCTATTCGCACGAACAACCGATCGAGTGTTGATGTGACTGAGGTCTGCAGCAACTCCCTCAGAGCGGTTCAAGTCGTGAATTGATATTTCTTGCACATCGGGAGATGTCTTGAGTAGTAATGCCAATAGCTGGCCTATGCCTCCACTTCCTCCTAAAATCGCAACTTTCAAATGATTATTCAATGACGATGAAAAACGGATGAAAAGTTTGGTGACGGATTTCCTAAATACTACCATTCCTGTGAAGCATTATCTTTCAATAATGGGCAATTATTCTTATTAAATAACATATGCGCACTTAGATTTAAAATTCATATTTTTTTCCTAAACATAAAATTAAATTATTTATTAACGTTCACTTTTTGCATCTGAGGCTAATTGGGACGGGTTATCTACAGGTTACCACCCTTTTCTAGCCATGGTGGGACCAAGGATTTTATTTAATGAATTTCTTCACTAAATAAATTCTTTGCTCAGGCGGGAAACGAACTCGCCACTCTAGGTTTGCCATGTGAGATTAAAGTCAACGCTTTAACTCACACGGCTAACCTGAGCCCCTTAACTTAATATACCTTAAATAAATATTAACTATATACAACTGAAGCAAAGCGGATTTGCACAGTCTCCCAGCTAGGATTCCATTAAATGAGTATCACCAATTATGATAACATTTCATGGGCATGTGTAAATCAAATTCATGTCAAAGTAAATCAAGAAGTAAGACCTATGCCTAAACACCTATGGCTAACTAAAGCTTTATTTTTTATACAGAAAATATATCTTTAACGCCCACTAAATGCTACTAATGTGGACAATTTCTAATTTATCACTCTTTTCTAGCCATGGTGGAACTAGGGATTTTATTTAGAGCTTATCACCAAACAAAGTAAAGCCCAAAAATTTTACAATTAAGCACCCAGAGGTAAGTCCTACGCCTAAACACATATGGATAGTCTTAGCTTCTATTAGATAGATGTGATCCATTCTTTCGACATATCTCAACCATCCATCTTTCACCTTTCAATGAGTACAATGGATATCATGTTTGCCATTACTTCTGATCTGCAATGGACTGCTCTTCAACGACTTTAAACATCTGTAGTTATTAGTTTTTCACAGATAGGTTGCCACGTGTTCCCCTTTTTAGCAGATTTTTCCTTATTAATCCTATACGTTTAATGTATATGAAAAACTAGGTCAATACTTGAATTCGAAAGGGAATATATTTTGTGACGATTTATTGGGGAAAAAAGCAACATATATAAAAGTCGATCACCTGGGGCACAGAAATAGGAGTACCTAGTAAATTAAATGAATTGTAGTTATGAATGTGTATTAAGATTTTATTGGTTAAAAAATGAAATTTAAATATATCTATGGGCACACACACACACACACACACACACACACACACGGTCGGACGATGGTTACCTTTGTTACAACATTAAACGTCCGTCACGCAGGGGCTGCGTTAACTAAGCATATTTCTTAACGTATTTGCATTTATCTAAAAATTTAAAAGCTCAAGGAGAACAACATTTGGTATTTAAGCTTGAAATAAAGTGCTTCATAGCATAATAGAATATTGTTAATTTGAGGTGAGTAGGAGTGGGCTTTACGGACCGAAAACTAAAAAATGCAAATATCTCAGTTAAGAATCAAGATAATGTACATAACATTTATAGACATTACATTTGCAATAAAATTGGTTCTATACAATTTTTCGATCCGACGCATAATAACGGAGATATTATGAATTTTCGAAATTCTCCCCCTCTTAACCCCCTCCCCTCCCCCTGGTCCAATTTCAACCGTTAACAAACTTGATCTTTCTTTTCGTATAAAACGATTATATATCAAGTTTGGTAACGATAAGACAAAAATTGCGACCGCTAGAGCGGTATCAGACAAATAAATATATATATATATATATATATATATATATATATATATATATATATATATATATATATATATATATACAGTCTTGAACGGGCCTCATTTTCGTCATAACCTGGGTAGGATTGATGGACTTTGAAGAAAAATTTCGAAAATCGCATCATGAGCACGACCTCAATAGCTGATTTCCCTTAAGGGAAATCTGCAAAAATTATGAAGTTGAGGATTGGTTTTGCCAATAAATAAATACTATTGTATCATTCCAAATCAAATCAACCAACTGAAAAACATTTTCTTACCTAAGGATTTAAAAATATTCCAATTTTCTTTTTGTCTATTCGTTCTTTTCATGAAGGCGATTGATCTCGCAAAGTTTCAATTTTTTTGGCGTTTACATATTTAGGCTATCGATATTCAAAAAACTAAAAATCTCATTATTTTTGCTAAGTTGTGAATCCTTTAAAGGCTCTTTGTTCAAAAACTATTTGGCATAGGAGGCTAAAGCAAACGCCATTTTATTCTGCTTTCTACTTGCTCTTTCGATGTAAGGGCAACGACCATCATCAAGCCAGTCGATGCATTACTGAGTAGTTGCATGGTAATCACCTGTTTATATTTTTTCCAATGATAAAGAACAACATTTTTTTTAATATCAAACAAGGGAAATCTGCTTATGACTCGAAGCCCTAGCGTTTCGGAATTTTATTTTATACTAGCCTTCTATTTCAACGTATTCCATAGATTCTTTTTACCTCGTATTCTGTTGAGAAAGTTAAAATGAACCTAGTTGTCAATATTATTGTGCTACCAAAATTTAAGGAAATTCCGCCAGTTGAAGTATTCATTTCTCTATAAGTATTCGATACTTCACCTTAAAAATTTATGAAATCTGAATAGAGTCTAAAAAGAATAATTTATTCATTGGCGATGGAGGAAAAGGAGAACAGAGGTTGGCCGGGCTGGGGTGGGGGGGTACTGCAGCCGTTTTATTCCTTAATAAATAAATACCGCGGAAAGCTAAACATTAATCCCTTTCTCTATTTGTTCTTCCTTCCTTATTACTTGCTTACATTGCTGTCATATCTTCAATACTACCTTTAACTTGCGGCAATATATATATATATATATATATATATATATATATATATATATATATATATATGAATAATATTTTTAAAGCAGTTGAGAATATGGAGTCACGTTACGGTAGGTCGTGAATTCTTGTTACGTTTTCAGGTGCATAATTTTCCTTTTATAAGAAGTAAATAAAAGTCCGTCACCAGGGGCAGCATGAACTAAACAGATTTTCCTCGTGAATCACGTAATGGCATTTATCTCAAAACGCAAAATTTCAATGAGAACAATATTTGGTATTTAAGATTCAAATACAGTGCTTCATAATATAACAGCATGTTGCTAATGTGGCACGAGTAGGAGTGGCATGAGTTTACTGATGGCCGAATATTAAAATATGGAAATATCTCGGTTAATACTCATGTTGACCAGAACCATAAAAAGTTTAGAAATGAACTTACCTTTCTTGATTTCATTGTGATCTTCTTTACAGAACTCTAGAATGCTAAAAAAATCCGTCACGCAGGGGCAGCGTAAACTAGGCAGATTTCCCACGTGAAGTTTTACAATAGAGAAATTTCACGAGAGCCGAGCCAGTGAAGGAAACGGCCGAACTACCTTTTGGCGGGAAAGTAACTCGACCGTTAGGCGCCCGATTTCAGCCATTAACGAACTTGATCTGTATTTTTGCATAAAACATTTAAATATCGAGTTTGGTAACAATCAAACAAAAATTGCGACCGCTAGAGCGTTAACAGACAAATATATATATATATATATATATATATATATATATATATATATATATATATATATATAGTTTTGAACGGACCCCATTTTCGTCATCTCCAGGGTAGGATCGAAAATCGCGTCTTGAATACGACCTTAACAGCTGATTTCCCTTAGGGGAAATCTGCTAAAAGGTAAGTTATGATTCAAACCTGAACTTTTTGACATACGTGTTTGCCGCACTACAATCGGGGTTTCTCTCCAATAACGGGGCAGCGTAACTCAGCTGATCTTGACATACGAGTATTTTGCACAGGATAACCATCAATTGACATACAAGGAAAATTTTAAACTCTTTATTTCTTTGAATCTTTTTGTATTGACTTACAAAAAGGTTGAAACAGAGCATCAAGTACAGTACAATTAATGTAAATATGCTAACATCAGAATACATCATTTTTTCGACATACGAGGCTGCTGATTAACACTGTCGAAATACTGCTTTTATTAAACTCTTACTTTCTGAAATACATGCAAATACGTTCTGTTGACCTCCCTCCCCCCCCCCTTATTTTGTGCTTGAATTATTAAAATTTGAGTGATTGAGATAAGAATGATTCTGATTCATTACAAATTGTAGCACTATCTATAGTAAATAGTTTTCAGTAAAATTATTGTTGTATTCAGATATATTTCATTAATTGTTTTTCTTTCCGGTCTAGAATAGTTCTATCTTTTCAGGACTATGAGTTTGGCTGGCCTGTTCTTTTACAATTCAGACACTTTCCGTTGTAGTGGATATTAACTTGTAAATTGACTGAATGAGAGAATTTATTCATTTAACATTTACGGTAGAGTCACCAGTATGTAAATTTATCTATTGTATACCGCGTGGGAAATCTGCTTACTTTACACAGCCCCTGCGTGAAGGACTTTTTCTGCAGTATTCCATCAGTAATTTCTCTCAGTTTGTTGTCATGTTTCTTGGACCAGTCTGACTTCCACCTTTGAAATATTAGTTTTTGAAACTTTCGTTCCAATCATCTGGGGAGGTGAAGGTTAATGTTTTTTCATCTTCTCGAGCACTTCAAGCTTCCAAATCCGCTATTTCATTACCAAAGTGTGAAATAACCCAAATAAGTGATATGTTTTTTCTGAGGTTTGAATTTGACCTTTTACTAGGTTTATGAGGTGACATCGTGACTTTGGGTTGGCAAGACTTTGAAGTTAGCTGTACGAGTCCCGTAGCGATTACAAAAGAATCTTGTTGCTGCTATTAGATCAGATTTAATGCTTTGAAAATCGTTTATATTTAAATCGTGCTAATTTTTATTAAAAAAGCAAGGCTAGAGTGGAGGGAGGTCTAAAACTTCCTCCTCCAAGCAGCCTGAATCACACTTTAAATTATTATATTAAATCAGAAATCATGTGTGTTTTGTCGTAATATTCTATTATCAAGCACAGTTTTATAAACTATACTACTTAAAAGCTCGTCCTAGATTTTTATTTTTGAACAGGAAATTAATTTTTATTTTTGAAAATGCAATACCCAGTCTACTTGTAAGAAATATCAATTGAGTCATTCTTTTTAACTAAATAGTTTATACAACCTGATTAATCGACCCCATTATGTACATATCTTGTTTATTGCTTATTTGATAAAGCAAGTAACAAAGGTTAAATAATAAAGTCAACAACTTTTGATCGTGTAAGCGAATGCCAAGAAACGAATAGGAAACGAACAACAGCAATTATTCATTTCAATTCTGCCCTTCAGTTTGCTCTTAACAATAACAATATAAATTATAATTATGGGGTGTTAAAATTATAGTTATGGGGTGAAACTTGCGTAACGAGTTTCATTTAGTTTGTTTCTGTCATTTGTGCTCCGTATAATTGAGGACTTCCGTAATAGTTTTCAGTGAATACCATATTTATTCTGTTTAGTGTGAAAAAAGTGCATTGAAAAAAATTTAATCTAAAAAACAAAATAAGTAAATTTGTTATTTAGTGGAAAAAACCAGTCAATGTACTGACATTGACTGATTTTTTCCACTAAATAACAAATTTACTTATTTTGTTTTTTAGATTAAATTTTTTTCACTTATTTACTTATTTTGTACTGACATGAATGATCGCAGAGTTAGTAAACTAGTGCACTGCCCGAGGCGCTTGTGTCGCGGGCTGCAGGAGTGGCGGGAGTCGAGTGAGTAAATTGTCTGATGATAAAAGAAAAATAGCACCCCTAGCGGTATATATTTGAACCGAGCTCATTTTCGTCATCTGCTTAGTTTGATTGATGGCATTTAAAAATGTTTTCGCAACCCGCACCAAGAGTACAAGCTCAATACGTGACTTCTCTTGAGAAAAATCTGCTGAAATTCCGTCACGCTTATCTTGCGTAAGCTGTCACGCTGATACATCATCCCCAAACCAATTCTGTATTTCTCCCGTAATATGAAACCCATATATTCAGTACTTGAAATTTAAGCTGGGCGTGAGGTGTTTATTGGTGTAGTTGACGAGAGAAAATAGGAGTTAACTGAAGACTTGAAACTGAAAGGTAAACTAAAGTGGTAAATATTTGGTAAGATAAAACATACAAATGTATTACGTTTTCAAAAATATTTGCTTTATAACAATTTTTCATCGGCCTCATAGCAACGAAAAAAATTACGACTTTTTTATTTTACCTGAAACCCTAATCTTCGTGCATCGATTTCAATTACTAATAAGAAAAGCCCTTAGTTTTTACATGGAATGGTTAAGTATCAAGTATAGTACAGGTCAAGTAGAAATTATAGTCTCTAGAATTTAGCGCAAAGAATTTCATTGATGGCATCACATCGCCAATTTACCTATGCACCTCACATAGTAAAGGCAGAACGAAAACAATACGAGGTATTTGGGCTTGAAATAATACGTTTCGTGGTGTATTGGCTTATTCCTAATCTGTCATTAGTAGGAGTGGAGGGTTAGTGACAGCTAAAATCACAAAAAAAACAACAAATATTTCGGTAAATATTAGATATAGATATGGAGAAACACAGTTAATAAACAATTATAGAATGTTAAATGTTTAGAGACTAGTCATATAATACTTTTCTCTCCAGCTCAAAATAGTTGGGACTTTTTTTGAAAAAAGGATAAGAACTTTGACATCGTTGGCTATTTCATAAAATACTTTGCCACCTCTTTTAAGAGTGTGGTGGTTACTTCCAAGTCAAAACTTATGTTCGTTAATAATGATTCCGTCGAAAAAATAACCATTGTGTTTAGAACATACTTTTGAGTATGAAAAGTTATATTGGAATGCTTAGCTAATCTAATTGTGATATGGGAAATGATGTTTATATCCCAGCAAGGTTCAACTTAAATTCGTTAAGGTTCATTTAATAGCTATTTCATACATCACGTGTATAAAAGAGGATGAATACAGAAAGAATACATTCGTTATGTGATTGAAATTAGGTGATTATTTAGTGCTTATGTTAGTCCAATATTACGAGTATATTTCCACAGCAGCCATTTTTATTTCAACTCCTCAACGACTGGTAAGAAATCCAACCGATTACTTCGACTTCTGGTCACGTCCTCATAATTTTCTGTATGTCAGCAGAATGGCTGAACAGAATGTTTTATTTTCTTCAGCTAAAATGAGGCAACCTTGTCTATATTTTGCTGGATGAAGGAGCATGAATTCTTCATATAGCCATTCCATCCTTTACGCGTACACTGACAGTAGAAAGGGTCTCGCCTGATAGTTTGCTGCATTTACGCCCCCCCCCCCAAGTGGTTGGACTCTGACAACACTGTGTCGGTCTACACTGCAGCCCTTGGATCAGGGAACCTGGCTTGTAAGAATGATGCAGGCACCCTAGGGCTACAGGGGTAGTAGTTGTATATGTGGCATCATCATGATCTAAAGGCTACGCCTTGTAGTTGCAACCATTGTGTTCTATCCCAAGCTGTTCTTTTCATATTACTATACTCTCCGAAATCCATAAGATGCTTCAATGTCTTCAAAATAGGATTTTCTAGGCCTTCCTCTTCCCCTATGCCCAAGAACCTTACCTTCAAATATATTTGTAATGAAGTAGTTTGGCCTTATGATATGCCCAAGAAGTTTCACTAACTCTCCTTTTTTCCATGGCCTTGATAAGACGTTTGTTTCTCACTTACCTCATTTAGAACATGAATGTTTTGTTTTTGTTTTAGTCCAACTGATTCTACGCCAAATCCACATTTCCATTGCTTCCAACCTATTGTACTCCCTTTTGCGGAGAGTCCAACTTTCGCTCCCGTAAAGCAGTGCACTCCATACAAAAGACATAGCAAACATATTTTTGGTATCCATGTTTATATGCTTATTAGTTAAAATGCTTCTTTTACTTTGGAAGGCTTGTTTTGCTAGTGCTATTCTTCTATCAACACAGCTGTATGATCATTGAGTTCAGAGATGAAGCTCCCTAGGTGGCAAAACTCCTTAACTTTTTCAAGCACAGTGTTTCCAATACTAATATTTATATTTCCTTGGGTTCTTTCTTTTCTGCAACCAAAACCATTGTTCTAGAGCATTTATTTTGAGTTTAAACTAATCCAGAGCGTCATTTAGGACTTACAGCATTCTATTCACCTCTTCATCGGACTTTGCCAATAGTGCAATATCATCTGCAAAAGTGATGAAATGAATGGATTTACCGTTTATTTCTTTCATTTTCATTATTGCCCCTTCAATGAAGGTGATAGAGGGCATCCTTGTGCAGCGCTACGTGGCTGGCTCGCCTGTTTGTATACAATTTGGCCACTTTCCGTTTTATGGATTATTAACTTGTACATTTACTGAGCATTCACGGTAGTGTTACCTGTATGTGTATTGTTTTTCTTTCCACTGAGCTGATGTCAGACCTGTTTGTTTACATTTCAGAAACTTCCCGTCGGGAGGTTTCTTATTACAGTTCGTATTTATTCACGGTGGTGTTGCTACCGGCATGTAGATTTATCTATTGTTAAACTTCACGTGGGAAACCTGCTTAGTTTACGCAGCCCCTGCGTGACGGACTTTTTCAAAATGTCTCGCGGGCCGGTGGTTGTCCACACATGCTTTAGCTCATGATGACTGTACAGAAAAAAAACTGGACAAAAAATGGACAACCCACCCTGTATCACCAGCTACCGGGTCCACCCACCCTTGTTAGTTCCATTACACCTCGTCACAATTACCATCTCCTTTAAAATGGAACTATAGTTCAGTAGAAGGGGAAATAACACTTCTTACCCCCGATGGGTTCACACCACCTTAACACCATCAACTACGTGAAGCCTGGGTCTCAGATAAAAAAAAAAAAAAAATACATTTTCAGTAGAGAATTAAGAGAGCTTAGTTAAACCGGCTTTTATATTTTGGCTTGAAACTATTTTTATTTCAACCGGCAATTAACGGGTAAGAGCTCTTTTAAACATTGATTAGTCAACATTCGTTAAATCGCCACTTTTTCGGTCATAAAATTTAGCAAGGGAGTGACTTACAGTTATCTGTACGTGTGTCAGTTTAATCTGATGAAAACTAGAGAATTTCTCAAAGTGCATAAATTAATCTAAACTTTATATTTTCAATGTTACTAATATTTCTGTTTCAACCCGTCAACGAAGGATTACGAAGCTGCTTAACAATAATGTTGATACTTTTGGTTGCTTAATTAATGCTTGGTTATTTAAGGATGAAGTCGGTCATACCTCTTTGCTTTGAAATCGACTGAATCGTTGAGATTATCTGAATATAAGCAGACCTCTAAAACAGTTGAAGGAGATTGCTATAGTTATTTTCACTTACCTGTTACATTATTTAACAGTTGGAAAAGGTTCATAAGCCTATCAAGGTAAATAATGAAGTATATAATATTAATATTCGAAGTAGATTGCGATCCATTAGACCTCCATAATATCTATCACCTATTTACATTAGATCTATCTAAGTACATATTTTGATCAACGACGTGATGGGTTCAATCGCCTTGAGTCTTAATCCTCTCCCTCCCAAAAAACTATTTACACATTGAGTATTATTAATGAATAGTATTTTTCTTTTTTTTTCCTCCGAAATACTGCTGAATTTATACATACTCGAGATATGATATCTACTGCTTAGGAATGTTGAAGCCGGCTGGTTATAGAGAATAACCTTCATTTTTATTGAGGACCCTATATCTTTTGTGTGTATTTTTTCAATTAATAATAACCTGCAATATTTAAAAAAGAAAGTAAAAAATAAATGGGTGAAAATTATAGTGTCAATAAGCTAAATCTTAAAACGGGGAGTAGCCAGGATTTATGTTTGTTGAGCCCAAACCTGTTCCAGATGAAAGAGGAAGCAAGGTTGCCAATTGAAAATTACAAATTTTTAAAGACAAAAATGAACTTTAAACCAATTGATTATCTCAATTAAAGCCTAAAAGTTATTTATTATGGACTTAAATAACATAGAGAACATTGTTAATATTTGGCGACACTTCCGTTCAAAGAACAATTAACTACCACTGTGAAGCATTTGTTCTCAGATTTCAAAAAGCCCTCGTTCGTGAATAAATCAATGAGATTACTTCAATTCATTTTACGATAATACATCATAACCCTATGAGTTCCAATCATTCATTACTTTTAAAAGATCTAAGAATTAAGTAGCTTTAACAGCTCGGACGTTGGGTTACTTTTGACTTCAGCGGTAAATATGTTTCCTGTTGGAACTCTTCCAACTGCATTTTAACACGTTAACGGTTTTTACAATTATAACCGATATTAACAGATATATGTTCTGGATATGCCTATTGTTTTCGTTCGTCTACCACCAAATAATATCCACGAATACATTTCGCCTACTATAAACTCATATTTTCAATAAATATATTAAAAAGTATCCTATCTATCATTAAATAAAATGCTTTACCACTTTTAACAGATTTCCCTTAAGAGAAATCACCTATTGAGATCCTACTCATGACGCGATATTCGAAACATTTCTTCAAATGCCATGGATATAAGAAATAAATAAATATATATATATAAGAAAAATTACGACGTGTAGAGCATTAACAGACACACACACATATATATATATATATATATATATATATATATGTGTCTGTTAATGCTCTAGACGTCGTAATTTTTCTTTAATCGTTACCAAACTTGATATTTAATTGTTATATGTAAAAAGAATAATCATGTTCGTTAATGGCTGAAATCAGGCCAGTGGGAGGGGGGATTTCAAAAATACAAATTATCTTCGTTATTATGGGTTGGATCTAAAAATTGTATAGAACCAATCTTATAGGAAATGTAATGTTCTATAAATGTTATTATGTACTTTTTTTCACTATCTTGATTATTAACAGAGATATTTGCATTTTTTAGTTTTCGGCCTTCAGTAAACCCCCACTCCTACTCATGTCATATTAATAATAAGGTGTTATATTATGAAGCACATTATTTAAAGCCCAAATACCAAATAATCATAGAACTTTTACGTTTTGAGGTGAATGCAAATACGTGACGCAAGTGGGAAACCTGCTTAGCTGGTTTAGGTATATTATGTACCTTGGGTAGAGATATAGGTATTTGTATTTTTTGGCTTTTGCCTTTCTATAAACCCCCACTCCGACTGATTTTTTTATTAGCAATAAGCCAAAGTGTCTTATTTCATTCTGAAATACGAGTATAACATATTATTTTCTGAAGGGTGGGGTTTAAGAAAGGTGGAAATCCAGAATACAATATATATGGGCCAGATATTATATAACCAATTTTATTAACAAAGTAATGTACTATAACTGCTTTTCTGTATATTTTTTCTCTTGTATATTAAAGAAGATATTTGTATTTTTTAGTTTCCAGTCTTTAGTAAAATCCAACTAATTCTATTTTCACTGAGCATCCTCTAAAAATCCAGCTTAAATTTCAAGTCTTGTTTACATAGGTTTATTATTAAAGGAAAAATGAAGAATATATGGTGTAGCTCTCTAGTGTGTCCAGAATGTGGTGAATCTGCTTCGTGTACACTGCCCTGGTGACTGAGATAAAAAAAAAAACAAAAAAAAACAAAAACTCCCCACTATATAATATAGCTTGTAACTTAAGGTTTGCCAGTAATAAACATAACCAGTTTCATTAATTTCTGACGTCATTTAGGCTGAAGAGCTAACAAAAAAAAAATGCCACCAGCAGAGTATGTATAAATAAATTTTATAGGGCCACATTTTTATATTATGCTTTCTACTTGGTGTGATTGATGGATGTTTGAAGAATTTTTTGAAAATATTATCTTGATTGCAACCTCCAAGCCAACAGTTCAATAGCAATAGCTGACTTCCCTCATCTATAACCAATTTTAAACATATTGCTCTTGAAAAAATTAAAACTTTTAAATTTGACCTAATACTTAGTTAATGTCTATTTTATTGTTAATAGGTTTGAATAGATTTAATGAATGTGAGTTAAAGCATTGACTTTAATCTCACATGGTAATCCTAGAGTTCGATTCTCGCCTGGGCAAATAGGAATTTATTTAGTGACGAAATTCATTAAATAAAATCCTTAGTCCCACCCTGGTTAAAAAAGGGTGGTAACCTGTGGTTAACCCATCCCACCAATTAGCCTTAGTTGCAAAATGTGGACGTTAAAAAATAATTTAATTTAATACTTAGTTACGATCCAAAAAAATTCTTGGATTCAAGAATCTCCTCTTGTAACTGGGGATGAGACATGTATGTATGTAACTAGTTCCAAACAATTTGGCACTAGCTTCTACCCAAACTTCATCAGACCACCATATAGATAATAGAATAATAATTAAATTAAGAAAATATTTTGTATGTAAATAGCTTATATATAGCAAGCATAATTCGTTCATTGCGATAGACCTGGATATTATGTGTCACAGCTTACTCCTGTGTGTTTACTAGTTCATCCATCACTCTAAAATCCTTCATGTACGTAGTATGATCCATAAGTTTCCAGCCAAACAAAGAAGGAAAAAGAAAAAAAAATGGTCTTATTGTTTTTCAATATATTCTCCTCTAAGATCTATACACTTAATACAATGCTTAGGCAACATTTCTATACCATGAAAAAAATAATTTTCGTCTTTGTCTGAAAAATGTTCTTCCAACACTGCTTGGACCTCTTCGTCGGTGTTAAATCACCTCCCAAGAAGATCAGATTTTAACTTTGGTATAAGTCACTAGGCGCCAAGTCTGGACTGTAGGGTAGATGGAAGATTTCTTGAAATCCACAGTCCACAGCAGACTTGGAAATTAATGTTATGTGGACAGGGGCATTGTCGTGAAGAATCAACTTCGTTTGCCTTTTCTCTTTGATGGTGTCCCGTTACCGCTGAAGTAGGGCTACATAATACTGGGCATTCACTGTGGTGTTCCTTTTCTTTAAATCAATCCCAAGTTTGGGCAATGCTTATGGAGAGTGCAGACATAGACATGCACAGTGGGCAAGTCTTCACCTGCTTGAAGTAGAGGAATGAGGTCAGGCCGGAAACTTATGGACTTTACTACGTAGGCTCATTCTCCAGAAAGATGAATTGGGTATAAGGCTCTCAAGAACATATATTGTTTGCAAACGAGATATGGCTCCACTTACCTTTATTATTTGCTTTTCATTTCAGGTTTGCTTGTCAAGTTGTGACTTTTGCAGAGTGGCTGTTGAAGAAATGAGTTCAGACACGAGTGGTGTAAAACCTATGTCTCTCGAGGGGAGACTATACCGGGAAAGAGAAAGACTCACTGAAATGACTGATGAAGAACGATGCTTCCGGAGCAAATGGATCAGTGACCAGAAGCTCTGCCCCAATGAGCCACTCAATAACAAGGAGCTTTACAAGGAGCTATATAACCCAATCAGGCGGTTCTACCGCTTCCCACTTAATGTCTTTCAATCAGTTGCCTCCCGTATCATTGGCAAGCAGGCTGCCTATACACTGAGATACTCAATAAGTTCTACACTCATGTTAGCGACCTTTGTCTTGGCTGGGGCATACTATTTCAAGTACAACGCCAATGATTGGACAAGAAAAGGAGGCTGGAATGTCCTTGTGTCTCGCCCTACCCTTTACGTTAATGAACCTGGATATCCTTCCAAATACAACAGAGATAAGCCTGCAGACTATGGGAATAGGGGATTCAAAAATTCCCCAATATAAATAATGCTATAATCAATCGAACATTGTTCAACCATATTCCATTATCACTAGGTACATTCCTTGTTTTTCCATTTTGTTGACTTCAATTTAATATAATGTTTATATTATCTAAATCTTGTATAGATAACATTTAAATAAACCATTATTAATTTAGGAAATGCAAGGTTTTTCTCTTTATTCCTCCATGCTTTAAGTTACTTCATTATTGATCTAATCTACCTCTGTATCAGTAATTCTTATATATCCCTCAATAATTGGGCTTCCTAAAAGATTTACTTCTTTTAACTATTACTATTGATGCTGAAAACATATTATTTCTTAACCCTAGGAAATATAAATGTTCATATTTATGTGTATGTGTACCTAATTTATATATTCTTTGAAAGTCTACATTAGAAATTATTTGCACTTAAGACTCAAATTTACCTATATGCACTGCATAAAGAATATATATATTTAACAATAGATCCCATTGAACTAAATATCAATAGAAGGTACATTTTGTGTTTTTATTTATTGCATTTTATTGTAGGGAATTGCCTTGTTGAAACAAATTTGGGGATGAATATATTAAAAAATAATTGAACTACCCAATCCTGTTTAATAACAAAATGAACCCATAACATGTACATTAGTATGGGCTATATTGTCCTATATGTATATGCTTTGTTCTATTGTAATAAAACATGACTGGCTGGTTAAATTAATTTGTATCGAATTTTAAACAACTATGGAAGGTGAATTTTCTGTTATCTTTTCATTGTTTTTTACATTTCCATCCATGGCCAAGGTTTTTCTTGATTTTGACAATTTCTCTTTTAGTTATTTTCCTTTTCAAAATGAAATTTCTTTAGTCACTGTGATTTTCATCAAAGAAGCAGCTATTCCCGTAAATTGAAATATTTGTGAAGCAAACGCATTTGTGACGGGCTTTCGATTCTGAGAAATACAAAAACTATAGTTCTAGATTTATCAGTTAGCAATATGTGCAAAGATATAAATAGTTCTAAGAAGAAGTGTATGGCTGTCCTGCCTTCATTGAGAATTAAGGCTGTCCTGACTTCAGTTCTTTCAAGGTGAGATCATCATTATTTTCATTTGGCACATCAATGAATTTTTACTGTTAAAATGTTCAATGTTACTCCTACACATCTCAATTCTTATTGATTTACAGTAACCAGAACCTCTGGTATTTTATCTTGAAATGTGATAATTGGGATACCAAAACCAACATTTTTGATTCAATAATAAGTAATGAGTGTTTCTCAGCATAAAAATAGAATACAATTTCAAAAATATAGGCTGTCCTTTGCTAATAAAGCCAAGGTCGTACAAATCACTTTTTTTAAGAATTTGTTGGCAACCCTTACCTGTGACTAAATATTCCCTACTAGGAGGATTCATCCAATTTGCCTGAGTAACAAAGTATTTACTAAACATAGTTTTGTCTTTTAATTTAATCAGATTTAAGTTCTTAGTAAGACCAGGTAATATTGATTAACAAATAAAAAATGAAGATTTATTTACAGATGTATAAATAAGTGGGTAATAATATGCTTTGTAAGATTAACTTAAACAAGAAGACAACACTTCTCTAAAATAACGTTTCTACAAGAAAAATAAAATAAAATATTCTGGAGTTAAGAAGATAAATCTTTTAAGTGGTTCATAAACATTTTAATGGGACACAAAAAGGAAAATGATACTAATTTATGTCATAATTAACTTAAAATATTAATGTAATCTTCACAATAAGATGCCAATTGATTAAAACATCTAACAAATCTGAACTGGACTTTATTTGTATTTAACTGAAACAAAGTGGTTTGATATTCATTGGATTTGTTTATCAATTATCTTTCTACCATCATTATTATTTAGTTAAATACAAATCTGGTATAAATATCATGCATTAACATTTTGGATATTAATCAAAGTAATCATCAATATCAATGTCAGGATTCAAAAGTTCTTCTCCGAAAGGTGTCAAATCAAGTTGATTTAAGATTAGATTTTCACACATTTCTTCAAGGTCAGTGTCACCAATTAAAACTGCTCCTTGCATCCTTCCGTCCTTCAAAATTAATTTAACATACTCTGAGCTCTTTGTTACTCTCAGCAGAATCTCATATTCATTGTTTAGTCCTTGTCCATTGAAAAGACCCAGAAGGATAACTTTAAAACCAAAAAAATTAGTCACATGTGAAAAAAGCTCAAAGGCAAAATCTTGGAGTAATTCCTCTCCTAAAATACTCATGACCATTGCTTTGGCTGCATATGTTCCCATTTGGTGGGCTTGGGTCCACAAACGCATCTGAAACCATTGAGGGGCTGGCTCCCAACTAGCAGTGCAAACGTCACCAGCCGCATAGACATCAGGAAGACTCGTCTCCATTTTCCAGTTCACCGTGATGCCTCCATCTGAAGATAATTGCACTCCAGTCCCATCAAGAAATGATGTATTAGGAACTACACCAGTAGCCGAAACTATAAAATCACAACCATATATTTTCCCACTCGTTAACTCCACATATACAGGCCAGTCTTCAGAGAGCAAGTTCTTTCCTTCAACATGATCTATGATTCTTTTAACTTCAGATTTATACTCCACAGTAACTGTCGACTTTTGTTGAAGAACTCCACGCAAATCAACATTAGAATGCCAGTCTGGTCCTAAGGCAGCTCCTCCTGCCTCAGTTGTTGAACCTTTAGCATTAGAGAGAGAAAATTTCATTCTTTTAGTTGGTGCAGTTTTATCCTCATCACTTTTTACTAATGAAGATTGAAAAAATTCAGCAGCCCCAGGATCAATAAATGTGGCTGAGATGTGATTGTCTTTAATAACCCATACAATTTCCATGCCCTCTACTTCATGGACTAGCTCAGTTGCAATCCCACCATTACCAACAACAACCATGCGTTTACTAGAACAAACACGCTTTTGAAATTCTTGAACAGAATCAGTGTCTCGAATGCCAATAACATATGGATTAGCAATGTCAATAAGTTTAGGACTAGCACCACTGCAAATGCACAACCTTTCATAACCAATAGACTCTTTTGTTGTTACTACTATTTTATTTTCATAATCAATACTTGTAACTGAATCATTTATTACTGTCAATAAAGAGCATGTTTCAGACAACGAGTCTGGGGACCTTTCTTCAACAGAAAATTCAGATAAAAGTTTGGTAAGATGCTTTAAATTGGTAACTTTTTTTATTACGGGAGAAGAACTAATGAGTATAATGCTTTCTTCAGGAGACAAAAATGACATTCCTTCAGCGCAAGATACTCCTGCAATCCCTCCACCAATTATGACAAAAGTTGCTTCTTTCATGTTTCAAGTTAATTACAATACCTAATTAGACTCCTTGTAAAGAGAGTAGTCATATTCTCTGAAGGGTACATCAAATTCAATCAATCCACGATCTTTGGCAATTTCTAAAGCAACTAATAATTCTCTGTGTCTCCTCTGACAAATTCCAGTAACACTAAAAAAAAAAGAAAAACAAATTAGAAAAATAAATTTACATTTCCAATATAGATGGTCACCTGTCCCAATTGGAATGTAAATGAATCATTACGTAGGATATCAATAAACATTTATTTAACATAATAAACTATGTATTGTGAAACATTTTTTCCAAAAAGGTAATATTAAAAGAGCAATTTGTATTTTTTTTTTTTTTTTTTTTACTATCTTAACTAAACCATAACTCTTATGCAATTGAAACATATTAACACTACTACAGGAAAATCCTCAAGCCACCAAAAATTTGCAAATTGTTTTATTCCATTCATGGTCCATATGCATTTTTAGCTGCTTAAAATTGGTAGACGTTAAAAATTATTACTATTCTCTAAACTGGCTTTCTGCTCCAGTGCCCTTCTCATCATGCTTAACTGTGCTAATTTTTGGTAGCTCTACAGTTACCTTCTTCAGGATATAAATCACCACTATTGTCGTTCGAGATGGGTCGCAGTCCGGGGTCTAATTAAGACAAAAAAAATTAGCACAATAAAGTGTGACAAGATCGCTGGAGCAGAAAGCTGGGTCTGAGACAAAGAACATTATGCCCAGGAAGGAAGTCCACGAAAACTAAAAATTATATTTAAAAGCTTAAGAAAAATCATGATTTTTACTATGATGACATACTATCATCATATGTTCATTCACTAAATTAGACATGCAATAGCATTGACATTGTGTTATATATTTCAGGTTTTACATATTCAAAAATAATGACACTTTTGTTTCTCAAAGTAATTTGCTTGCTGTAAGAATGCAAATATTAACCTTGTGGTGGTTTTATTTTTATTGATAGACTGGGGGAAAAATATATTACTGTATTGTAGTGTTCTTTTGCAATGTACACCAAAAACTGATGTTTTCATAATCATGAATTATTGTCACCTATTTATTATAGGGTTAAAAATAGGGTTTTTTATTTTATGAAAAGATATTACTTTACAAAAGGATTTGCCAGAACTGCTAAGTAAATAAAAATCTTTTTGAAAATCTTGTCATTTTACAAAATTACAACTACAAGCTAAAGATATTCCAACTATTCAAATGCAACTACCAATAATTACGTCCCAAAAATACATACAGCCATTTACCTACAATTAGAAGTTAAAAATTACTCCTTACATCTATATTAAAAAAGTCCGTTACGCAGGGGCTGCGTAAACTAAGCAGATTTCCCATGTGAAGTTTTATAATAGAGAAATCTGAATACTGGTAACACAACACCACAGTGAGTAAATACAAAGGGTAATGAGAAATCTTTCAGTTAATTTTAATAAATTCCCAGCTGAAACGGGTTCTGAATTGTAAGAATAATTTATATTTTAATAACTCAAATTTTAGTAGTCCAAGAACTAAAGAAGGGGGGGGGCGGATGAACAGAACGTATTTGCATAAATCTCACAAAGTAAGGAAGGTAAGGTAAGGTTAGAAACGACAGGTAAGGTTAGAGGAAGCTTCCACCAGAGCCAAACAGTTAACGGAAACGGCCGAACTAATCCGAACATACCCCTCCACCACATGTCCCATAGACTTCATAAAAATGCAAATATCTCGGTTAATATTCAAGATAGAGAATAAATGTATATAACAATATTTATAGTAAATTTAATTTGCAATAAGATTGGTCCTATACAATTTTTTCGATCCGATGCATAATAACGGAGATATTTCGAATTTTCGAAAATCCTCCCCTCTAAACCCCCTGGCCCGATTTCAGCCGTTAACGAACTTGATCTTTCTTTTTACATAAAATGACTAAATGTCGATTTTGGTAACGATTAAACAATAATTGCGACCGCTAGAGCGGTAACAGACAATATATATATACAGTTTTGAACGGACCTCATTTTCGTCATCTCCTAGGTATGATCGATGGACATTTGAAGAAAAATTTTGATAATCGCGTCATGAGTACAACCTCAATAGCTGATTTCCCTTAAGGGAAATTTGCTAATAAAACACTACAACTAATAGCATACCTGTAACTTAATGTTGCTCCAGTGAACGGTGAAATAAATTGCTTCAGCAGGTCAACATTTTCTGGATCCAAAACTAGATATTCATCACGACAAATTGGACAAGGGTTTCCAGTTGATATTTTCCCACCCCTCTGAAAAGAAAAATATATAAAAGGAAGTAATACCATTGTCATTTTTACACTATACCTTAAGAAAAAAATAAGAAGTACATAAATGAAAACTACAATTTTAAATGATGAAATTGTTAGGCAACCAAGTAATGTGTTAGTTCAGCCAATATAAATATAATACTATACTAATGTGAAATCTGTCAGTCTTGGCTGACCACTGAGTACATGTGGCAAGCATCTACAATGCAAGAGCACCATTTTCAAGCCTATTGAATATTGTCCACCTTGTAAATGATGCCTCCGCATCAAAGTACTTAGTGCTCAGCTAGTAATGACTGACAGATTTAACAATAATAAAACTTCTCTGGAATTCGAAACTTGGTTTATATTTTATTACTGAATATCTATTCTAAAAACAAAAATAAAATTTCTCTTTAAGAAAAATTTACTTTTTATAAGTACATTTTCACTGCATGCTTTCTATCATAATACCCTTATTATTTATAACCGAAGTTCTAGAAACAGTAGACTATTTAAGTATTTCTTACGTCTGTGTTATCTGCTATGCAAGAAAAACCAAATTGGTCATACTAACTCAAAATCAAATTTTAGAACTCTGGCTCTCCAAGATTTTTATGTTTCCTCTGCCCTCCCACTCACAGCTAACTAAGTACGTATTTATCATCATCTTAATATATTGGATTGTACAAAAAATCAAGCTGTGCTCTATCTTGACACAGTCAGTTTACTGAGAGCCCACATAAAACCCAAATATCTTGGTTAATATTTATGATAAAGAAAACATGTATAGAATAAAAATTTTTAGAACATTAAATTTGCAATAATATTGGTTCTATGACATTTTTAGATCCAACGAATAATAACGGAGATATTTTGAAATTCGCACCTACAACCCCCCCCCCCACTACTTGTGTGATTGCAGCCATTAGCGAACTTGATCTTTATTTTACATAAAACGTTTAAATATGGAGTTTGGTAATAATCAAACCAAAATTGCGACTGCTAGAGTGTTAAAAAATTCATAGTTTTGAACGGACCTAATATTTGTTATCTCCTACTTTGGATCCCTAAAGGGAAATCTGCTAAAACTCAATATTTAAGCATTTGGGAATTTGAAAATTCCCAATATCTCAGTTATTGTGAGTCGGACCAAAAAATGTCATAGAGTCAATCTTTTTAAACATTTAATACGTTACAATTGTTGTTTAATAAAATTTTCCCTAACTTGAATATTAACCAATCTATTATTATTTTCAGCCTTTAGTAAATCCCCTCATCAGATTTTTACTTTGAGTAACTGAACATTTCTTGTAAAACATATATTTTAATTCTTTTTTTATAAAGGGCTGTTACTACAGAGGAAGTAAAGAATAGATGGTGAGATGAAATCACCAGTGTGTCATATTTCTGAATGTGAGAAATATTCTTAGTGTATGTGGCACCTGCGTGATGGACTTTTTTAAATTTTATAATAATAGATTTTTAAAATTTCCAGTCAATTAAAATTTACACACTTTTAAAGAAATTCCCAAGCTATGACAGACTCACTAAAGTTGACCACTATGAATCAGTAGTATGAAACTTACAATGCACGTTTTTCTAGTTTTCGGAGGTGCAAATGCTCCTTTGTGGTTACGCCTGTAGAGTTTCCAAACAGGATCACTACCATAAGTCTGCTCGTATGCTAAACAAATAACGATAAAAAAAATCATTATTATCCAATAATAAAACTGAAAAACTAGAAAAGAATAATCACAATATTAATCTAACCCTTGCTTTTTATGTATCTAATGCTGGTTTCAACAGGAATAATTTTTGTCCTATCTTTTGATTCATCTCTAATTTTGTCATCCTCTTCACTTTTACTTTCACAATTATTTATAGTACCCAAAGAAAAATATTTGTGTGGATGTGTTACCTTCAAAAAGCGATTTTAAAAATGAATAGTAATAACATTAAGAGGATAAAACACTTAACATACTAAAATACTGACAGGACTTGGAACAACTGATTTGTGAGGTAATCGACTTGGCTTAACAACATTGGAACGGAGAATATTCCTGCATATAGAACTTAAAATCATAATTACCACAATTTAAGTAAACTATTTCTGTTTGCAATAAAACACTTGGGGAAACATTAGGTTACCGACCTTAACCAAAGTGAAGAGGTTATATTTTAAACTGTAGTTGGGTAGGAGTGGAAGGTAGCTTAATTACTGACGTCATAGAATAATATGTTTTTTTACTATAGTCCCTCATGTATCGGTTATATATCGCGTTTGGTGGCGGTAAGATACAAATTGGAGTAACTAAGGCGTAATGTAACATAAATCTTTATTCATGAAAAATTAATTTTCCATTCCTTTATTAATAATAACCATTAATTAGAAAGACTTGAAGAATCAGTTAGAGAAGAAATAGTCTGAGTAGACGTTAACCGAACGCTAATATTAAATCTGTAAATATTCCCATTAGTGCAAAATGTTGGAAATAACTTGATCAAGAATGATTAAAAAAAAAGATATTTAGTTCTAAAACTTTTCTCAATCTAAAACCCAACACCACCACACGTCATATTATGGTGAGAAACATTTTCTTTAGTTTTACACGAAACGTTTAAAAATCAAGATTGTTCATGATTAAATAAAAAATTGCTGCCACTAAAGCGTTAACAGACAAATATACATACACGCTAGGCACGAAGTATGCACACATACAAGCAATTTATATACCTTCTAGTACCTGTAGTCACTTAGTTCTCATATCCATTAGAATATTACCACCGTGACAGTAGCCCGAAAAATCACTGCCAGTAAACGTACTTTTTCCTTCTCAATCTGGTATTCAAGGGAAATTATAATAGTTTTCTAACTAGACCCTTAAACAATTTGTTTTCTTTTTAGATACCTCCACAGTCCTTGCAAATGATGTAAATTTCTGTTTATAATCCCCATATAAGTACACGCATTGTCTTGTAAGTCTATTGTATATGGTAAGAATAGGATTCATTCTCATATTTCTATTCTATCGAAGAGCTACATTTAATAAGGGTTCCCTTTTGGATTTTGGAGAGTAGTGGATTTCTTAGTCCTTTTGGAGGAGAGGTCGTTGTTTTTTTTTTTTTTTTGGCCTGTTAGCAAATTTCCCTTAAGAGGAATCAGTAACTGAGGTTGTACTCATGTCTTTTTGAAACATTTCCTCAAATATCCATCGATCGTACGCAAGAGATGAAGAAAACGAGGTACGTCAAAACTGTATATATAGTTACATGCTGGACCGGTTTATTCGGAGCTTAAATCCCAAATATGGTTTCCATTGAACTTTTACTTGTGAGATTCATGAAAATACGTTATGTGATGACGTCATCAATTTAGATTTTTTTTCTTTTACTCGCAAACGTTTATGTGATCTATGCCATAACTGTTTCAGTCAACACTATAAAACAAAATTGTTATTGATGGAAATCGGACCTGGAATAGTGGGGGGATTCGAAAATTCAAAATATCTCCGTTATTATGAGTCGGGTTGTAAAATGTTATAGAACCTGTCTTGCTAGGTTATTGATGTTCAACAATTGTTGTTTTATGCATTATTTCTAACTCAAGTATTAATCGACTAGTTCGTACTTTCATGTATTTTGACTTCAGTGCCCCCCCCCCCCCATCTTCCATCGGTTATTTACATATAAATAGAGAATATATTAGTGTTTTATACCAGCACGTGAATCTGCTTAGTATTCTCAGTTTTTTTTTTAACTTGTACCGCTTTTATTGATGCAGTTTGTAGTTCTCCTCCATCATTTCAGGCTCTTGGGAGAGTGGCAATCCCAAATAAATTTAGTTAATAGTTTTTCTACCATTTCGAATAACTCACGAGATACTTTCCTGTCATTAGCCATCTTGATCAACAATGGCCCATAATGGTGGTCCACAAGTCTACAATTTGTATCCAACTATTAACGTCAATAAACTCAACCACCAGAGTCACTGCTTTCATACCGGATTCTTGGGATCTGCATTCATTGCCACTGTTTCAACTATCTTGTTTCTTGAAGGTCTTGTTTCTTTACCTCGTCTCTCTTACTCCATTGGCGTACTCGTATTTTTATTTCTTTTCTTTGACATTTGACGTACAACCTTACGCCACTCTGTGTTTTCCTAACAACTTCCATATTATTGGCGAGCTCATGTTGCGAATCCGAAGGCAGATCACAGCATTAGTTGATGTTTTTCTTGCAGACTGACGGCACCTGAGTTATCAGGGTTTCCATAAACCCTATCCTTATTTACTACAAATGCGTTCTTAATAAGACTCCATTACACGCGCTTTCCAAGATGACTATGATCTCGTGCTTGTTCTTTGTCATGTCCAACCTAACAACTTCTTGCAACGCTAGATTGAATTAGGTTGGTGAATCCCATGAATAGTCAGTTATTGAATATTCTCCACTCAATCAGGGATACGATCATTTGAAAGTCTGTATTTTTCAAATTTACTGTTCTCTGACTCATAACTTCAGTAATGCATCCGACTTCGGTGATGCTATCCTCGTGGTGCTCCCTTTCCATAACTTCAGAGCCATCACTTCTTTTCTTTACAGGATATACATCCTTGAATGTCCTAGTTGGTGTTAATGTGTTCCGATTTCTTGAATATAGCCGCCCCCAGACTTCGAGAAAGGTAACCGTGATTTTTAGTTGCATCTCAAGTTGTTTTAATTGCTTTTCACAAAACCCTCTCCAGCAGTAGTCAGATGTACTCTAAATTTAAGTGTGTGTGTCTTAGCTTTTGTTTCTGGTTTAAACCGCTCACACGGGCTGCGGATTAGAGCATCGTACTCAACGCTAAAGTAGTTTCTCACTCTACAGCTTCTCTTTAATTAGAAACTCAGCTCCTACTTCTGCATAACAAGTGTTGGTTTGGTCACGGGAGAATTTTCAGTACTATTAAGAATTCTCTCTGTGGTGACTAATTACCGAATACATTTCGCAAGCCCATAATCCTTATATTTGTCAAATATTGAACTGAGTAGTTACTTAGTATCCTCCGGTTCATATTGTTATTGGCTGAATCTCTCAGCCAATCAGCACACGCCTCCCCGATCCTTTGACCCTTCCTCGCTACCTGTTTTAGCATCCGTTGAGGAGTTTTCCTTGCAGGAGTCAGTATCTCTCCAGCTCTAAGGCCTGTACGAATCGCTTAGTTCTGAACTTCTCTATTACCTTTAACTGCGTGCACCTCGGACTGCCCAGCCCTCTCTTTGTCACCGTCTCCCGACAAAGACGGCCCGGCATATTTAGCATAGTTATTCTCCAAACGTGGATATTCACTATTCTGTAACTGTATGTTTCTCCGGTGCTTGTGTATTATATCCACCACATTTTAGTACCACTAGTTCCACGCTAGAATGCGCTACTGTTTTAAGTAGTACGATTCATAGCCCGCAAGGGAGGTTAAACTTACCTTATAACCTTCTACGGAATTATAATGATAAATAAAAGAAAACAAAATTTTTAAAAATAATACATTTTATTCACATTTAGGCGGGAAATGTGTGGAAATACAATTTAAAATGCAATTATTGGAAATTTTGAGTTGTTTTTTTGCAAAAATTGACATATATTAATTCTTTGCACCAGCAGTAAATGAACTTCAATGCATTACAAAATGGAATTTTACTTCCTTCGAACGAAGTGCTAATCCGAACGCCTTGCTCACCACACTTTCTTACATTACACTTCCAAAAAACACTTTTTTTTCCACTATAAAGTTTCATACAATGTGATTTAGAACACTTCTGATAGCCAAAATATTCCTCTCCTGTAAATATTTAACAGCGACTTCTTCAGTCGTTGGCAAATCCCAAAGAGGCATTTTTAAAGGACTAAGAAACACTAAACAGCACAATAAGCAACAAACGCAAATAAACAGCAAACGCAACTATGACAAAAGATAACCTCATTAGCCTGGGAGAGCTAGCGTCGCACTTCAGTAGCGCATTCTAGCGTGGAACTAAAATGTGGTGGATATAATACACAAGTACCGTTTCTCCTTTCCTGGAAATACTTTTAAATTAAGAACTGAAATAGATTACATATTCCAACGCTTTAAATAATTATATGCAGGCTACCTAATAGTTAAATATTACAGAAGATATTTAAATAACGAATAAGCTCAAGAAGAATGTTAACGATTTTTTTACTTTTTTTACAAAGCTTTATTTTAACTGCACGTTTTCACTGGAGTCCATGTTTTGTACTTGCACAAAGTACAAAAAGATCTGAAAAATAAAAAAAATATAAGTAATATTCTTTCTATTCATCTAAACGGAAAAACAACAAATAATTAAAGAGTACAGTATTATAAGAGAATAAAGAGTTAATGGCTATAAGAAAACATTAATTATTAATTGGGGAATTAATATCTTTCAATAACTATAATTTAACCTTAGTGATCATCTTTGATATACATCCATTAATCAGCTTAGCCTAGCACGAGACGATTCTATATGCTCAATAAATGGTGGCCTAAAAGAATAGCATAGGAAGAGAGCCTACCCTGAAAAGAGGCTCAATTTTTGATTTTGGTTAAACCTATTTAGCTTCGTTTAACCAAAATCAAATAACTGGTTAAACCAAGCTAGGGAAACGTTATAAGCTAAGCCCCATCTTCGCTTTGGTCAGAATAAACCAAGTGTTCTATAGTATTATTACAAATTCAAATATTTATTAATATACCATCAAATATATTAATATTATTATACAGGTAAACACACTATTTATACATAGATTACTGATTGCGGATTAGGTATTACTCTACGGTAACCAAATATACAACCACTATCTCTCTATTATCTTGTACAGTTTTAGCTATTTTTCCTAAAATGTTGTAGTATTTTTAATGTTATTCATTGTGCATACGTATCAATTTTTTTTAACAACTTCGAAGAAGAAAATATAGAAACATATCACAAGTAGACAGACTATTTACTTCAACATTGAAGGATAATTTAAAAAAACAAAACAATAATTATACCTCTTCCAATGATTTTTGAGAGAATGAATAGTCTTCAATCAACGAGTCAGCTATTAATTTTTCAATTACTTCAAAAATCTTGGTTAAAGAGAGAATATCAACTTCAACTTCAAATGATATTTGTGAAGAAAATGTGTGTTTCTCTTTCATTTCAGGAAGTATGAATAAACGTTTTTTAACTTCTTGTATATTTTCTTGTTGTACTCTTACCATGAAATTATAGCCTCGCCCATATCTGAAAACAAATATATACTAATGCGTCAATGGCTCAGAATTTTTTTTTATTTTATTTTCAATTTAGAAGAAAAGCAATAAGTAACAACTCACTAAAGGCTTATTATACAAGTACCTATCAAATTTCTAACAATATTTGGGGTAAACAATTGTAAAATACCAATGAAAGGCTACATATTTAGATTCTGAAAGTATATCCTCCCTTAAAAGCCAAATTCGGGTAATTTATATACACCTGTGTCCCATAACTTCCGCTCTTTCATATCCTTGGATTTCAGTATTATTTTGATGTTATTGATTGGGGGTAGGAACATACGTAGGAAAATAAACGGGAAGCGAAATATTCAATTCAGGCCATACTTGCAACCTCATCTATTTGTCATTAAAAAGTTAATATAATATTGTCATATCTATTGGCAGATGCTGTCATTACTGGCTGACCGCCAAGTGGCAAGCGCGTTCGGTGCGTTAGCAAAATCCTCACCTGAAATTTCCTGTTTATGTAGTCCTTTAGTCGGCTATTAGTTATTATCTTCATTTTAGCAGATTTCCCTTAAGGGAAATCAGCTATTGAGGTCGTACTCATGACGCGATTTTCGAAAATTTTCTTCAAATGTCCATCGATCCTACCCAGGAGATGACGAAAATGAGGTCCGTTCAAAATTATATATATATATATATCTATATATATATATATATATATCTATATATATATATATATATTTGTCTGTTAACGCTCTAGCGGTCGCAATTTTTGTTTTATCGTTACGAAACTCGATATTTAACCGTTTTATGTAAAAAGACAGATCAAGTTCGTTAATGGCTGAAATCGGACCAGAGGGAGGGGGGGGTTAGAGGGGGGGATTTTCGAAAATTCAAAATATCTCCGTTATTATGCATCGGATCGAAAAATTGTATAGAATAAATCTTATTGCAAATTAAATTTACTATAAATATTGTTATATACATTTATTCTCTATCTTTAATATTAACCGAGATATTTGCATTTTTATGAAGTCTGTGGTGGGGTATAGTTCGGATTATGTCGGCCATCTTCGTCATTTCTCGGCTCAGGCGGAGCTTCTTCTAACCTGGCGTTTTTAACCTTACCTTACCTTCCTTACTTTGTGAGATTTATGCAAATACGTTTTGTTCATCCGCCACCCCCCCCTTCTTTAGTTCTTGGACTACTGAAATTTGAGTTATTAAAATATAAATTATTCTTACAATTCAGAAGCCGTTTCAGTTGGGTATTTATTTTAATTAACTGAAAGATTTCTCTATATCTAATCACGGTGGTATTGTGTTACCAGTATGCAGATTTCTCTATTGTAAAACTTCACAGGGGAAATCTGCTTAGTTTACGCAGCCCCTGCGTGACGGACTTTTGTTATATGTTTGTAAGGATGAGCTGCCCTATCAATGTCGTCTTAGACCCATTCAGGTAATAAGGTCTTCGTTTTCTCCGTTATTATACGTCGGATCGAAAAATTGTACAGAACAAATCCTATTGTAAATTTAATTGTCTATAAATGTTCTTATATACATATTTCCTCTAAGATTATTATTAAACAAGATATTCGGAATTTATAGTTTTCAGTAAACCCCCACTCGTAGTAGTCATGTCGTAATAACAATAAGCTATTATAACATGATCCCTCTCTCTTTATTCTAAGCTTAAATTCCAAACATTGTTTTCATGGGGCCTTTATTATGCTAAGAGATACATGCAAATTCGTGGTACGATGACGTCATCAATTAAAGTTTTACGTTCTTGTTTCGAAAATGTTAATTTGATCTATACCATGCTCGATATTTAATCGTTTTATTCAACTCTAAACATCATATCTGAGATTTGGGAAAATCGGAATAGGAATAGTGGGGGTTTATAAAGGGGGAATTAGAAAATTCAAAATATCTCTATTATTATTTGTCAGATTGTAAAATGATATAGAATCAATCTTGTTAAACAATTAAAGATCGACAATTTTTGTTCTATGCATTTTTTCCTATCACAAGTACTAAGCCCTCCCCATGCCCCCCCCATAGAAATGGAGAATATGTGGTACGATGAGATCACTTGAGACATAGCAGCATGTGGGAAGTCTGCTTAGTTTACGCAGCCCCTGCGTGGTGGTCTTTTACATCTGCATGCACTTTTGTATACACAGTTTATTTCGTATGTGTTTTAATACTCAATGCTTTTTGTAAGATATTGCCTGATTGTCTTAGTTATGAAATCCCTTGTGGATCCCTTCTTTCTGCAGATTGGACAAGTTTGTGACTATATTTCCAGTCCGGTGTAAGGTGAACGCTTAACTGTTTCACTTTCTTTTTTCGTTTATTACAGTTCATGTTCTTGATTATCTAGCCTGCAGAGCGTCTTGTGAATTCGTTATTGCGTGATATTTCTTAGATTGTATGAAGTCATTTTTTGTAATTGTCTTGCGAGAGCGGTAATGTTTTCAATCGGGGTGCCATGTAGCGAAATGCAGCGTTGTGAAAGGATGGTTTGATAAAGTGTGTATTGTAGTATATGTTGTAGTTAGTTTTCTGTAGATGCCGAATTCCATGGCTTGTGTTTCTTACTTATTGTGAGGTCTAGGAAGTATAAAGTGTTATTGTGTTCCGTTTCTATTGTGTATATTAGGGGTACTTGATTTAGATATTTTAAAATATCTCCTGCCCATTCTGAATTTGAGTGCAAAATGTGTCGACCTCGTATCTGCGGTAGTAAGGCATTTTGTATTCTTGATGGTGTATGAAGTGAAACAATCTCCCAACATAATGGGTGAAAACTATACTGTTACTTGTATTTTAGATGTTCAGGTTGTACTCAAGACGATGTTCGACTAATTTCTTCAAAAGACCATCGATCCTAAGTAGGAGACTACGATTTAAACGGTCCACACATAGCTTGTTAATGGTCGTAATAGCACCAGCAAGAGGGAGGGGGGGGGGGGGTTCGAAAAAAATGTATTTATCATAAATCGGACCAAGATTATATTATAGATATAATAATCTTGTCAAACATTTTGTGTTATACAATTGTTCCATGCAGTTTTTTCATAATTCGAATATTAAACACATTACTTTATTTTTTTTTTCAGACTGCAGTATACCCCAACATCTAGTCATCTGATTTCCACTTTGAGTAACTCAACTTCTCATGTCCAGTTTACATTTCAATTCCTGTTTACATAGGTGTCTTACTACGGGAGAAATGGAGAATATATATCACCATTGAGTAATTATAACACTTGGGATTCCAAATAATTTTCGCAGCCCCTTCGGCTCTTTATTATCTCCTGACGTGTGCCACTTTTTTTTAAAATCTAACATGCTATCTTTTATTAAGCTATACAAAGCTTTTATTTGTTAGATGTGCAGGACTGCTAAGTTTACAAACAGATAAACCCCTTGAACTATTCCCTGATATCAGTTGAAGGGGGAATTATAAATTAGGATTGTGAAGTGTTAGTACTGCATGTAAAAATCAAAAATTGTGACTTGTCATTCAAATGTATTTACCCCTGTCACAAAACATTTGGCCACCCGGGGGGGGGGGTGGTTGCTGGATAACACTTGAATAACTCGGTTCTTAATTAATTAAAAATGCCAGCGGTAATTGGTAAAATGTACTACCTTTATTATTATCACTAATCTCAGTACTCAGTAGACAAAATTAACATTTTATCTACTTGGCTCTCGTTAGGGGTTGACAACACTGGCGAACTGTCAAGCGCTCGAAACTTTGAAAAAGGTTACGTAGTCAGCTTTTTAAACAAGTTTTACATAGGGAATGAAATAGTGAATTAATTTTCAGTATATTCATTTTATTTCAGAAATGGACTTCGATTCTAATGACTTGCTGGCTTTAGCATTTGAAAGTGTTGAAAATGAAGCAGCTGAATCTTTTAAACAGAATAAAATTAATAGTGCATCTCCAGAAATAGGCAAAGCAGATCTTACTTCTGAGAACTTATTAAACAATCATGCATTATTTGACGATGAAGAAGATATACTAGCTCTTGCTTTAGAGGATATTGAAGGTAATACAAATACTAAGAGTATAAAAAAGAAGTCTTCTCGTATAGGCGTAGATTTGGTATTTGATGACAGTGTTGAGCCTGAAAAATCCACTAATAAAAGTAAACATTTAAGTAAAAAGGGAGTGGTCGAGAAGAGTTTAGTGCATACTGGAGACACTGACTCCTCTGATGATGAAGATAATAGATATTTTGAAGAATCACGCTATGATTCTTATGGAAAGTCTATTAAGAAAGCTCTTAAGGACACTCAAGAATCTTCTGGCAGGGGAGCCACAAATGGAGAAAGTTCTTGGAAGGGCAAGCCCCTGAAAAATAGCAGTCCTTTTCAGGCTTCTGAGAAATTTGTTTCTCCTAAACCTGGAAATGATGCTAGTTATGATCCTGTTTTTGGTATTCGTATAGTTAACCCACTTGTATCATCACAAACAATCAAAGAAAAAATGGCAGGACGGACTCCTATAAATTTTATGAAACTCAAATTTCATGTAACACATGGGGACTTAAAAAGTGATTGGGTTATTGCAGCAGTAATAGTGAGGAAATTTGCCCCTAAAGTTTCTCAAAATGGCTCTAATTATTCTAACTGGCTACTCAGTGATCTAAAGGGAAGTTTGAAAACTTCATCACTATTTCTATTCGGGCGGGCTCATGAGGAGCTATGGAAAACCCCAGCTGGTACTGTATTAGCTATATTAAATCCATCGGTCTTTAATGATAAAAAACCTTCTGATTTTGAAGCTAAGTTATCAATCAGATCAAGTGATCAGGTAATGATATGGGGTCGGTCAAAGGATCTTGGACAATGCAAGTTTAGGAAAAAGAATGGTGAAACCTGTGGGACTTTTGTTAATATATCCGAGTGTGAATTTTGTGTGTACCATGTTCAGCAAGAATATAAAAAATTTAACTCTCGTTCTGAACTTCAGTATGATGGCAAGTCCAAAGTAAATTTGAGAAACAAAATTTTAGGGAAGAATGAAGTATTTTATGGAGGAAAGAGCTTCACTGCAGTACCTTTTGTTGGAAAAAAAGTTCACAATCCCAAAGATAAAGAAAGACTGAAAGGACTTGGAGTTTCTCATAGAGATATGAAAAAACCTGTAGAACAAATGTCTATACCTGATCTTCAGCGCTCTAACAAGGTATTTAATATGTTGCCAAGTGGAAATTCACTTCTTCCAAGTAATGTTGCTGATCAGAAAAGGTTAAATGCATTATCTTCAAATGGAGTAAAAAGGGAAAATGTAAATGTAATTGTTGAAACAAAAGAAAATATATGTGATAGAAAACGTATTTCAACTGGAATTCCTATGCGAGAACAGAAAGCCTGCCTAACTAACCCGGGTGATGAAATTTCATTCAATGAAAACAATACTCCAAAAACATCAGTTTCATTTAGTAACAATATGGTAAACTCAAAAGACAAATCGCTGATACAAGAAAAGAAACCTTCACTGTCTAAATCAGGAAATGAAATTTTATTTGAAGTTGAAAATAGCCAGTGTAAGAAGACACCATCTACTAGTAAAAACCATACCAAACAGGACTTAAAAATAAAGGTTCCTGTACAAACGAAGAAACCCTTGTTATCAAATCCTGAAAATGAAATTTCATTTGAACTTGAAATTAATACCAACAAGCTCACTCCTGCTTCTTCAAAGAAAAAAGTTTTAAAACAGGAACCAAGACCAAAACAGCAGAATGCATCAAAGGACCTTCAGAAGAGATTCAGCAGTTTGGTGTCTATGTCTCCAATACCTGATAAAGCACAGAAATTACAAGTGCCTATTGTGTCTAATAAAGATGAAGTTTTAGTATCTTCAGTGAAATCGGTACAAAACCAGAGTTATAAAGCTCTGAATAATAAAAAGACTCCTGCAGCTACCGTTAAAGTTAACAAGGAAGTAAATACAATTGAAAATATTAGTACAGATAGTAAAAGATTCGTCAAAGAGCTAAATAATATATCTTCAGAACAACTGTCTACGAGTGATGGAAATAATATACATGACTCAGGCACGCCCAACTCTAATAACAAGAATATTGGACATCTAATTCAAAGGCCAGTAAAAAATCCAAAAGCTCCTCCAAATTCTGGCATGTCTAAAGCAAAACTAAAAGCCCTCCATTTTGTTAAACATAAGGGGCCAATAAGTAAAGAAAACCCAACTGGCACTGAGTGTTCTAAGAAAGGTATTAAGAGGCCATTATCTCCTACACCAGAAGAAGATAATGAAAATAAAAAACCTGTTTTGTCAGAGAGATTTCTACAATTGATGAACCAAAAATCTATTCATGAAGATCTTGTTGAAATTAAGGAAATGGAACAAGAAATGGAGTATTTTGACAAATTAGAAAAGAAAGACAGGCTTGAAGAGAAAATGCTCAGTACATTCAAAGTGGATGTCAAAGCTGTAAAATGCCTCAAATGTAACTATACGTGGTTTTCAGCATCTGATGCATGCAAAGCTGAAGGACATCCTATTAAAGTTGTCGATGCAGTGAAAAGATTTTTTAAATGCGGGAAATGTGACAATAGAACTGTTAGTTTGACTATTATACCATTAATACCTTGCAAAAGATGTTCTAGCTCTAATTGGATTCGGGCTGCAATGATTCGAGAGAAAATTGCCAAGAATGACTCATTAAGCATCCGTGGTGGTGAACAAAAGTTTGTAAATTCTGTTATTACTAATGCTAGTCTAGATCTATTAGTTCCTGACTAAATCATTATATTTCAATTGTTATTCTTATTTCTGTTTCAAAGAAATCGTATTATTTTCAAATCTTATACTTGTCTTTCATTTTTGTTGCCTATTTTTAAAACTTTTTTATTTTAACGCTATTCTGGCATTCCTTTGTAAACTATTACTGTTATTTAATATATAATGCCTAGGTTATTTAGTTTAAATTTTTAAACATTTCTTATGTAACGAAGACTGTTAGTTATTAAAGTTGAGTATCTCGTTTATTCTGTATTTTAGTTTTCTCCCTTGTGCCACAATAAATAATTATATGTTGACAACAAGCTACAACAATAAATAGTATTGAATTGAAGGATAAATAATGAAGTTAGATTAGGACATTTATGTATACTTATACCAGTTTTATTTCTATTAACCACAAGAAAATAAACACCCAAACATGTATTCATCAACCCCTAACAGTCAGAAGATTCAAGTGTAAAATTAATTATCGATTATGGTGTTGATACCAAAAAAAACGTTTTTGAGTCAAGAACGTAAAATATTAATTGATGATGACATCATGCAATGTTTTTGCATGTTTCTCATATAATAAAAGTCTGTGGACACACACAAAATTGGGTACTTGAGTTTGGAGTAAGGCATTTCATGATACATTTGCTTATTGTTAAAGTACCTTGGCTAAAGAGGAGGTTTACTGAAGGCTGAAAATAAAATAATTGCAATTATCTCAGTTAATATTTGAGATAGAGAAAAATTTCACAGAACAAAATTTATAGAAAATTAAATTTGCCACAAGATTACCAGTCTTGGTACAATTTTTCAATTCAGCTTATAATAACGAAGATATTTTGACTTTTCGATTTCCCCCCTCTAAACCCAAACTTCCCAATCTAATTTTAGCTGATAATGACCATGAATTTTAGTCTTTCATGAAAAACTTGTATTTATTTATGTAAACAATTTTTAACAGTCCTCATTTTCATCATATTTTATGTAGGGTTGATGGGCATTTGAGGAAATTCTTTGAAAATCACATCATGAGCCAACCCCAGTCGCTGATTTCCCTGTCTGTTAATTACTACAAAATGTTACTGGAAGTTTGGAAAGTATCACATTCTAAATGGTAAGGTAAAGTTTGCACTTGGCTTGTGACACTTTTTTCTGATATCTAGGAGCTTCTTGTCATGTGAAATAATCCTTCATATACTAGGGACTTACCAAAATTGAAAAATGGTGATTTTGGTTTGAAATTCCTATTTGTAATCTTTACACAACTTACATTACAATCCAGGGCCACCATAAGGGCTACTGGCGCCTGTGTGCAAAAAAGGATTTTGGCGCCCCTTATCGCCATAGGAATCGACAGTAACTGGATGATATACTAATAAAATTTCGTGTGTACTTATACCTAATCCTATTTAATTTCTCAACTTTTATTTTAAAATTATTATTTTTTTGGAAGTTTTTTTTTGGGCCCTTGGTTTTGGCGCCTGTATGCATTGCACACATGGTAGCGGGGGCCCTGATGCAATCACAGATAAGAATCAATGAAGAAAAGCCTCATTCCTTCACAAATCTTTAATCCATGCAGCAGATCACTCGCTTCATCAGTGCCCTTTCACAGACAACTTGCTTGAACCAAGGATTCCTTATGGTAAACTGGGCCAACTGAATCGATACTATGAGGTAAGGGGAGTTGTTCTCATTGTTTTTTATGTGAGGAGGGACAGGAAGAGGACAATTTCAAAGGGGATTTTTAACAGTTTATTCGGTCAGATGTAATTACTAGTATACCACTGTTGAACCAGAGGTGTTATGTAAAGTAATATAGTACTACCAATGGCATTTGATATAGCAGTTTGAATTATTAAGGGAAAAAATAATTGTAACTGGTATGCTTGAAAACTCATTGTTTTACTTTTAAACCTACTTTGAATAAAATATTTTCATTTTGCTGCCAGCATTCAATCCATTTCTACTACTTTATAGCTAATTTTTGTGAGAGCTCCCCAATTGTCTACTTCTAACCTAACATTATGTTTATTATACATTTACATGGGAATCATGAAAAAAATATTTATAAAGGTGGACTGTTACACTCGAAGAAAGAACCATACAGTTGCTGAAAATGAGCAACAGAGCTAAAAGCTTACACCCAATGGGGAAGCTTGATGACCTAAATTTTGAAAGTATTTTCATGGTGATTTCTGTGTACATTTATGACCAATTGGCAGGCTGTAGAATTAGCTTATCCATAGCTGACATCCCTTCACTCCATACACAATTAGGAGTTTATTTAATATGGACTTAGGCTAGACATATCTTAAATGAGAATAGATTATTTTAAAGGGTTCTATAAAGGTTGCTATTTAGGCTAATGAAATGAGTTCCTACTTGGCAACTGTTTCATTTCTAATCTCTAGTTGGTGGGTGCAGTAATATGAAAATAAAAAAATAACTCAATGGTCATAATCCCGGAGGTAATTATCTAGGGTTAGCCTTTAGATCATGATGAGTCTCTATTCGGGGTTACTTTTAATGGTACTTACTTATTTTTCAAATGTTGTGTACTTCCCAAGCATTTGAATTGACCATTTACCATTACTGTAATTCTAGAGCAAAGTGATTCACATTCGTTCATGCTATGAGATGTCAAAATCACTGATCGACCACTTTGGACACATTTCTTGATTGTTGACCACAGAAATCGTTGTCCTTTGGGGTCCATACCACTTGTTGGTTCATCCTAAAAAATTACAGTTACATGTCTGTATATAATAATCTGTCCTACTAGGAACGAACATGTAATCCATTATGGGAAAAATAATTCAAAATAATGAGATCTAAATGTTTGTGGACCATTAAGAGAACTGGACCCTAAAAAATGTGTACATGATTTAGCTTTCTTAATAGCTTGAGGACTAGTTATTTTATTATTTTTGTTATTTATTCTTAGACACACTGTTTTTGTGTGTACTAATTTTAAGATATTTTTACATTCATATTCTTTGTTATATGTCACCAATATTGCTTATTTTGACGCCTGTATAACTACTTATGCTCACTACATGACCTTCTCTAACATTACTGAATTGTGACTTGTTTTTACTGTTACAATGTTAATTTTCACCTGGACTTTTTTCAAATCCCTGCTACTTTCTACAAAGTTTAATCATTGAAATGTTTGTTTCATCATATGATGTGCTAGAACTTTTATATACACCATACTTCTATGTCTCTTTAATAAGTAGATATAAATTCATGATATTTAAGGATGCCCATTTTCCATAGTAATATCTCCAAAATGACCATCCATTTGGAGACTTAATGTAATAGGTGCCAAAGAGAGATGGCTTTGATTATGGCAATAATGAAATACATTACTGGAAAAACGGTCCCTGCTTCTCAAACTTAACTGGTATATCTATATTTTCATTGTTCAAAATTAAATGCAAAATAGAAAGTACTAAAAAATAATAAGTTCCCCTGTTTTCTTTCTAAAATAATTACAAAGAGTTAAAAGTATGGTAAAAATTGAATAAAAGTAATAAAGGATGGCTAGTTGGGATTCTGTTTATACTAAAAATATTTTGTGAAAATGCATTTCTTGGTCTGCTAATTTATGCCAAAATTTCAAGTATGTCTCAATTGTTTGTAATGTAATAACATTCTCATGTGGGTTCCAGATAAAGAAATGACTATGTATTGTTGCCCTATCTGTCTATTCATACCCACCCTTGCAATCCTCTAAAACTTAATTTTAATCTTATAATTTTTATCTTACCAATAAAATTAAATGAGTGTTTCCCAATATAGCTAAGGCTGTCGATAATTTTCTTTTATTGCCTCCTGTTAAATGTATAACACTTGTATTTCTATATTTTATTAAATCAAATTTCTTAAGGTAAGTGTTGACAACCTGAAAAATTAATACCTCAACTCAATTTATATTCATATTTTATTTGGGATGTTTTATATTTCTATACATTTTTAGCAATTAATAGATATATACAAACATATTCAGAAATATTAAATAGAGAATAAACGGGGAACTAAGAGAAAAAAATATAGGTACATAATAAATTCTCATGAGTTGGTATTTGTTACAATATTAGCACCACTGCACAAAACCGTAAAAGAAAAGTCTGACACATAGGTGCTGCATAAATTAAGCAGATTTCCCACATGCTGGAATGGTATGCTGTCAAATGAAATTCGATTTTCTATTTCTGCATTAATAAGATGGGACCCCAAATCAAAGTTCAATTTGGACATGAGAAGGTTAGTGTTACAATCACTGAACAGTGAGAATCCCATGAAAGATGTGGAATGTGGTTTAACTGAGAGGCTGAAAAAAAAAAATACAAATAACTTGCTTAATATTCAAATAAGAGAAAATTATGTGTGTGTGTGAATACAGACACATATATAGACACTGGTACATTAAATAATTAACAAGACTGATAATGGAATAGTTACATTTTTTGAACTGTCTCAAAATTATGGAAATATTTCAATTTTTATTTCATTTTTACCCCCTCTAAACCCCCTTCTCTTTGGTTCAATTTCAGCCATTAATGAACTTGATCTTTTTTTTTTTACTTGAAAATGCTTAAATATCAAATTTGGCAACAGTCAAACAAAGAATCATCTTTGATCATCGTTGCCAAATTCATTCAGTCATCAGACTACTAGAGCAGTAACAGACAAGTGCGTGTGTGTGTGTGTGTGTGTGTATTTATAAAATTATTATTATTAAATATAATTTTGTCTTTGATCGGTATAGCCAATGAAGAATTTTTCAGAAATTGTGTCATGTGTACAACCTCAATAGTGGATTTCCATTAAGGGAAATCTACTGCAATTACAATAAATGGGATAAAATATTTCAAACTGTCAGATAAATTACAAAAAATACCTTAACCAGCAAGGCTACTGCTAGAGTTGTTCAGAATTCCTCAATGAGAAATAAATCAAATTCAATATATAGATTCAAAAGGCACTTGTGGGCATTAAATCCTGGAAATTAAATATAACATCTGGCATAATAATACTTTTCAGAAAGTAAAAGCTTCATAGACATTTTTGTACTTGTCTTTTTCACTCTGAAGCAAATTAGGCTTATTTTGTAAGCCTATCTATCTAAGAAGTTTTAGAAAAATGAGAAATTGTGCTAAATCATATTGTTGTTGCATATTAAATGGGTTTTACATACATGCATCATCAGACAGCTGGGGAGTTTTAGAGAATGCTCTAAAAATACAATTTTTTTCTAAAAGCATTCAATGTTGCCTGTAGGAATTATGAACAATAACAAATGTTAACACTGGAAGCATTTATTCAAAAACAGAATTTTCTTTAATTTTTGAAAATAGGTAAATAAATAATAACGACTTACAAAGTCTTTTTTCTCATAAGGAATATTTCTTAGATCACAGTACAACTGCAAATGTTCTTTTGGAGTTAGTAACCTGTCAAGGGCATCATACTGAGGACAGTACCCAACATGGTGTCTCACTGATGATATTTCATTTCTTATGCTGTGTCCCAGTATAAAGGCATCTCCAAATGTTATACTTAAATCTCCTGTTAGCATCTGTTATTTATTATAAGTTAGTAATTATGAATGGCACAGGACAAGTACAAAAAAACATAACAGTAATTTCACACAAAAATCTATTGGCTACTTTGAACATAGAGTATTTGTAAAATTAGGTTTGAGACTGAAGCGGGTGTGTGGGACTTAATTTTAATTCATCAATATGTAAGAATAAGGATCTCTTTGAGAAACATTGAGAAAATACATATTTTTAGTAGTAAACCTCAAAAAGGAACTAGAATTTAACGCAGGTTCAGAAAAATATTTGATAAAAAAACAATAAAAAAAACACTATATTTCACTGGTATAGACATATGAGAATGGATTAAATTCATTATGTTCTTAAAGAATTGTTTTTAATTCTCTAATGAAATTTTGTTATTTCATAAACTAAATTACAATAGCACATAATTAATATTATTTTGAAATGTTTAATTAAAATCATAAGTTCTGACAAAATTCAGAAAGTATATGAACAAATTAGTTTTGCGTAACTATAAAGAAAGAATAATTTAGAATATCTGGCTCCAAAAAACTGAGGAGCAAAATAAAAATAAAAAAAATTATTTATTTTAAAAATTTCCCCTGGCAGGTGTACTTAAAATATTATTAAGTATGCAAACCTTAAAGGTCGTAGTTTTTCCTGCTCCATTCAATCCCAAAAGTCCAAAGCATTCTTTGCTTTTAATACCTAAACACAGCTGATTTACAGCTAATAGATTGTTAGCAGGGTACACCTGATAAAACAAAAATAAATTAATAAAACAATAATGTCGATGCAGAACATTTCTATGAAAAAGAATCGGTTTTAATTTACCTTAGTGAGACTCTTTAAAACCAAAACATCATCTATTTCATTATTAAGAATTCTGTTCCTTTCATGTAAAACATCACTATCATTAATTATGGGGGGAATGATGCAAACCTTTTAAACAGAAGTTCAGTAATTAAAAAAAGACAATTGTTAAGAACCTCTTACACTTATAAAGAGATGAAAACTTAAAAACTGCTACCCATAGTTGTATGTGGTATTAATATGGAAATATTAATCATAAATGCATTTTCAAGCCGATTATCAGTCCGACTTTACTTGGAATCTCCCAGAATGGCGGGAACCTGCATTTGTATTTCAATTTTAAGACCATATAATACAACGAAGTATATTAATAAATGATGGCTTCATAAACCAACTTAGTTTCATTTCTCAAAATTGTGTACATCAACCTTTTGAAGAAGATTGAGCGACATGTACAACTGATGTACTTTGGTGATACTAGTAATAACTATTAACAAGCCTCTCCAGTCACATATAGCTTTGGGTTCTTTTCTTTTAATTTTATTTTAAGAATCTTAATGTTAATGTTTATTTTACTGGTTTTAATTTTTATCTTTATAGTTCTAATTTTGATGTTATTTTAATGTTTATTTTAAAAAGCTTTAAGTTTAATGTATATTTTAATGCTGTTATTTAATAGTTAATTTATTTTTTTTTAAAAAATAGGCCGAATCCCATTGTTTTGTGTCTGTGATTTCCCATGATCGGGGAACTCAAATACTGTCTAAAGAGTGTTGAGTATTGATAACCGTGATGTTTTTTGATCAAAATACAACAAACAAGCTAGTAATAATAATTTATTAATACGTTTTAAAAATCATTAAGGCTAACTCAGGCCTTGCAGCTAAATTTGAGAACTAAAGATTGTCAATAAACAATAATTTGTAATTTTTTAGTTGCATAATACTTTTGAACAATTAATATAACATTATGGTTTCTAATGTACCAAAGGACCTTTTTTTCATCCACTTTATGGCACTGAGGCTAATTAAGACTGGTTAAAATCCCAATCAAACATCAGGGTTTTATTTATATAGATATTTTATTCCAGAAAATCATATTTAACTACTTCAATGGAATGTTTTAACATTATTTCAATACCACCTTTACCTTGTGTTCAGAGAAAGTTCCTCGATTTTGATATTTCTCAAAAATTAATACAATTATGAAAAATATAATGCCACAGAGAAACATGGATAAGTTGTTCTTTCCAAGAACGTCAAATGAATACAGATTATTATTAAATTTAACATCTGTAAAACAATAATATTACTGATTTATAATTTTTAGAACTTTTAAAATAAAAATAAATTAAATAAATATATGCTTACTGTAGGATGCAAGAGTAGTTGCAATTGTGTGAGTTTCTACAATTTTTAAAATACCTTCTCCGAGACAAAAGTGTGGGAATATTACTAAAACATTCCTTAAAATTTGTTCTATTTCTCCAAGATACTACAAATACAAAAGATAAGTCACATCTTATTAGCCTGGAATGTTGTTTTAATTAGATATTTGAAATATGAGTTACTTCATCATTAAAAACCCGGAGAAGATAAGTTGATGCAGTGGTCGTCACTCCAAAAAATATATTTATGCATGATAATGAAACAAATGCTGAACTGGGAACGTCAAAATAAAAACTTGCCGGGTACATTAAAGGAATAGCAGCCCACCTTAAAACAATGAAGATTCAATTAATTAGAAGTGTCTCAGATGACATTGGCATATAATAGTAAAATTGCAGTTATAAGAAAAATGGTGTTCTCTACTAGTGATTTAACATTAAACAGCTATTCATTCGTGAGCAAGGCTAAACCGATGGAAGGCTGAGATTGGTTTTGATAAATGAACTTAGAGATCATGATGTTCAAGAGGAAATGACAAGGGACTATGTTAATAATTTCTAGATGTTAACAATTTGCTCAGACAATCCCTCTCATATAGCATTGATAACTAAAGCACATATGATTTCAATGGAATATATATATTACATGAACCTGCAAAAATACATGCATAAGACAAACTGGTAGGAGACACCAATAAGCACATATATTCCTTCAGATTAAACAAACGAGAATCAAATTTTGCCAAGTATTTAAATTTTAACTGTCACAACTCTATGATCATAGGAGAGAGCGAGCATGCAACTATTACATAACTCAAAAAGACACTGACTGTTTATATTAAAAAACATGAAAGTATAAAAACATTTAACATAACAGATATAAAGAAAAAGCAGCTCATGTGCAATATTAGACTAATGAAAAGATTAATACAGAACAAGAAAAGAAAGAATAAAAGAATAGTAATACTATGATAACAGGTACACAAAAGGTTGAACATAAATTCATTCAGTAAAAAATAAATAAATAATGAAAATGACATTAAATAAAAACTGTGCTCTTGGGAAATACAAGATCTCACAGGAGCATTATTCGTACATCATTTGTCTATTTGATGAGTGGGTTCAAAATTTCAACAAGGGTTAACAAGTGTCTTTAAATTATACTTACCCATACATTAACAACACACTAACAAAACCAGGAAGACTTATTGGATCTATATATGCATTGGCTTTAAAAATCACAAGTGATAGTAAGCAAGTTGCTATTACAAAGCAGTAGCAAAACTAAAAAAAGAAGAAAATTGTTATATTTTTTTCATTATTTCAAATGGTATTATGCTCTAGTCACAGGAATAATTACAGACAAAAATATTAGGCAAATGAGTTGGACTTTCTGGAAAATATATTTCCCTAATAAAAATATATGTTTCTCAATCAATAACATTCAAATACTTCTACTCATTTTCTATTTTTCTCATGAGAAGACACTTAGGTGGATCACTTGAATTAGCCAAAAAAAATGAGGGTTTATATTATACTAGCTTTCTAATGCATGACCTCATGGGAGGAGTATGGGACTCCATCTAGCCTCTCCCTTCCACACCTTTTACATGATCATCGCTAATTTGATTGTCTACTAATGGAGGTGTTCTTCCTATATCTAACTCGTCCTAATATGTCCACTGTGCTGTGATGTTAAGGTATTTAACACATCTGTTTTCAACATTTTAATGTTGAATAATTTTCTTCAGTCAGTGATCCACCCGTTTCAGGAATGTAAAAGATTTTCAAGAACTTACAGCAATGATACTAAATCTACTAATACTAATTGACCTGGGAGATCACTGTGCTCGTTGATGATCTATGAACTAGTGTCTTCCTTTTAGTAGATTCCTTTAAGGAAATCAGCTATTATTTAATTTCAAATGGTTGGGCAAAAACGAATATTTAACTTAAATGATGGATGCTGCAAAAAGATTAGGTGCTCCCATCCGAAATACAGGTCGGAACATCACGATGGGCAACTGGTTTTCAGACATTGTTCTACCAGGTTTTATTGCATCAACCATTTTTTAAAAACTATTTTTTATTTTATTCTGACTTGGTAAATGTGTTTGTACTACAGTTTTCAAATTCGTTACCTACATTTTCTAATGTAAATAAATTTTTATTTTCGGGTATATTATATTAAATATACAATATTTGTTACTTTTTAAAACAATACAATACATAAATGTTGCTTTCTTGTTGAGATAAACATTCAAGAACCTCAAAATGAGTTCCTATAATGTATAATCCTATGAAATCCTAGACCAAACTGCAGTAGACCTGTGAGGTCCCCATGCTTGTTCAAGTAACCAAACCATGCCCGATCAAGGGTTAACTTATGGAACACATTAAGACTATGCTACTATAAACTAAAACATTTCAAAATGAAGAAAAACCTCTTAAAAATCTCATATGCCATAACCAGATAAAATATCATGGCATTCAATTATATTAGTAATAGTAGCAACTTTTTTTCCTAAGTTGAACACAGATTTATATTTCCATAACTAATGACGAAAAAAAGGAGTTTGTTTAAACAATTTAAATTAAGAAAATTATTATAATAATTTTATATGTTGGAGTAAAGGTTTTATATTTGATGTTGGGATGATTTATGATAACTATATTCAATTTCATAACTAATAAATTTAACAATTTGAATCAATGACAATAATTATTTTCCAAATTATTTTATTATAATCAAAAAGGTAATTGTGATTTTAGAGTACTATTTCCCCCCACTATCAGAATTAATCAAATATCCGTACATAATATACTCATATACTATCTTTTTAATATATGAAAATTATAAAATAAATAGTGCATACTATATCCCAAATGAATGATTGAACCCAATATAAAATCCAGTTCAGTCCTGAAATGAATTGAAGATGCTTTGCACCAGACACTCTTTCTTCTATTAGATACATGACAAATGATGCTGGAATGAAACTAAGAGCAAATATCAGAGAGACTGCATGAAGAAGAGCTTTTTCACTCTCTAAAAGTCTGGAAATCAAAGAAAAGAAAGATTTATATATTTATTCAGCATGATTTCCTTTAAAAAAAAAATTGTAAGGAGAATAAATGATCTTCAGGTCTTAGTTGACAGTGCTCATTGTATTCATGTCATCATTACAGGCAGATAAGTTTCATTCCCTCAGACATTACTACAAATTAATGCTGAACAATATTTAGTTTTAAACTCAATAATGCCCATGAGAGAAAAACATATACTCCGATAATAAATATACTAAAAATTGTTTAATAATTCAGTTATTTTTCACCTGAGAGATCATTTTTTCACGCCTATTTGGAGTTAAACCCAGGTTTATTGGATACCTCTAATACTCTAACTTTGATAATTGGGTCCAACTTGTGCAAAATATTTTTTTGTAAATAAAAAAAAAAAATCTGTCACACAGAGACTGTGACTCCCACTGTTCCGATTTCAGTCATTAATGCTCTTCATCTTTATTTTTACAAAAAACGTTTGTATATTGAGTTTGGTAATGACCAAACAAAAATTGCGAAAGGTAGATTGTTGACAATATATATATATATATATATATATATATATATATATATATATATATATATATAGGATTGGTGGGAATTTGAAGAAATTGTTGAAAATCACGTTATGAGCACAACCTTAGAGGGAAATCTGCTAATATTGATATTGCCATTATTTTTACCGGCAGTGTACTCTATTAAAGAAACTAATAAAATAGGCTTTTATTTTCTTATTATTGATATACTTCAGGTCTCCAAATTATGTAAGTGTACTAAACTACCTACTTCATTAGTTCAAGCAGCAAACATTCAGCCTGAAATCTAATTTTAAAAAGTCACAATAAAATTGAGGATTTTTGTCTCCTGTTCAAACTACTGTGACTCTTAGAGGATGTTGAAAAATTTGGCATAGAAAAGAATGTTTCATTAATTGTTACTCGTTTCAGTGGCCTAATTAGTTAGCACAATAGCAATGTAGCATGGATTTGGGACATCAACGGTTTTTCTCTAACAACTGTTTTAGAAATAGAATTTATTATGAAGAGGGCATGTTAATGAGAACAGTAAATAGTTGTGAAACTAAACCAGATCACAGGTATCAATTCAAAGAAATTTCAGTATAATGGCAGAACTACGTTAATTGTTCAAATAAGCTGGATATACTCACCTGTATTGATATTCATATTGTTTTCTAGTGTAGTTTATAGGATGAGTGTATAATTTTATGCCATAATTATCAGAAATGTTTGAAGGCAATGATGCTCTCAATATTAAATTGTTCATGCTGTTGAGGTAAGCCATAGGCGACATGCCCCATTTGGGGTTAAACCATATCTAAAAAATATATATATATTTAAACATGTAATACATGATTTTGATACCATGTGTTATGACAAGTAAAACTAATTTCTTTTGTTTACCTTGATATTGTCATTGAGTAATGTTTTATTTGTAATCATTTTTTGAGATGTAATATTGGCATCTATATTTAAGTCTTCTGATTGGTTACTTTTTGAACAAATTCTTTCTTGTTTAGAAATATCAATACCCAAGGAATAACCGCCCCCAAGCCTTAAACATAGAAAATAAACAGTTGAAGAGAACTAAAAGGGGTGGGGGGGGGGGTGAAACAGCTTCTTCACATTTTAGCTTTGAAAATCAAACATTCTTCAGTTGAATCCATAAATCCTGAATTTCTTATATATAGTAATTGTGTAGAAAATATTTGAATAGGTATTCCCAGGAAGAATTAGAGGAAAATAAAATCTAATAATATGCCTTATATAAAATGAAATAAGTTCTAGCAGACTCGATGAGAGTAAACAATAAAAAGTAGTTTGCATTGGTTTTCTCTAATCTTATTCAAGGTGAAGCTAAATATCAACAAATACATTGGGGAGAAGTGCAATAAATCAAAGTGAGGATTCTTGTAACTGCAACAACTGTTTGTCATTTGAAAAAACATATGGCCATTTTCACAGTATCCTGCATAAATTGACTACTTAATAACTGTATTAGATAGTTCAGATAATGAAATTCCAATTTCTATTTAGACCCTGCCTTGTTCCACTGACATGGGGTTATTAAAGGACGTGATGACATAGGATTTCTGAATAGAAAACTAAAACTGGAGCTCAGTTTGACCCTTAGTTCAAAAAATGTCTATTTTTGTTTTTACTACTGTAAGAAAAGGACTAAGGGGTACACCCTTCCCGAAGCTAGAGCTTTACTGCCATTGGAGTTCTCAAGAAAAAATAATAATTTGGTCAAGAAATCATTGATTGTAATTTATTTTTTTATTGATGGCATGTCATGAGGTTGAAGATACCCTAATGAATGAATGGACAATGATGTATGGTCTCACAGATTATATTCCAAGGATGCTCAATAACCTGCTGGAAAAGTATTTAATATAACACCTGCATTGAATATATGATTAGAAAAGGTGGCTAGGTCCTGAACTATTCTAAGGTACCATGATTACAAGTGTAAATCATGCAATTCGCCTAGATAAATGATGTAGTATGTGAAATACCTTTTTTGTTTATAGCAATGCCAAGAATCCATTATCCAATTTGTTATGTTTTCACCTGTCATGTTAAGCATTTCAAAACCTGATGATAGCTGAAAACAAATTATTTTATTATAAAGGTAATTGATAGATCAGCTCATAGTGTCAATAGAAGGCATTTACAATAATTTTTTCGGGGACATCATACTGAGAACAAGGAGGGCACATGTAAACTCCTTCAGAGCATTTACATTCCATATCCTTGTAAATGTGTTCACCCTCTACTTTACGAGGAACTTTACAACGTTTATCCCTGTAAAAATAATACATTAATATTAGGAACCTGTGATTCCATCTTATTCACTAAAGGAACAAAAGTTGGCAGAAAGTCAGTAGAAAAGTAATATGGCCCTCTGGGGCCGGAGGGTCAATTTGAAAAGATTTTAATATTAACGCCACATACTCCTGAAAATCTATTGAACAAAGTGAAATACATAGATTTTTTTATAAAGTGGAGTGAAAGGAGATTATTACTTTATGATTTTCTGCCAGTATTTGTTCAACCTGAAAATGTTTCTCATGCAGGTGCTGCTTAAAGTAAACAGATTTTCTATGTGCCGGAATGACACTCGGGTGATATCATCTAACCTTTCATTTTCTACTTCCCATCTAATAAGAAGCCTATGAAAACTCGATTTAAAAGTTAAAGCTGAACATGAGATAATTAATGGTACTACAAGTAAAATCTCATAATATGAGAGGGGTTAGCTGAAAGCAAAAAATATAAATAATATTCAAATTAGAGGAAAATGTTTAGAATAATAATTGTAGAACATTTAATAATTAACAAGATTGATTAAATAATATTTCTCAAGTAAAAATAACAAATTGATTAAATAGGATTTTTGGAGTTTACTTGAAAAATGCTATTGGGAATTTGAAGACATTTGGATTTTTTTTATTTAACACCCTTCCTCCTGGTCTGATTATGACCATTAGTAAATTTTATTTTTAAGTTTTAAGATTAATCATAACTTCTTTTTTTCAAATCACTATCTTTTTGGGACAGGTAGAGCTGGCTATCCTGCTTTCCCCCAATGCTTTTGATTATTGAGATTTTTGAAATACACCCATTTTTTGTCATGTCACAATTTATTTGATAAAAACCAATGTTGTTTGGGTTTTCAGAAGATATTTGCAAATCTCCACCCTTTATTCTGTCTGTTGAAGCTTCAAATCTCAGACTTGTAATTTCATATTTCTTTATCAACATGTATACCTCTAGTTAATCAATTTTAGTAAACTTATGTTAACAATGAGACTTCTCGGGTCTTTTTAGTACCTGGGCCTGCCTTTTCTCTTCCCCTATCTGATGTAACAGAACAATTGATAAGGATTCTCTTGGGTTCCCTTCTTTGTAGGTCGTCTTGTAATTTTACATCTTAGATTTCCTGGAAAGACTTCTTGGACACCAGGTAAATTGTTTGTACAATATTGTTGTTATAATGTAACTACTTTTCCCTTGTACACAAACTGAAAGGAAACCCTAACTGACATGACCACCAGGCCCCCTTTCTGGTCTGCCTCAAGGTAATTTTTTATTCATCATAGTTACTTTAAGCCCCAGATACTATTATGATCCTAAAAACTTGGTGTTTAAGAAATAATATTCCTACTAGCAGACATATACCTAAGTCTAAAGTGGTTCAAGCTTGAAATAGGACACAAATGTCTTGAATTCAACCAACTTAGTGTACTAGCACAGTCTAACAGTGTAGTACTAAGCATAGTCAGTATTATTAGCTTAGCTTCCATTTATTCTCCATTTTTTATTTAAAAATGACAAATTAAGCCAAGGAAAATATTCTATTTGGATTTTCTGGTACTAAAATGTATTTCTTAGAAAAATTGAGGTACCTCCCCTGGGGTAAATATAACAGTACAACTGTTTGAGAAATATTATGTTTGTATTGTATAAACATATATTTAAAATGTAAATAAATAAAATGTTGTAAATAGCACTAAGATGGAATAAATACTTTATGAACTATGAACAGACCTATGGCTGAGAATTGAAGGAAGGATTAAATTATCACAGTAGTTTACGGAACCCCATAAGTAAATTAAAATATATAGAGATAGTTGACTATTTCTTTCTCCTCACCTTATACCTTTAATTTTCAAACACTTAACACCCATACCAGTTAGGCTGTTAAGCTGATCTACATATTTAGATGTCCAACTTTTTGCAGATGGCTGAACATTGAAGAATCCAGTTTGACAGTCCCCACAGTTTGTATTATCAACCAGAATAGGTTTTGGCTGTTCAATTGGTGGTACTTTATATGTTACACAGAAGCATAAAAAGATAAATGCAACTGGCAACAAAAGCTGAAAATGAAAATCACATTGAAGTCATTCAAATTTATTTTTAGATTGAGGTTCAGTATTTTAACAGATTAAAGAAAGTGAGCTGTATGACACTCAAATAACAATAAAATTTATAAAAATTAATATGAGAATTTAAACTTCAATGTTTGTTATAAGAAAAATCAGAGCATCAAATGACATAATTCATATAAACCTCAAAAAGTGGTCTTGGACACAATTTTAAAACCCTCCAAACTAACCAGTGAAAGACATTATGTGACTGGAGGGTTCAAATTATAATCATCTTCAAAAGCAACCAGCTTAAACTCTATCAAGCTAATGCCTAACAGCCTTAACCTGTGTTTACTGAAAGCTAGTGAGCTACTATTAACACTGCTTATGAATAATATTAAGTTGATTTTGCTCTAAAAGCCATAAGTCAACAAAGTAAGGCGGAAAGATCAAAGGTGGCTTTCATTGCAAGATGTATGTTTTACTCATAAGAGGTGGATATCCTTTAAAGATCCATAGAGAGCTTTCCTCTCAAGTGAGTGAATGGACAACAGATTACTTTTTCCAGGTACCGTCAGTAGTAGCAGGGATTACTGCAATGAGCCATGTGACAAAGACTTTAACACATTTATTAATATCTTATTCATGATATGAGTAGTAATTAATGAATAATAAAAGTAACCTGGACTTAGATCTCTCCCATTTGTAAAGATATTATTCTAAGAGCCAGCAGCTCGGGTTTTTCCAACCTTCAAAATTCATTGGATGAGCCATAAACTATCAACTGGTCACATCTATGACAATACCATATGGTGAGTATCATAGTGGCGTAAATCCAAATCAATCAATATGTAGAAAAGGGTGTCCAAAATTTTCAGGGAATCAGAAGAATTCTAGTACCAAAACAAGGCTTTAGCACTGAATTAACATCCTCTTTGTTATCCCAAATCAATGTATCTCCAAGAGAAACCTGCCCACTTTGTGACAAATGAAGAAGGGTAATTTTTACACTTGACAACTTGTAGTGTCCTAGTGCTGTCTAGATCATTTTCGAGGAAATTAAAAGGTATGAATAGTGTGCTTAAAGTGAGAGGACAAGATACATTTGAAAGTATAAATTCTAAGAAAATTAATGACTTGTAAATGTGAGTAAAATTAAAATTAAGTACCTGCATTAAAACACCAATTATATTTTTCTTTGAGTGTTTATATCTTTTAATGAGCAAAGCATTAAACTGCCTTAAATAATGCCTGTTTTCTTGCAACTTTAGATTAGAAATACTGAACCCTGTTAAACAAACATGTGTTCAGAAAAAATGCCTCTCTATATGAAATTAATGAATATTTGTATGTAACTGTGTTTTTGTAAAGTTATTTAAAGTTTGTATTTTGACATATTTAGCAGATTCCCCTTAAGAGAAATCAACAATCATGACGAGGCTTTTCAAAATTCTTGTGTTGACTTCAAAGTACGAAGCACTAGGAAGAGTGGTTTGCACAATAACAGTACGACTCCAACATTTATCAATTACATTATAGTTGAGATTCCAACTGGCCGGTGTGAACAGTTTAAAGCTACTAGGCCACAGAGACTCTGAGGAACAGGACGTGTGTATGAAGTCAAATCAGTTTTATTTAATGCTCATTTTTAAGAATATTCCAGTACATTGGTTTTAACGATTTTTTTTACTGCTGTAGACAAAAAAACAATATTTTATTTACTACACACAAATTCTTCATTCCTAACTCATCCTAAAATGATAAAAGACATTTTTAACTAATAATGGGAATAGTCTGTAAGTCCTAGATTATGAGCGATTACTCCCAATATACATTATTATTATTATTAGTTTGGCTCAACAACACAAAACTAAGTCGTGGCCTCCTCTACCAGCAATTGCCATATATCCCTATTCTGTGCTGCCAACATCCAATTCCTTACACCGGTAGTCCTTAGATCAAGAGTCTTGTGACAAATTTGTCACACAGTGCACCATTGTAGCCTGGGTTTCCCTATACTGCACTGGCCAAGTAGCTGTTCTGTTAGTATTTTCCGTTGGTATTGACTCATCAAACATCCATGTGAGGTGTCCTGCCCATCTTAACCCTCCCCCCCCTTGATGATTGCAACTGTATCAGGCTCGTTTTGGAGAATATAGATTTCTTTATTTCTACGCATTCTCTATATTATGATCTCACAGGTAGGACCATAAACGCGGCAAAGGATTTTCTTTTCAAAAGTAAGGAGGTCTTTTTCATCTGCCTTTGTGGTAGCCCATGTCTCAGAATCATTAGTCAAAACAGGACAGATGAGGGTTTTGAAGAGGATGACCTCAATATACATAATGCATGTTTATTCAGATTTTTCCTTGAATTAAAAGGTTACCATTATCTACAGAATTTTATAATCCACATCAATAAAATGTAAATTGCCCCTGTGAATATATAATAAACCAAAACTAATTTCAAAAAAACTATTAGGAGAAAAAAACAACAACATATTCACCAATATTAAATATCTCTCATAAGCTAAATTCAGTTACAAGGGGGACACTATTTTGTATTTAGAAACAATGTGGTTATGAAAATAAATAATGCACACTTACCAGACTCATCCTCTTCAGTCTCAAATTTTTTTATATCTTCTAACTTTTCTCCAATGGCATCATCCTGGTCAACAATCTTCAGAAATATCTGTAAATTATAAAAAAACAAAATAATATTAAGTAAAAACAAATGAGTATTAATTTATGTCTTTGATACAAATGTGTTATGTATTTATGAAATACTTATTTTATTTGGTTGATTTGTCTCTACATTATGTAACTACTGCTATATGCCAGATGGAATTATGAAAACATTTCATCAACTGCACAATCAATGAGCTTCATGATTATCTAAATGCCAGGAAATGTTAGATCCTAGCGAATTATAGTCATCATTTTTGCAGATAAATCTAGTATTTTTCTGTTGGATATCAATACCAAAGGCAGTCAGTTTCTTCAATGTGGATCACTATCGACTACTTGTTCTCTGATCTACATTTTTAATTTTATGGACTAAATTTGATGAAAATTTTTTCGGTCTACATGGTCAATACACTTGAGAAGGTTAGGATGAGGGGGAATTGGGGTTGTTTAGGAGTGCTAATCCATACTTACCAATAAAGATCCTACTCCCCTCCATCTTTATCCTTGGTTTCAGTGTCCCAAAATAACTGAAATCCCCTGCTATTAGTATGCTAGAGCCCGATGCTTTAAAATTATTTTTAATTCTAAAATAATTTAATTCTTTAAGCTGAGAGAGAGAGCATATGCTCAAATAGAATAAAAATTCATTTCAGCATTATCTATATTACCTGCTGCACAAACTAGTACATCAAATCTTCACGTATTTTAATGATTATATTTAAGTTTATCAAAAGTGCTCTTTCAGAAACAGTATGTGGTCTGTCTCATTACAAACCATTAGTTCAGTGATTATTATTTGGTTCAGCAATAGTTTTATTGTTCATATTGGGTTCTTGAAATGAGTGAATGTAGTACCCTTTCATGTGTTATGATATTTGCTGCTAGTTGCTATGTAGTTGGAATCCGTCTCAACTGTAAAGCAATTTATGAATTTTTGAGATGTTCTGTTATTTATGTAAACAGCTCTCCCTCTTGTCCTTTTTTTACTGTCAGCACAAAAATAGCTAAGAAGGAAAGTAGGATTTTTTTGGTATGCCTATTGAATAAACGTTTGTTGAACCTGGTTGTGGAAAGACAGTCCTTTTCTTTTAGGCTTTCACATCCTACAAATATTCTTTATTAGGTTGTTTTGATTTGAAGATACCTCCTAATACCTATTTACTTCTTGAAACTTATGAACAGGGGATTAAAATGTTGTTCCTCTTTAACAACTCATAGCATTTCACTTCAAAAGATCTCTGACAATATGGTGTTATCATCATTTTTATGCATATGGTTTAGGTAATCTTCTTTCTCTCTTCAACTTCCCTCCAGTAGTGTGGAAATGTCTATAATACTAAAAAAACATTTTTGCTCCTTTTAGGTTCTTTATTTTTATTAAACCTTTTTTTGATTATAACTCCTTCTTTAGGGTCAATTAATTGTTCACTGTTGGTTAGTCTTTAATCCTTCATAATTTTCTTTTTTCTAATGTCCATTCATTTTTCGGACATAATCATCCTTACTCTTACTCATAACAACTGTACAGTTGTTTTTATCTGCTGGCTTACTCTATTTTTAAGGTAATTTTAGGCCACATGCTCATTTCATGAAGGTTGGGTTTAAGTGAATTAGTGACATCACTTTTACTTTTTTTAGCAGAAATAGAGAATACATGGTGGGTTGAGATCACCAGTGTCATTTGGCAGTTTGGGAAATCTGCTTAGCTTATGCAGCCTCTGCAAGAAAACCCATTTTTGAGATGCTGGATGACGAAGAAAGCTAATCACACATAAGAATTAATGCAAGAAAAGGCCTTGTTCCTTCATAATTATTTATTCTAAGCAACAGAGCCCTTTCGGAGCACATGCTCTATTATCAGTGCTCTCTTCACGAAGAACTGGTTCCTTAAGACAGTTACAAAGAATCCTTGGTTCGAACCAGTTCTTTGTGAAGAGAACACTGATGATGCAGTGTGTGCTCCAAAAGGGCTCCGTTGCTTAGAATAAATAATTGTGAAGAAACGAGGCCTTTTCTTACATTAATTCTTAAGTGTGATCAGCTTCCTTCACTATCCACCCCCTCAAATGAGGTTTCTTTCTCTCAGTGGAGAGATTAATTAATTATGTTTATTAATGCTAATGACATTGTAGTCACTGAAATAATTGTTAAAATATAATTACGTTAAATTATAAATTCAAATTATTGTGATACCTCCTCCAAATTAGTATCTGATATACCAAACGAACGAATGCCAAGCTTTTTTTTTGATGCATCTAAGGATTCAAACAAAACCTGGTAATTATTAATATTACCAACAATTTTAGGTAGGCCGCATCTAATCTCAGTTCCAAATCTTTCAATCTCAATAGCACCAGGAAAAACATTTTGAATAGCATCCATAATACCTACAATATTTCTATATGTCTTCATTTGTATAAATTGTTTACTAATTTGGTTAATTTGTAAGAAAACTTACCCTTCACATGATAATATTTAAATTCTTTTTCGTATTCCTGAAATGGTTAAGATAAGCTAAATTAATAATAATAAATAAAATGACTCATTTGTGTTAATTAATAAATGTCTATTTCGAATAATGATGTATATTCTATTCAGATAAATAGATACAGATTAATTGAATTATTAAACTACTTAATATACAAAGAGAGGTAACCCTCATTATATTAGTAGATTGGGAAACTAGCAAGCTATTGAGGTTGTATTAATGAGACCGTTTTATAATCTCCTTATCTGGGATATACATTCACCCACTCACACATATGGTTGTGTATTCAACAACCACCACATCACTCTGCAACAAACTATGCAGTTACACTATAAATTGCCAAAATGTGATTTGAGAATGCACCCTTAAGGGAAATCTGCTGAAACTATGCAGATGTATCAATAATGAGTAATATGCATATAGTAAAAATATATTATAGTATTAAATACACACCACTATGTCAATTGTTAAAATGTGTCCCCAACCGAACTTTGATTTCAGGAACACTGCGGAACCGTAACACTGTACTTGGCCATTCGCAAAAATAGCTATTCGGTCACCTAGTATTTCAGCTTCTCTCATATTGTGAGTTGTCATTACTATTGTTCTTCCTGAAGAATGTAAAGGTAATACTTTAGATGTGTTCTTCACAAATGTTTCAATGGTTTGTGGGTATGGATGTGTGAATGCCTGTGTGTGTGTGTGTGTGTGTGTGCCCGCACACATGTGTAAATGTGTGCATGCGTATAGTGTTATGATACATTCATTTAGTGTTACAAACCTTTCTTGTATTTGAGTAAAAGATCCCAAATTCCTTGTCTCGAATATGGGTCAATCCCAGCAGTAGGTTCATCAAGAATGACAGTCCTAAAACAAATTATGAGCTTTATAATAAAACTTGATAAGGTTTGTCTAAAATGTAATTTAAACTTCCTGGTGATGCATTTTGCATTGTATTTCAGGTTACTTAAAGAATAATGATACTAAAATTGAAATCCTTTTCTGTCTGCCCAATGATTGTTATTAAATAGTTTAAAAATAGCTGGATGATATTCATTGTGGGTCACTAAAGTAACTATATATAAAAATGATTGTGTTCATATAGATTAATTCATTCATTATCAAGAAAATAATTGAAACTTATGACTATATGTTTGGCATTTTCTAATTAAGAATTACTTATTTTCAATTCCTTATGTACAAATACTTTACTTATTTTTTAGATACATGCTGCATAGTTTTTGTTAATTATACAGCAACAATCCAGTGTAGAATGAACATTTGTAGATATATGATACCTGCCTCCCATTATATTAAAAGGGAATGACTGCACAGAATTGAATCATATTATTTAGTTCTAATACTTAGATTAGCATTAGAACTAAATAATATGATGCAATTTTTAAAGAAAACCATATTTATTTCAAGTACCCATGAAGAGTAAAATATCTAGCAATATATAATGTTATAATACAACAATCTAGAAATGAAACTTATGTATAACAAGTAATAAAAAAAAATGAAGTTACATAAATTACGAAATGTCTTCTCATTTTAGCAAATGAATCACTAAATAAGATTCATTTGAATTGATTTTCTGCTCTCTAGCAGTTACAGTATTTTAAATATTTGAACTAAACATCATATTTTAGCTTTAGACTAAAAATAAAAGATAAATTTCTTGAATTTTCAGAATGTAGAGTGAGAAAAAGAAACAAATTCAAAATAACTTATATAAATTCTTGCTACTTGTACATCCAACTTCAAACAGATAGTAACAAAACAGTACCATTTAGGATACAAAATAATTGAGATTTAAATAAACATAAAACATGGGGATTTACCTGGATTTACCAATAAAAGCCATTGCTATGCTTAGCTTTCTTTTCATCCCTCCAGACAAATGTACAATAAGAGAGTCTTTTTTTCCTGTCATATTTAGGTCTGCAAGAATTTGCTGAATTTCTATTTGTACTTGAGCTGGGTTAGTCCCTTTCAGCCGAGCAAAGAACCACAAATGTTCTTCTACAGTGAAACTAATAACAAAGTTAATATTGGTATTAAGATGAGCGATTGATATTCAAATTGTAATAAAAAGTTCAATCAGAAAAGTCTAGAAGAAATGCCTTAATTTTTATAAGAATAAAATGTTTACTTCTATTTGGCTTAAATACGTAATGCAATGAATTTAGGTTTATAGTTTAAATTGTACCAAATTGTCAAAGATGAAGTCAGAAATGCCATTTAATATCACTTTAGGATTAAATTGATTTCACAAAATGGGATTGACCAGCAGATTGGAAGTGGGTGTTCTGTTTAGATCAATTAAATAAATAAAGACATTAGTCATGATCCTTTCTTTTATGAGACTCATATATGGTAAATTTAAAAAGTAGTAATGAACTTCATAAGTTCTATTTATACAAGTTGTATTAATAGATCTTGTAGAAATATTAAGACAGGTGGGGTCCAGGAGTACATGAATTTGGTTGCCATTTTGGGCTTCCCTAATTGGAATGTTTTTATTTTGCATAAATTTTAAAAATACATAAAATTAATTGAATGTTTAAATACTATACATTGTTGTCATTTCATTTAAATAGAGTTTCTGGAAAGAGAATATAGTTAACTTTTTGTTTTATTCTACAATAAATAAATAAAAATGTTAGCTCAAACCATTCACATCTCTCTACATGGTGGGAAAATATCAGTGATCCAAAATATGTAAATGGTTAAGGGTACAGCTTTCTACATAGGGCGCAAAGCATGGTTAGGTTGCTCTCTAGGCCAATAAGGAGGGAATGAAAGATTATTTCAGAACATTCAATACTACTAGCCAGAATTTTATGAGTACTGAGAGTTGCTCTGGATATTGAATGGGCTAGACCAGACAGATTATGAAAGGGAGACAGGACCAGAAAATGAAATTAGCTAACCCTGACGAATGAAAGAAAACTGATTGTTAGGAGCTACTAATTAAAAATACTCAGATGGTACAAATAACTGTATCTTGTAAAACTTGATCAACATTTAACCTTAATCACATTTAAACTGTGCTCAAATTTATGACTAGCAAACATACTGCCTGAAGTGTACATTGCTTTGAGGGCATACACCTAAACTTTTTCTTATCTTTCGCATATTACGACCAATATCCCATCCATTGATTTTTGCAATACCACCAGATGGTGGAAATAATCCAGTTAAAATTGACCTGAAACAAAACAATTAATATTTATCCTGTGCATATATTTATGAAATTTAAACAAAACCTTGTTTTCTTTAATACAGGTAATAAATACATGGGACTTACATAGTGGTAGTTTTTCCAGCTCCATTTCTTCCAAGGAATGCAGAGATTTGATTTTCATAAAAATTAATTGTGAGATTAGAAATAGCAATTTTCCCATTTTTATAAACTTTTGATAAGTTATAAATTTCAACTCCTTTTTTAAAATAAATTGGTTCTGGCTCATTGACATAAGTTACAGGGTATATTCTTTTAGAGTCTATAAAATATACATGATTAGTCCATATTTTACAAGAAGTGCATTCTACTAGCTGAAAGAAGATTATTATTCTAGTTGTAATAAGACAGCTTCCCAGTTATGCAATTTCAATTTTATTATGATAATTTTTTTTTTTCATGTGGTGCAGTATTTTATGAGAAGGAAATTAGCTATCAAGGCTGTACACATGATGAGATTTTTTAAAAATATCTTCAAATCTCAATTAATCCTACTTCACATTGAGGTCAGTTTAAATTTATATATATATAAAGGGGGGGGGGGTCAGCATGGATGAGTGGTTAGAGTTCTGTATTGTATTGTAAACTCAATGGTTGTGAGTTCAAGTACTAGCCCCAACTTCCCAGTATAGCTGGTCCCCATGGGAAGTTGGACAATTACTTTCTTATGTAGGGAAAGCCCACTGGTTGAAACATTTAACGCTGTTTTATATATATGTTTGTTACCATTCTTGCAGTAGGTAATATTTGTTTGGTTGCTACTCAAGTTTATATCTAAGCATTTCATGTAAAACGAACGATCGAATCCATTAATAGTTGATCCAGACCAGGAGAAGGTAGATTTCAAGGGAATAAAGTAAAAATATCAAGTTATCTCCATTATTATAAGCCCTATCAAAAAGTACAATACATTTAATTTGTAATCCCCAACCAACCGTGTTACATTTTAATACCAAAACAATCACATTACAAATTTAATTTTCTACAATTGCGGTTCCATACATTTTTTCTCTAGCTAAAAGATCAACAAAAGTTTTTATTTTAGACTTCAGAAATTCCTCAGTCCTACACATTTCACATTAGAAAATAGGCTAATGCATTACAGTAAGGACCATGAATTGTTTGCATCAGACCCTTTACTACATAAACACATAAATAACTCTGTAACGAGAAGTCATGAACAATTTAGGTTTAATTTTTATTTGATAGATACCATATTTAACAATTTCATTTAAAAACTAAAGGTTGCAGTCCTTAATCATTGAAATAAGGCCAGTAGGAGGTAGGGTTTAGATAAGTAGTAATACAAAGAATTTAAAATATTTGTTATTATGAGTAGTATCGAAAAAATATATAAAACTAATTTTATTGAAAGTGGTATATTCTAAAATTGTTGTTCTTTATACTCTAACTCGAATATTAACCAAGTCATTGTATTTTTTAGTTTTCATTCTTCATTTAACCCATTTCTAGCCCATGTGATATTTGATATCTTGCCACTGAATATCTAATCTTTCAATTCTTGTTGACATAAGCTTCATATCATTGGGCCATTAATGGAGGTACAAACTATATTAAAATGAATGTAATAGAAACTAATTATAGGAACCTTGAAGATAGAAGACGAGCACAACCAAAAAATTATTAAGCGTATACACCAGAGCTAAAACTCTTTGTGTCCAAAAGTGTATACACTATTAATTAAAAATCTAAATATCAACTAGCATATGCCCCTCATTCAGCAACTAGCTATATGCCACTCCTGACAATGATAGAAGAGTATAGTATAGTGTATGTTAACAAAACAAATAAATATAAACTAGATGTGTTAGCAGTTGTTGGCAGACTTCCTAAAAGGGGCTATAAAGATTGAATTAACATGAAAAAAGATATTTTTAGCTCACAAATATAAATTTCCATTGATATATTCCGACTCGTTTTGAAGTGCCTGAGTAAGGAATGTGCGGACTCACAGATAGACAGGATTTTCCATTTTCATGCCAATTTTCTAAAGCCTATGAAATGTGAAAAAATGTATCTCCACCGAAAGTAAATAGAATATCAGTCAAAATTTAGAGTTTTATTTATACCAGGGGTCTCCAAACTACGGCCCGAGGGCCACATCCGGCCCGTAGACAGATTTTGTCCGGCCCGCGGAGAGCTAGCATACTTGAAAACTCCTTTTAGTGAACATATTTTTTATAGCAAATTAAATTTAGTTTACTGAAGTATTCTAATTTTATGTTGAATAATTATTAATATGACATCTACATTGACAGATGTCGTGCCACGTTACTCCACATGGCTCGTACTCTACGACTAATCTAGAAATTACAGATAATGACAGGAAAATTAATAATATGCAGTGTTGCCGTTTTGCGGACTTTAGTCCGATTTGCAGCCTTTTTTAAACGTTGCGTACATTTTCGGACTTTTTTTTTCATCAGTGGACTATTTCACTTTTTACCACCAGCAAGAATGATAATATGGTTTTGGCCCTCGGAACTTACTGAAGTAATCACTATGGCCCTAAGGCTGGAAAGTATGGAGACCCCTGATTTATACTGATGGCATGCTGATGATGTAACCTCATTCAATTCTCTTTTTTGAAGCCTTTGTAAGCAGTCTTGAATTTAATGGACATTAGATGCTTAATGATAGTGGTCTTAAAAGAAAATAACATGAGTAGAAGGTTAAAATTAAATGAAGGCGCAAACAAAAAATACAAATAATTCTGTTAATGTTAAAGAAAATGAGTGGAACTGCAATTTTTCTGCACTGCTTTTTTTATTGTTTTGGAAATTTAGCATTTTTGATTTGATCCATAACAATAGATATACACATGATTTTGTATTTTTCTCATTATCAAAGCTATAAATAATAGTTATTTTATATTTTTGAGTCTTACCCTGATTACGATTTTTGTACTTCATTGCTGGAAACCAGTAGTACTTATCAAAAGGAAAATACCAGGGCTTTGGCAATCCTATATTACCTATAAGGTGGAAAAAATGTAAATTAATCATCGAAATAATACTAAATAACAATTTTGGTTGGATTGATGGAAGAATATATCATTTATTGATCTACAGTCTGAATTCACATGTTTTCAGGGCTATACTATTTCAGGGAAACATTTGTATAATTTTGTAAACTATTATAAATTGATACTGTATATCGAATAGATTATTTTTTTGAACTAAGTAACAGTATGGAGTTCCAATCCCTCATTAATAATATCATTGATAACACTGGAGCTATATTATTTTTGTGATATTTATCACAAAAAACAGCCATTTCTTTTCTTTTCACAGCTTATAAAGTGTAATGATTTGTGAGGTTTTTTCTAAATAAAGGCTAATTCACCTTTGCAATTTTCTATGCTAAGGAAAGAATTTTGCACACTTACAATGCTTTCAAAGATAAATTACATTTTAACATTAACATGAACCGATAGAGAGTTTTATTAGAGCTCCTATATTGGTTGTCGTATTAAAAAATAGTTGTGTTAGTACAAATTGATTTCATGATAAAGTAAAAATAGCAAACAACACAATACTAAGAATCAACAATTCGATACATACAGATTGTGTATCTTAGTTAGCTTTTTAATTTAATTTTTTTAAAGGAAACTATATAAGTTTTGACAATTGAAATCATATATCTGTTAAATTTAATGTTACAAATACTTATGTGTGCTACCAACCTGGATAAACTCCTTCAAGGTACCAAGTTAAGACTAAATAAATAAATGAATCAAAAGACAACATTTGCAACACAATTTTTAAAGATGTTGTTCTTTCACTAGGTGATTCATCCCAGTTCTTCCAGTTGGACCCAGAACCCTCGAGTTCCCATTCCGCAAAAACCTTTGCTCCTTCTCCAAAGGCAACGTTTGAAAGCATAAACTAAACACAAACAAAAATAGCTAACTTAAATAACTTTCAATTGAGAAAATGCAAAATTCAAAAACAAAATAGAAAAGAAACAGCTAATTAGTGAGTTCTAATTAATTTAAAAGCCATAGGACACACATTTTTTTACACCCCATTCTACGGTCCTTTATCTTCAACAAGGACCCTTACAGTCTCTCCTTTCTATCCCTCTGCCACAACATAACAATGTAACGAGCAAACATGATTTGGTACTCATTTGTAAATTGTTACCCGTGATTGTTATGAATAACCATTTTAAAAAAAATCATGTTGCACTTAGGGTTCTAAACAGGTGAGGACTTAGAAACATTTTAGGCCTGTATTATATAAATAATTTGAGCACTCTTTACAAATATATATATTTTGAATTTCTAAGTTCTAAAATGGCTGAGGTGAATTGCATTATCTTGTCGCCCTCCTCATTGCCTATTAAAAGTGAATGAGACTACAAATATTTTGGATTCTTAATGTTCAAGTGTTTGGTTTTTCTTATAAATAAAATATTTAGTAGGTTGTATATTCAAGTACTTTCACATCCATAATGTATTATTAGCAGATTTCCCTTAAGGGAAATCAGCTATTGAGGTTGTACTCATGATGCGATTTTCGAAATTTTTCTTCAAATGTCCATCGATCCTACCCAGGAGATGACGAAAATGAGGTCCGTTCAAAACTGTATATATATATATATATATATATATATATATATATATATATATATATATATATATATATTTGTCTGTTACTGCTCTAGCGGTCGCAATTTTTGTTTGATCGTTACCAAACTCGATATTTAGTCGTTTTATGTAAAAAGAAAGATCAAGTTCGTTAACGGCTGAAATCGGACCAGTGGGAGGGGGGGTTTAGAGGGGAGGATTTTCGAAAAATCGAAATAACTCCGTTACTATACGTCGGATCAAAAAGTTGTACAGAATCAATCTTATTGCAAATTAAATTTACTATAAATATTGTTATATACATTTATTCCCTATCTTGAATATTAACCGAGATATTTGCATTTTTATGAAATTTGGGCCGATAACGGATGTTTGAATTTCCCGCGAAAAGCTAGTTCGGCCCTTTGCCGTAACCGTTCGGCTCTCCTATGGAGATTTCTCTATTGTATAACTTCACGTGGGAAATCTGCTTAGTTTACGCAGCCCCTGCGTGACGGGCTTTTTTTCATACCATGTTGGAAGCAAGTTAAATATAAAACAAAATACCTGTTTTGAACCATTTTAGAATAGTCATGGATTTTTAATTCATTTTAGAATTTTTTAACTTAATTTTGGTCATTAAAGCTTTGGCTCATTAGTAATCTTATTATACATATATAACCATTTATCTTATTATACAGTCATGTGTATAGCAGGCCAGCCTTTACAACTATAAAATATGATGACTTAATAAATGCTTACAGAAAATATTCTTGCTTCTTTGGGAATATAATATTTCCAAAATTCTAAAACAGGAAATGCAAGGTACGTCATGAAGAATATTATTCCTCCACTTGTTGTAGCAATGTTGGCATTAGAAAAAAAAACTGATATAAGAAAACACTGTGGTATTGTTGCCAATGTGTAACACAATAAAAATACCATAACGAGTGAAACTTCAGCATTTGCAATTATCCTCCCATGCTGTAAGAAAAGAATAAATATTGACATTTACAAATTAGTTAAAGTTTTCAGATTTTGTTAATCCTTTTCTTTTATATATTACCAATTTCTTTTTTACACTCAAATATAAGCTAATAATAAATCATACCATCGTATGATCGTTTTCTTCTGATTTGCTCCAGCTTTCTGTTCCAGCAGTCTTCATGGTCATTGGGATGGTATTTTTTTGGCAACTCTTCAGTTACCTTCTTCAGGCTGGTCGATCATCTTCACTGCTGCAGGTATTTATAGTGTGGGTTCCACCTGCCCCTCCATTCTGTTTCATGGGCCGCCCACCTGGAGTGGCACCTGTCATGTTCGCTCCACTTCATCTATGTTTTTGAAGGCTGACCTCAAAGCTTGAGGTACAGGGCAACTCTCCTCTCCATTCATGTTCTGAGGCTACTCTATGATTTCCAGGGCTTCCCTTATCAGCCTATTCTTTAGGCGGGCCTCCCTCACAAGTCTGTTTGTGTCATCGATCTTGATCTGCCCATTGCAGACTTTAGCATACTTTCTTAAGAAGGCAATCAAAGAGTTGCCGGGCATTATCATCCTAATGAGAGTGAAGCCCGCTGGAGTAGAAAGACATAGAAAGTCAGAAGAGACGTTTGCCCAGTGAGGAAGTCTATAAAGTCATATGATGGTTTTAATATTTCATTCGAAAATATGAAAAAATCTATTTTAAACTTTTATTTTATAAACCATAAAAGATAAATCTAAAAGATTCTCTACCAAAATATAATATAGAAGTATAATCACCACTAATATTAGAGACAAGAGAATTATTGTAATTGTCATAGGAATAAAGCTGTCTATGAACCAACTGCACCAATAAATAAAATTATTTAAACCTAAAATGTGCATAGTTTCTTTTATCTTTGCTTCTTTTTCATGTACAATATTCTTAATGATCATTGATGTAGTATACACCCATGATAGTATCATAAATAGAGGAAATAGATCAACTAAATATCTCATGAACCTGAAACAGAATATTTTATAAATAGAAAATAAATAAAAAAATAAAGAAATATAAATTAGCATGCCAATTGTAATTTATTTTCTACATGAAATATTCTGCAAAAAGCATTGATAAATTGCAAGTTATTAAAATAAAATCAATATACATTGAACTAAAGATGTTTTCCCATATTCTCAAATTCATGAAAAATAAAAACCCCAATCAATATTAGCATTTTACAACTGGTGCATTTATAGCCAAAAAATGTTTATATTTTATGATATTGAAGCCAGTCTCTTACAATTTTTTTTACTTTAGATAATTTTTGCTAAGAAAAAAAAATACAGTCATATGCTTTACAGATAATTGCTAATCACATAAACCAAACATTTATGATATTCATGTTTTATCAGAGAAAGTTAATACAATTATAGTATTTTTCAAAAATAAAATAAAATAAAAGGTCCCATTCCTAGAGGAATTTTGTTAAACTATTGCTTCTAAGTGTGCTGAGTACAAACCCTGAAAAAAAATAAAAGTTTAATAAGAATGTATTTCACACATCAACTTAGTCGTTGTTTTAAATTCAAACTCAGGTTCTCTTAAAAATGAATCCATATAGAAATAAAGGTAAACTTAGTAGTCTAAGAAACTAATTAATACATTTATCTTAATCTCAGATGGTAAACCCAGAGTGGCGAGTTCGATTCCCACCTGGGCAATAGGAATTTATTTAGTGACAGGCTCATTAAATAAAATACTTAGTCCCACTCTGGCTAGAAAAGGGTAGGAACCTGTAGGTAACCCGCCCCAAATAGCCACAGCAGCATAAACTGGATGTAAATAAATAAATAATACAGATAAACTAAAGACTTCTAATATAGATAGGTATGCTGTTTAATTTTTTTTATGTGATTAGTTATCCCCCCCTTGTGTGGGGTGGGGAACTAGAGTTATATACATACACAACAATGATAGAGTTACAATACGCTATATACATGCTGCTGGTTCACTAAAACATGAATTTCACACTCAACGGAGATGTTAAATATTCAACGATCCATAATATCAATCTTGACATAAAATTTTCTCATTGTGTTGTATTACTTTGCAGATGAGCAATTTGAAATAAAAGAGGACATGCTCTACCCTAGTGGGTCCAAAAGCTTGCTTGGAAGACAACCTGTAGAGCTCTATGGAATTGAATATATAAAGGCTTTTATTTCTAAATAATGGGACTCTCTACTCATGTTTTCAATGCCTTTGGTCATTCTAGTAATAATATCAACTCAATGATATAAATGATATCACGGTTTAAAAGATAGGAAATTAAGGAATATTGGTGAGATTTGAAGGAAAATAAGATCTTGGCAGAGGGGGGGGGTATGATGATAACACAACTTGATAATGTGGTCAATTTCAATAGCCTATCTGTAGTTGGGTATTTTGTAACTGTATACAGCCTAGATTTCTCTGCCGCATGGACGGAATCATGAGTAAAAAAGATGTTAGAATGTAATTTTTAGTCTCCACAAAAACTGTTAAGGATAAAGACTTTCTGTGGAGATTGCCACATGATGAGTAGACTGAGATGAATTGGTGATAATGGTCTACATCTATCCCAACTAGCAGAGCATTCAAATTTTTGGGTGGTTTCATTGTGCAAAGATGGTAGGTATGCAAGTGTCGTATAAAAATATAACTGTCACCCTAGAAAAAAATCAGTTCTGATGTCACAGTAGGACACCTAGTAAACATAGCTATTACTAACATCCATGTGTTCACTGGAGCAGAACATTTTTCATCTTAAAAAGTTTTTCAATTTAATTACTTGCTAAATTTCTAAAGTATAACTTATATCTGTGTAATTGGTAGGTGTTAAGACACTAGAATTAAAGAATTAACATATTATTAAAGCTATTTACATGTCTTCAATATGACATGGGTATGGAAATTGTTTTAATATGAACCCAGGCAAATCAGTCCTTCCAGTTAACTCAGTTATAATGCTTTTCTCCAAAATGTCTTGGATGTATACAAAGCCATTAGTGAGAATCATATCATTCAAATTATTAGGTAACCTTTCCATATTCATTCTGGAAAAAAAGAACAAAATACATTATAGAAATATATTACATTTAATGGTTTTATATGATTTCTTTGAAATATTATAAAGTTTCCAAGTTGCATGTCAGGTAAACAGAAGTCAAAACATCCAGGCAACCACAAAAGGGAATATTAATTTTGAGTGTGTAATACATTCTAATAATAGTAATAATAATAACACTAGCAGTCTGTAATTGAAATTCATAAATCTGGGGTTTCAAGATGCCCTTAATAAAAATTCACGAGTCTGCCAATTCATGTACTAGCACCACTCATATAAATACAATTCATACTAACAAAATTAGCAAAATAAGGTTTTGTGAAAGTTGTTGAGTTAAGATTGGAATGGATAGAAATATCTGTACATGAAATATGGCAAGGGCTATCTAGAAATAAACTCCCAGTTGAAATTTAAGTGCTATGAGCTATTTGAATGAAGTAGCCAATTAAGTAATAAAACCTTGCACAAAATCATGTTGAAATACAAAATGATGAACATATATTACTACAAACAACATGAATTACTTACTCTTCATTGGCTATGAAGCTTATGAGTTTAGTTGAACCTATTTGAAAAGAGGAAAAAAATGAGGTATTACCTAATTTTATAAGAGGTAAGTGGTTCTAGTCCAGATGACTCGTCAATGTTCATGAAACTAATTTGAGCTAAGAACTCATTGGTTTCACAAAGAGATGAACTCCTTCTTTCTGCTTCTTCTTCTGTACTGTAGCCTTCAAATGTCAGAGAAGTATAACACTAAGGGGGGAAAAAAAACTATATGTAAATATTGTAGTAGCATTAGAAATAATTTTACTTGTATAAATCAGTATACCTTTAATATTTCAGTTGCTGAAATCCGTCTGCTAGGAAATACAGCTTTCTTCAACTTCTCAGTTAATTGATATAACTTGTACAAGCTGCATTAATGTTCTTAATATAAATATTTGATAGGTTATATAAATGTATTAATTAAAAATAAACTATCTTAAATTTCTAGTAAATTGATTACATAATAGAAATGTCTAAGGCTTAACAAACCAATAATTGTGAGTATATGAATATATAATTTAAAATTCTCAAAATGATCTAATTAAGAATTAATTAGAAATAAAATGAGATCTCACACTGTGTCAAAAAGTCCTATGTTCACTTGATGAAAACTGATTCATCAATGTTTAAATAAAATAAAAGTATTAACACTGAAATTAATTTGAATTGTTTTTAAAATTAAATATACACTATAAAATATTTACTGTTCTAAGTATAATTGAGCATCATCAATAGTTTTCTTCATATTGTATTTAATGAGTGTAACAATTTTCAGTTTGTCTCCTTTATACTGTATGTTTCCAGTGACGTTCTGAAAAAAAAAATCTTTAAACACCAATTTTCATTATTTAAACATTATTATTTGATTAGTTTTGTATTACTTAATAGAATTAGAATCATAATTTACATGATATACTTATTTTTAAGAGAAATATAGACAGTGATAAATATCCTCAAATATTTAAAGGTGCAAATTTTGCATGAATGTTCTCTATCAGCAGTGAGAGAAGAGAGACCTTTAAACAATTAAAAATCTAAAAATAAGCAATAATTGACATTCGATGAAAAAAAATATTAAGAAATACTATTTTTTTAGGAATAATCAATGCAAAATAATACACAATGTGATAGAACTCCCAGGCTTATTATACGATTTGAAAAATAATAATACATTTTTAATTACCTTCAAATACATTAAGTTACTAGCAGTTTTATTATACAATTCTGGGTTCATTTCCAGAGCATAGTCATCAAATTCAATAGTCGGAAGTTCATTTACTGTCATAGTCTCTTTAACTTTATTTATTATTCGTTTTATTTGAGTTGTATTAGGACTAAAAATGACCTTACCCCTAAAGAAAATTAAAGGTTTACTAAATAAACAATAAAATTAATCTTTCAAAAATAATCTGAATATTTATAATATACCTAGCAAATGGCTTGATTTTTCTCCAGAATAAATGTAAAGACTTTTTTGTTTGCAATTCTTCATAAATTTTATTACACACATTTGAAAAATTAGGGTCATACTTATACTTTTCAGGTGTAACAAAATCATTTTGAAACAGAAAAGCCACAAATCTACAACATTAATACAAAAAAAATAAATAAAACGTGCACACACAAATAACAGACAATATAATAGAAAATATTGAGTTGGAGCAGGTTAGGCTTTTCTTTCGTTTGAAACTTTTTAAGAGAGTAATTGCTGCTCCTAATAGGGGTATATATAAAATAAAAGAATTTGAGTGCTATGTGTTACCAGAAGTTTTACTTTTATATATACACACCTTTCTATATTATATTATGTTTGTTCATCTTCGAAGCATTCCCATGCGATTCAAATGAAACTATGGAGAATAGTATAGAGGGCACAAAAGCCACAAATGTTCCTCAATTAGTATAAACACTTTCCAATAAAGTGAGGGGGAATGTAGGTCTTTAAATGGAAGTCATGATATCCATCCTGACTATTTTTCAATGAATATGTAAATCACAAAAGTGGTTTATTTTGATATTTAGAGGCGAATATAAAGAAAATGTTTAAAACAATTTTCAACTGACAGGAAAATATAAATACAAAACTTTATATAAAATATAAGTCTGATGGACAGCCCACAAACAACTACTAGGCAAGTACAAATTCTTCATGGTAAAACTGACTTCCAAGCCAAGATTTGAAATATTTCTGTTATAATGTTCTGATCAAAAAATATTTTGAAATGAATCTTGTTAAAAATTTAAATTTATATTATTGTTATTTTATACACTTGCATCTTGAATACTAAGCAAGTTATTTTGTATTTTTTAATTTTCTATAAACTCCTACTTCTACTTCCCTCATGTTAACAATAAGCCGATGAATCATGAAATGTTTTATTCCAAGCTTAAATACAAAATCATTTTTTTCATTTTATTTTTACTATGTGTGATATATGAAAATATGTTTTAATTGTTGCCAATACTGAGGATTTAACATGCAAGACTACAAAATTTTTATTTGATCAATACCATACTTAATATTTCACCATTTCATGCAATACCAATACTCATATTTGTTTATGGTTGAAATTGGCACAGGGGAGGGAGGTTAAGAGTGGGGAACACTGAAAATTCCAAATATCTCTAAATATGACACAAATCAAAAAATGTTATAAAACTGATCTCGCTGAACACGTTATGTTCTACAATTGTTCTATAGATTTTTTTTTCTTTTGTAAGTCTAATATTAAGTAAGAAATTTAGATGCAAAATAAAAAAAAGGTTAGCGTAAAATAATTTATGTTTTATGATATTTTTTAAAAGTATATAAGTATTTACTATCACAATGTTACCTTGATTTAAGTCTTTTTTTATTTATTATCATACTAAGAGTCACTGGGGGAGAATGATTTCCACATAAAAAACTATGCAGTTTTTGAAAAGTTCCATCCACAGTTTTGCTCTTATCAATAGATTCATTATATCCTTTTGTAAACTCATCAATGTTTTGAAGGATACTAAAATGTGGAAAAAAGTAACATGAATATTTAATTCAATTGATATAACTAAAGTGAAAATTATTTCTTTTTATATATATAATTTATACTTATTTTGTTATCTCTGGTCTCATAAAAGATTTGTAAATATTTCACGTTTCCACAGATAGAAACTTTTTGTGGTTCTTATAACAATTTTATGTGTTTACTCTTGTTCAACTCCATTATAAGACTAATATAAAAATATTGAACCAGTAAAAATCATACTCACTCAGTTCTAACTCCTTGAAGCACTTCTCACGGTTCTGAGTTAAGTTTCTATAATTATGGATGACCAACATCCGCAAGTCCTCCTCCAGGTCATTAAGTTACCATTGTCTAGTTCTACCTCCTTCCTACTTTGCCCTAGTACACCACATAGCATCTTCTTGAGAACTGTTGGGCTTCATTTTTTTTAATATGTCCTTACTACCCTTTTTAGTAGTACAGATGATGGCCAATAATTCCATTATTTTGGCTTTGCTTCTGATTCTCTATCTGAGCTGCTCCTTGACCGCTCCAAATAATTTAGCAAGGGTCTTCTTTCCCAGACCAGCACTGCTCTCCTCTCCTATTTTCTCTTTTGATTGTCCACATTTCACTGTCATACATGACCACAGGTTTAAACACTGTTTTATATATTATTAGTTTCACTCTCCTGGAAAGGTCCTTGAATCAGGGAGTGTTCTACAGTTCATAGAAACTTATGGTCCCTGCAATCATTCTATCTCAAATGCAAATTTCAATGTACTGCTCTCTGTTACCATTCCTTTAAGATACCAAGAGTGATGTATAAATAGAAAACATGGACTTCCCCCCCCCCAAAAAAAAACAAACATTAGAATCCTCAGCCTCTCTAGACAATCTCATGTACATTATCTGATCCTTACTTATTGTGAGCACTAAATTGTGCAATCTTCAATAAATTCGTCTATCATCCAGCCAACGCCAATACGGTTCTACCCATGATCAATGAGGGGTAGCAAATAAATGTAGTATTTAGTATAATGTGGTTTAATCATTTGACGTTACTGCCTCAAAAAAAAAAAATCATTAAACTGGATCAATAACCACTTTCTTTGGAATGAATTTCATTCAATTACTTAATCACTTATTATAAATACAAAATTTAAATAGGTCTAAAACAATGTATGCATTCTATTGAGAAAACCATTCTAGAAAGGCTACCAGATTTTGATTTATTTGGTGGAAGAGTTAATGGAAACATCTGTTCCCAGGTTTTAGCTGGCCAACTAAAAGTAATGTTTGAAAATTAAAATCTTAGCTCAGAGGAACTTACTCTATTAGCATCAAAATCTTCCCAATATTCTTTGTCTGTGTTTCTAGATTTTCATGAACTGTAATTAGGTACCTGAGTTGTTTTTCTAGCTGTAAATAATTTAAAATTGTTGTTATCTTTTAGAAAAAAGAAAAAAATTCTCAGTAACAAATTTTACTTACTGTTTCATTACTAATAAAAGACATAACGATGTAGACATCTTCCATTGATCGAAATTTATTAATTTTATCAACTAGTTCTTGTACTTCTTTTGAAAATTCTATAAAAATATTTTTATTCCAAGGGTTTGCCTCTTGTACAAATCTGTTTAACTCATCATAAAAAGAATAGAACCTAAATTTATGAATGGATTAGTGAGACAATTATAACATACACATACATATATATATTATTATTTATTAACATCCAATTTTTGGTACTATGGCTGATTGGGATGGGTTATCTACAGCCTGCCATCCATTTCTAGCTAGGGTGGGGCTAAGGATTTTATTTACTGAGTACAGCACTAAATAAATTCCTATTGCTCAGGTGGAAATCGAACTCGCCACTTTGGTTTACCATGAGGGATTAAGACCAATGCTTTAACTCACATGACTAAAAGGCCCCCCACACATTTATTCTCAATAATCTTAAAACAATAATATATTTACAGAAATACGTTATCTGGATTACTCTCTACTACTCTTGATATACAACCCCCCCCCCCTGCTCCCAATCAAAAAAATGAAAGTTTATGCCACTGAATTTCAATAAGAATTATTAGTAAATATATAGAGGATACCATAGAATAGAAATGTCTTTTAAGGACAAAACCTAAGGACTTCAATTTTACTGTTTGAACCAAACACTCATTTCAATTCTAAAATAATAATTATCTGTAATTATAAACTTGATCAATTTACAAAGCTTAATTTGTCTAAACATTTTAATTATCTTAAGTAGTGGAAAAATATTTAAAAAGTAACTTTTACAGTGAAAACTTCCTCACAATTTTTAACAAAACATTTTTTTAATAAGAATGGTATAACATATTTTTTAAACCATAAAATATTAGTAAATATGTAGTTATCTATTTTTTATCTGCTGTACTGATTGGATTTATTGTGGGCGTGTAAGTCGATATTATATATATCTGCCTGCTAGATTTAATAAAATAAATTTTCATAATAACAAAAATAAAAGAATTCAGAATTAATAGGAGTACTTTAATGAGACATCATGGAATTGAGTAATTTGTCTTTTCTTCAAACTACTATGACAGAAGAAATGCCCCAGAGAAAATTGTGTTGCCCCTTCAGTATAAAAAGTAAATGGTGAAATTTGCATCAATAATAAAAACACTTGTTTCTCAGGAGACTGCTTCAATTAAGTAACTTATGATTGCAAAAAAAGAAATAATTACTCTAATCTAATATTAGCCATTGACATCACCAAAATCCTATTCAGATATTTAAATTTTCATAAACAATCATTTTATAAAAAAAAAAAATAAAAATGGTTATTTATCTCACCTAGATGAATTAAATTCAGTGTAGTTACTATGTGTGGTATGATAAAATTCATTGCAAGTATTATTTAGAGTACATATCAAACCCTGGTAATATAACAGTGTTCCTGCAGATGGTAAAGGTTTGTCTTCATAGTGGCCTACAGAAGATATGATATTTTCATTAATTCTAACCCACTTATTAATAGAAATTAATTTCTTAAATTAATAACTTGTATTAAATTCTTACACTGATGTATAGCCTCATTAAAGCCTTTAGTTCTGATCCAAGCAAGAAGAAGGAACAAGCACAATGGCCAAAAAAATTCCTTAATACACCTTAACTGAAAAAAAATAAAAAAATTCTCAATATCACAATTTATATTTATTTCTTATTACTAATTATTGACATCCACTTTTTGCTACTATGGCTAATTGGGACGGGTTATCTACAGGTTACCAGAAATACCCAAATTCTAAAAAAAAACTTAAGGCAGTTTTATGTACATTAAATCAAATTCCCTTAAAAATGAGGAATAGACTGGTTGTCGATTATTTTTTCCAATTTGTTAGCAGTTCATACAAAAATAAAATAGCAGTGATCTTTTATAAAATTAAAAATATACATATTTAATGGACTATTTGAAGGAGATCCATAGACAGCATTTCAAATTAATCCAATGGAAACATTCAGCTTTAAAACGACCTGAAAGTAGTTTACATAAATATTGCAGTCAGGCCTTTTCCAGTATAGATCTCATCCTTCAGCCTCTCCTTCCCGAAAACTGGTAAAGTTCATTCATTTGACCGTCTGATTAATCCCTTGCAAATTCATTTGTTTTTACATATATATTCAATTCGTTTGACAAGTTTAAAGTTTTTTTTTTTTTTCTTACTTTTTTCAAAAGAGGTACAGATTCTTTTGGAACTATATTGCATTCCTCTGGAAAGAATGATTCCTTACTTAAGGTGTACATATGTGCTATGTCTTCTACTTTTAGCAGATTTCCCTTAAGGGAAACCAGTTATGAGGTTGTACTCATGACGCAATTTTCCAAAAATTTCTTCAAATATGGATCGATCCTACTTAGTAGATGACGAAAATGAGGTCCATTTAAAATTCTATTTCTCTCTCTCTCTCTCTCTCTCTCTCTCTCTCTCTATATATATATATATATATATATATATATATATATATATATATATATATATGTACTGTTACCGCTCTAGTGGTCATAATTTTGGTTTAATTGTTACTCAATATTTTATCGTTTTATGTGACAATAAATATCAAGTTCGTTAATGGCTGAGTTCGGACTAGTGGGAGGGAATTTCGAAAATTCTTAATATCTCTGTTATTATGTGTTGGATCGAAAAATTGTTAGAATCGATCTTATTGAAAAAGTAATGTTCTACAAATGTTGTTATTTATGTATTTTCACTATTTACCCAAGTTATTTGCATTTTATAGTTTTCTAGCCTTCAGTACCCCCCCCCCTCCTACTCATGTCATACTAATAATAAGTTGTTATATTATGAAGCACTTTATTTGAAGTCTAAATACCAAATATTGTTTTGCTTAAGTTTTACGTCTTGAGATGAATGCAAATATGTGACTCACATGGGAAATCTGCTTAGTTAACGCAGCCTCTGCGTGATGGACTCATTCTATATATATATATGGTTACACTTATATTAATATTGATACATTTAGTGATGAAATCAAAAGTTCAATTAACTTCGAATTTGTGGAATAAACAAATGTTAACTAGTATATAACAGATCTTTGTTTACATAAAGTGTACTTTGGAAGGTTTCACAATAAATAAATATTCCAACTAGTTAAAGGCTACATTTTCTTTTATTAAGAAGTGGAAGTTAAATAATAGGAACAGAATAATATTTATTAAGAACTCATGTGTTTTAAGGATGACCAAATTATAAATAAGCAATAATGAAAATATTTGTTACCTTCTGTCTTTTCCTCAAGAGGAAATTTTTCCAAAGTAAAAGCTTAAGTTGTATTAAGCTATTCATTTTCTCAAACCATTATATTAAATCAAATATTTTATTTAACATCTTTATTATTCATGTCCTACTTACTATTAAGGAGGTCAGCTGTTTGGTAAAATAATGACTAGCAATTGAGAATAATTAATACACTTTATTGGAATTATAATATGCCTCACTGTCATCTTATAAACTCATATTGTCTTTTGCACATGGGATGCTACTTTTGATGTATTGTAATAAAATAGATATAAATGAATTACAATATCCTTCTATAAAAATCCCAATTTTTTGTTATTTCTTTTAATACTCACTTTATGCAGTTGAGGCAAGTTGTCTACAGGCTACCATCCTTTTCTAGTCAGGGTGGAACTAGGAATTTTATTTAACTAGTCATCATTAATTAAATTCCCTTTGCCCAAGGATGAAACAAATCCATAATTTAATTTAAAATTTGTTTTGTGTAAAAAATGATAAAATAGCGAACAAACCTAGATATGATTGCATTTAAAATATTATTATTATTTTCTTCACAAAATTATGTGCAGATGGTAATTTGAGCATACACAAACGAATTGCACTGCTGGAGCAGATAGCCAGTTACTTACCAATAAAATTACATAATTCTTATTGAGCACTTGATCAGAACATGCAAGGACAACTAAATGAAGTTTTAAAAAAGAAAATTTTAGTGATCTAGTCAGTCAAACTGCAAAGGTCTGCTCCAGACTTCTAAAAGAACACAATTAATTGCAAGGCCTGTCCTACTGGATTTATTAAATAGTCAGAGCTGCCCCGACTGCATCTTACAGCAGAAGAATGTGCACATTTTATAACTGAAATAAAAATTCTAATTTGTTTCATGAACTTTCCATGTGTGTGTACACAACAAAGTTCTACATAAAGAATATAAAACAAAACAAAAAATATACTCATATTTATTATTTATAGCTGGTGGTGAGGGTGATGAATGGTTAATCACAAAACTTTTTTATGGCTCCTCACAATTTTATTTCTTATAAACGCTGAGCGCTTTCGGGGACTAAATCAGTCAAGAGGTTGAGTCCATCGGCGGGGTTTAGCCTAGTAGCAAGTCTATAGGATCGCCCTACACTCTGACGCTCTGAGGATGGGGATTTAGTCCCCGAAAGCGCTCAGCGTTTATAATAAATAAAATTATGAGGAGCCATAAAAAAGTTTTGTGATTAACCATAAAATATACTTTTATTTACATCTTTGATTTTTATTAACTCCAAATTATGATGGAATTCTTCTTGTTTTGTTCCTAAGTGCTTCTTGTTTGTTTTGAAGAGCTTGTTTCTGTTCGTCTTCTTCTGTTGTGAAATTTTTAATTTGTTGGATTGGCAGTCTAAAAGTATTTTCATCAATTGATGGATCCCCACATTTTGGCCATCTGTTTGATGTTGGAAGAGATCTTATATACGTTTCCTTGCATTTCCACTTCCATCCTATTGAAAATCAATGATATAAAATCAATAAAGTAAATATAAAATTATATCCTTTAATTCATCTTTCTGTACTCCACTTATTCATGCAGCTTCCTGTCCTTGGAAAGATTTGGGCAGGGATACATAGCTATTTTACACGCTGCATTTCAGACACATAATATGCTCTTGGTACGCCCCCCCCCATCTATCAATTATGTGATGATATTATCCGTGGATATGATTATAACTTTCTTCCATAATTAACAAACTGACCATGGCAAGTTGAAAGGCAATACGTATTTGTTATAAATGACGAGAGCTACAATGGTAATTACTATTATTCATTTTTGGAAGCATGAGTTTTAGTCCTTCAGTTATACACCTTCAAAAATTGTCTAAATACATAGAGGATTCGGTTTAGCTATATTGGTTAAGACATTGGTTTAATATGCAACTTTAGTGCTTTTTATATTATAGAGAAATTACTATGTGTTAGGGGAGGTTGGCTTACATAATTTTAATTAAATTTCACACTTGAGTTTATAGCTAAGTTGATAGTGTACTGGTCTATATACCCTAGAATTGTGGTGTGGTCATAACATATTGAATTATTATCTGTTCCAATTTGGCAAAGGAATTTATTTGTTGGCAGACTCATGAAAAAAAAAACTTTACTTCAATCTTTGATATAAATGGGAATAACCTGTCCGCATTCCTTAGCAACAGAGTGAATGATAATATCTAATAAAAAATGATTTATACATTTTTTTAAGAATAGAATAATTACTCTATAAAATTTCATTTTATAAGTTTTGAAGCTTTTTTTATTAAGTTGCATGATATTAATCTATGTTTGAGCTACGTTACCTTTGAAACCACAACTTCAGTTTTTTTAAAAATAAGCTTCTCTTCAATTAAAAAAAATATGTAGTTCAAAGGTTAGTGACCAACTGTGCAATATAATTTTTATAACTGCAATGAACAATTAATAATATACAGACCTTTAGGAAGATTTACACAAGGGCGGAGTGGACCAGAAGGTTTCAGTTCACAGATGAATGGTAAGCGCTGCTCACATTTATGAGACATCCAGAAGCCTTTATCAGTTAGAACAGAGCATTTATAACCATTTCTTGGCTCACCTGGTGCCCAAGCTCTATATTGAAAACATTCCAATGGTAAGCCTAGACAAAAAAGGTAAATGAAACTCAATTAACTATAATTAAAATATTTGTGAGTTGTTGCATTTTGGTAATTTCAGGCTTCAATAAATCCCTGACCCTACTCCTTTGACTTCCAATATAAGCTGTTGTGTTACTAAATATTACATGTCCAGCTTAAATTTCAAGTCTTGCCTATATAGGGGGATATTTAATTAGAAGGATGTAGAGAATCTGATGTGAAATTATGTAATTTCCATCAGTTGGGGAATCTGCTTAATATAGAGAGCCTCTGAATGGCAGACATTTTTTTTTCTTTTATTAACTTCCCATTTCCTTCATGAGACTTCTTGGACAAGCAGAACAATAATGCTACATAATCTATATTATCTAAAAAAAAAATTATTCTATTGTTCATTGAAGATGAAGTGGTATAAATAGTCTGAACAAATAAGTCATACAAAAATAGGTCATAATTTAGCCTGTTCATCTTACAAAAAAAAATAAAATATCTAAATAGTCAGTAAATCAAGGAAACTTATTTACCTGATTGAGTGACAAATCTACCTTCTTCTTGGGCCATACCTATAAATGCTTTCTTTACACCTTCACTTAAGAGAATGGCTGAAAGATGATTGGTTCTATGCTCATTGTTTGCATCAGCTAATGTACTAAAGCGTTAGAAATAAATTACTATCTATAATGTAAAAAATACTAATTGGGTAAAAAAGAAAAAAAAAATGAATACCCTGTAAAATTAAACATACCCATCTTCTAAATCACATACTTCTTCTGCCTCAGTAAAATTTAATCTCTCCTGGTGAACTTGAAATACTCCTAAACTTGGTATACAGGTCACATTAGTACTAGCTGTAAACAAAGAAACTAGACTTCTAAGATAAAAAAAAATTCTGTAATCCAGTACTAATAAAATATCAAAATAATTATTTTCTTCTGTTCATGCTGGCTGAAGAATGGTTGGACCATCGAATGAAATATCTTTCTTAGAACCCAAATAATTGTTTTATTTATTTTTTAATACTATGGATATAATTGAATCATTTTATTAGGATAGTTTATAGTAAAATAAAAATAGTTTTCCCTGATCTAAAAACGGCAAAAAATAAAAATTTGATTATACTATACGATCAAGATTCTCCAATTGAACCAAGAAGGAATAAGCTTTATAAATAGTCAAAAAACTCCTAAGTAACAAGATTAGAAGTTCAGCACAGAGTATATTACTATTACAAAAGAGGACATTATAATAAATAAAAGGATATGTAGTGGTCTATGACAAAAACACACTGCAATTACGTAGTTAAAAATTGAAGGTTTTCACTGAAATGAGAGTTGATTTTTAAAATTGTTTATCAGATGAAAGATGCAGGAGAAATATATGACAAATACAATTCAAAGAAATAAAAAATTGTGTAGTACTTTATTCTGATCTCTGTATCAATCTGTCCTTAGATTTAAAACCCTGAGTGCGTTGAAATAAAAAAAATAAATATTCCTTACATTTTATACCATAAGGAAATAAGTAGTTGATAATTCTCGGACAATCTGGTTATAATAATGAGATGGCAGATTGAGTTTTTGCCAAGAGGCTGAAACATTCTTCTTTTACTTTGAGAAGTTAGAAAAGTCTAATAACTGAGAGCCAGAAGAGTATCTAATGCTTTATTTAAATAAAATTAACAAATAAATCATAGATATGAGAGTGTTATTTTTCTCGTTTTATTGTTTTTTGTTTTTTATTTCACTATGTCTAAGGTATTTATTAGGTCATAGGATAACAAACTCTCAATTATTTTGAAAACCTACCATTCCAACTATTTTCAGCTCCTTCTTATTAAAAATATTATTACGTTGAATACCTCATTATTTTTGTCACTATTAGTAATGGCTAGTGGAAAAAGAATGATAGATTAAGTACTTACGCATAGGTCGAGCATAAAGTGTGTAGTAATCGTATAAAGAATCTATTTCAAGTGATAGTTGCACATCAAACTCTGGACAATCAAATACTAGACACGTCCTTTGTGAGGAGATTCTTGTAGTAGGATGCAGTAGTTCTAGAAGTATAGTTTTAAACCTATTACTCTGTATACAATTTTTTCATTTATTATTTGTAGTAAGAGATGAGGTTACTGTTATGAGTTAAGGTTTTGGCCTTAGTACACTTGGCAAACCTGAAGTCATGGGTTTGATTCCTGCATCGCAAAGTAATAGGAATTTATTTAAAGATGGACTCAAAAAAACCAAAAAAAAAAAACCCTTAGTTGATTTCTGGGTAGAAAAGGATGGAAACCTGTAGATAGCTCATTGCTCCATTAGCCTAGTAGCATAAACTGGGTGTTAATCAATTATAAGCATATATTATATGTTTAAATGAAATTTTATATATTGAAAATTATACATATTGATATTAAGGTTGTACTCATGAGGTGAGTTTCAAAAAATTTCTTTAAATGTCTGTTGATCCTACTCAGGAGATGATGAAAATGAGATCCATTCAAACTTTTGTATACAAGTATTATTTTTCCGTAAGGGCCAGGTAACTGTAGGAAACTTATTAATTAACTTATAATTTTAAATTTTTAGTATACATGAAAATTAGTTCCTTATCAATCCCTATTCAGCATTTGACACACCCTGAATAATTCAACTCATAATCATGGATAGCATTTATTATAACTAAATATCATTTATAATGTACATATTTCCTGTGAAAAACCAATCCAGGCATGCATTGTTTGAGCTTGGTTATATACGTAATAGTAATCTGAATAAGCAAGTTCAATAATACCAACATTTCACAAAAAATAAGTTAACACAATTAACTGTTTAGCCTTCCGACAACTTCCGCTTCCTTATAAGGGTTAACTATATTGTTTCCTTAAATTATTTATTCAAAACATTAAACAATTAGAATTTTCTAATAATTTATTTACCTGGTGTAAATAAATTACAGTGGTGCCCTAAAAATAATTTAATTTATATTTAAAAAGCGAAGTGAGGGAAAAAGTTTGTAGCCCTCTCTGCAACCTGAAATCATATTGAGTTTAAACGTACATAGTCTTTTGTTATAATGACATTACCAAGTATCAGCTATAGATAGTACATAGTCATTTCATTAACATCAACACACTGGAAGGAATAAGATAATATATACCACAATTAAAGAGGTTGATTGCGCTCAACTTTCTGCTATCACAAGTTGTACAATTCAGCATGACTTTTTTAAATATATTACATTATAAAAATTAAATAATCGAAATGCTCTTATAGTTTACATTTCTATTGGAAATAAATAACAAGAGGAGAGAGGGTGAGATTTATAGCCTCACTAGATGGAATCATACTTAGAACTATCATATAAGTCTAAAAAAATAACATTTGTTATAATATGCCTATATCAAATAAACTTTAATGCACATTAAATTCACATACCAAGTTTTGTTTAGTTTGGTTAAGTTTTTTGTGCCCAGTAAAATTGTTGATTCCTGCTATAGTTTTTAGTGTATACCTCGTTTATATTTGGTTTACGACAAACATATATATAATAAAAGTTACTCTGAATAACAAAATAAACTCTTTCTATTGAGGGCATGTTTGCCGAAAAACCAATAGGTAACGAAATATCATGATTTTTCATTTCAGGCTTTCCTTATAACCCCCACTCCTGCTGGTCCCTAGAAATGATTGTAAATCTTATAACCATGGAGGAGCTTACTTCAGTTCATTCTTTTGCTCCCAATAAAATTGTTGTCCCACTGGTCTCTCTATAGTTTTTAGTGTATATCTCGTTTATACTCCGTTATACAACAGAAGGGTATATAACAAAAGTTACTCTAAATAACAAAATTAAAAATTTCTGTTAGGAGCAAGTTTGACGAAAACCCAATAGAAAAAGAAATATCAATTTTTCATTTCAGGTCTCTCTTTTAAACCCCCACTCGTCTCTGAGAACATTAGTATAGCCTAAGGTCTAAGTTGGGTTAATAATAATACACGCTGCAAGTTTCATGAAATTAAGTCAGTAGCTTAGGCGTGAAAAGGTAACAAACAGACTCCAAAGGCAAAAGTGGTTGATATCATTTCAATTGCATGTGGAACAAAAATATTGTAAAATTTTGAAGAAAAAAAAATGTACAGACAGACGTATTTTATATTATATACTAGCTAAGGTACCCGGCTTCGCTCGGGAAATCATTAAAGGCTAAATGACAGTATTCGTTTTGGCCAAGCTTTACTATGAACAAAATTCTTACATTTCCCCATCTGAGTGTTTAGAGTTTATACTTTGTTTATTGATTGTCTACAATTGTTGTTCTAAGCATTTTTTTTTTTTTTTTGTAAATAAAATATTAAATGAGTTATTCATATTTTCACTTTTATCAGTGTTCTACTCATCAGTTTTTTTTTACACAAAAATAGGGAATAAGTGGTAAGAAGAGCTCAAAAGTGTGTTAAGCCATCACACAAGAAATCTGCTTAGATTACACAGTTCTTGCGTTACGGACTTTTTCAATTCTTCTCTTGACAGTTTCGAAGGGAGCTTTCAGAACTGCCACTTGCCTCAATAAACAAAGACTTCCTGAAGAAGCCCGTTTAAAGTCTGAGAAATATAGTTGGTTTCACTATCTGACACCTCTGGAGTTATGGCGTACTCCAGATTCGGAATAACAAATAATCTATTTGGTAAGTATGTTGTTATGTTCAAATGTGTTATATACAAAATAAATTTGCCCACGATCAAAACCAAAGTTTAGGTCAAGAGGCAGGTAAAATGGTAGGAGTGCAAATTTTTGGCTTTTGTTTCTTATGAAATAGACGTGCGTTATTCATGAAAGGGAGATGGGTGGACTTATATAAATAATTATACCTATCACTTTTTTTTATTTCAAAAATAGAAATATAAAATATCATTAATTCTTACGCCTGTTGATATAATTGATAGCGAGTCCTCCCCTGCTTATAGCATATTGAGAGCATTGGTCCAAGCTAGAAGCATAAGAGGCTGCAATTAGAGTCATTTTAGAGCGTACGCATGCGCCAGCAAAGAAAAAGCGATGAGTCTCCAATGGCGGCAGCTGGCCGCAGCGTAGGCTGGCACTCACATGTCCTACCACAAATACTAGCTTAGCCAATACTCCTAGGCACATTGCTACAAAGATAGAAGAGGCGGCCCTACTATTCTCATCGGATATCCGGTACAACAGGTGCCTTCAGTCAAACAGCCACCGGAAACAGCCTAATGACTGCTTCCTCCTGTACACGACTGTTTTGACATCGTTTCATTTCTCTTAAGGGAAACCAGATATTGAGGTTGTACGCACGACGCGGTTTTCAAAAATGTCTTCTTCATATCCCTATCTATCCTTCCAAGGAAAGAAAGTGATATTCATTCAACAATAACCAAAGAAAACTGGCGCACTTCAATTATTGTTGAAACTACCATTTTTTTTTATAAGGGACTGGTGTGTGTAAAGGAAACAAATTATTAATACAGAAAAGTCGGATTTTTTATTTAGAGAATTTTTACAATTGGAAAAAGTCAGCAATAATACAAAATGTAAAAATAATACCTTTTTTTTTTTTTTTTTATAAAAGTACAGTTTTATTGCAAATAAAAAACAGAAATTAGTCTCAATAACAAGTATTACCTCTTCTTGCCTGAGATAGCCTACAGCTGGCATGGGCAACCTTTGACATGTTGGGGCCAAACTTAAGTGTACAAATACATACGTTCCATGCGGCTTTTAAAAATATTTAATTTTAAAGTAGTGTCCATAACTTTTAGCGATAGATATCAGACATGAAATTATACGACAATGTAATTAGAATACAATTTATTAAAATAACAAAATGAAATGAAAACAATAGGTACAACATTATAATTAAATTGTAAAATTTGGAATTATTACAAACAACGAAAGTTAAATAGCGACATCGAAATCAATGAGCTTGAATTTGGGAAACTAATAAATCGATGTTTGGATTAACTGATACGAAGACGAAAAGAATTTTCCAAATTATCGTCAGTCAGCCTTGTACGGTGTTTTGATTTATTAATTTTCATCAGTAAAGAACTGTTCGCATTTATAAGTACTGTCAAACGCACAAATATCTCCTCATCTTCCTCATTTGGAGTAAGTAGTGTAATATTTTTGTTTAATTGGGGTTTTCAAAATTTCTCGCGGGCCGGTGGTTGCCCACATATGGCCTACTGTCTTCTAGGCTGTCTCAGGATGAGAATTTTCAATGTTAATTGTGGAAATCTCTCCTATTCTTCGATAGAAGCGGTTTTAAACGACTGCAGGTTATGAACTTCCACGTTCGAGTTTTCTTGAGTCAGAAATTGTTACACAATTCCATTGCTTCCAATGCAATATATTACTTTTGTGGAGTGTCCAACTTTCACTCCCGTGTAAAGGAGTACACTCCATACGAAAGGCTTAGCAAACATTTTGGTATGCTTGCATATAAGTACATATGAATGTATATATGCAAGCATACCAAAATGTTAATATCTTTTGCTTGATTAGCAAGTTCTTTTCTTCTATCGACTTCAGCTCTACTTTCATTGGCTTCAGTGATGATGCTCCCTTGGTAACACAACTCCTTTACTTTTTTTCAGTATAGTGTTTCCAATTCAATTATTTATATTTTCCTTGGGTTTCTTTTCTACAACTAGAAATTTGGTTTCATATGCAATTATCTTGAGTTAAAAAGGATTGTAGTACTTTAACTAAAAGTATCCTATATTTAACTCATTAGTACTTCGTCTTGTTAGTCTTATTCCCTTTTAGGTGGAGTCGTTGAACAAGTCATTATGCAGTAAAAAGTTTCATAATAAATCATTGATTTTATCTTTTTAGTCAAATTGTTTACTTTTTTTTATATTTGCATTTTATCAACTATTTATACAACAACTCATTACTTCAATCATTATACATTTATTAACTAATTATACATTTCACACCTTATTTATTAAGCTTATTTTTTCTGTTTGTTGACCATACCTATGTTTTTACCTTCCTACTTTTTTATTGAGTAGTCAATTATACTTAAGTATTTTTTTGTTCTTAGTTCTACTTCCCCCCCCCCCCTAAAGTTATTGTTCAATTTGTATTCTTGTATATTTCTAATGTTTTTTTTGTTATTGTTAATGTTTTCGTTTTTTTTTTTTTTACTATCGTTGTTAATGTTTTTTGTTCTCATGTCGTCATTTTTTGTTTTTTTTTATTGGGCCATATCACCTAGTAGCGAATGCTCCGAATAAATAAATAAAAAAAATATTTTTAGTACCCTACAAATTGAGACTTTATAACCTGAATTACGGATATGAAAATCCCTAATATTTCAATTGTTTATTTTTAAAATGTTGGTCTTGAAGTAATTGACAATCATGGTTGGAATACTAGACCAATAGAGATTTATTTATTGAAGATGACATTAAATAACTCACGTCTAGATTAGTGAATTACATTTATTTTTATTAAATGTAATATCTTATTCAGAGTGTAGAATTTTAATGATTCTTGAAACAGTGGACTTTAATTTCTCATCTACCTTCTTTGCTTCGAAATCTTCATCGTTCTTCTCGAAATTTTCCTTTTCTGTATAAAGAAAATTTAATGAAATAACGAAGTAAATATTGGAAATAACAATAGAATAAGTGTAGCTTAAAATCTTCCAGAGCTTTTAAAGGAGACCAGACAATTTAGTTTTAGAATTTTGACGAATGAACCTCAATACTCTTCAGGAAGTGGACGTTAATAAATAATTTAATCTTCAAGGAGTTAAACTATAGCATGTACTTGAAAAATGGTGTACCATCTGTAGTACAAACACATTATGCATTGGTTTTATAGTTGATATTCATATATTTAAAAAAGTAATACCAATCCCAAAATTTTATTTGAAATTAATAATTCAAAAAACTATGATGCGCAGCGAATTGGCACAAACAATTCGAATTTTGATCATGGCAAGTACAGCTGGCTGTTCCTCTCTGTTTACCTTTCGTTTCAAGCGATTTACACTCCAGTAATAAGTTGTTTTTAGATTTTTTCGTTTTATAAATCTTGCAATTATAAGTTCCCAATGAAGGCCGAATAAAGCAATTGCACAGCTTACATTTCTTGTATTTTTGTTTCTTCGTGTTAACTGAAATAAATTTAAAAAAAAATATTTAATTTAGTACATTGATAGAGTTTAAGTACTTAGCTTCTTCCTTAGTTGAGGTTATAAATTGTCTTTTATAAGAGTTGTATTCATACAGCAAGGAGAATAGCTATTGGGGTTGTACTCATTAAGAAAATTTCGAAATAATGTCTTCAAAAATCCATCGATCCTATCTGGGAAAATGGCGAAAATGAAGTTCATTCAAAAGTATACACATACTCAAAACCACACAGTGTGTATAGTTAGATAGATATTGTCTGTAAACGCTCTAGCGGTCATAATTTTTGTTTGATCGTTACAAAACTGTATTCAAACGTTCTACCTAAAAACTAAAGACCAAGTACGTTAATCGGTCCAGGAAAAGGGGGATAAAATATTCGAAATATCTCCCTTATTATAACATTATTCAATATGTCGTATTGAAAAATATTATACAATCAACCATATTGCAAATTATGTCTCTATAACTGTTGTTATATTTCTCACAATAGCCCAACCCTTTGGTCTCAATCAAAGTTCATAATAATATTATACTAATTTACTCATTATGGTTATTTATTTTCTTTTATGGTTTACTATTCTTCTTTTTTTTCATTTTTACTTCCTTGTACAAAGTAAAGGAAACATTCTAATTGCGAATATTTTGTTTGGAAATTTCAACGGAATTATATGTTTTAACACTCCATAAACCTACTTTGATTAGTTTCGGTGGGGCGTAAGTACGTTTCTCGCTTAACCAAAGAGGCTGGCCTTAGAATGTTGGAATTTCATACTTGGTAATGTTACGTCTAGTTGTACACCTCCCATTTTAAAATAAGGAGGAGGATCCCCTATTTGATCAAAATCAAATAAGGGGGAGGAGGGGGTGTTAGAGAGGCAAAAATATGAAAAAATCAAATTTCTCCAATCGCATTAGGGGTACAACAAAATTGTTAGTTTTTTTATTTACCATAAAAAGATCCGATGCATTGGAATGAAGATATCGTATATCACTTACAAATAACATAATTTTAAACGAAACGCAACCAAACATTTTGTTTATTTAACAGGAGTACAAGGAAGTCATGTGGTGTCCATATACGAATTTTAGCAGTTTTCTCTAAAGGGGAATCAGCAATTGAGCTTGTTAACGGTTGAAATCGGACTAGGTGGGGGAGGGGTGGAGGGAGGGGAATTCAAAAATTCATATCCCCGTTATTATGAATCGTATGGAAAAATGTCACAGAACTAATCTTGTTAAGCTATTGATGCTCTACAGTTGTTGGTCTATACATTTATTACGGGAAATCAGCTATTGAGGTCGTACTCATGACGCGATTTTCGAAAAATTTCTTCAAATGTCCACCGATCCTACCCAGGAGATGACGATAATGAGGCTCAAAATTATATATATATATATATATATATATATATATATATATATATATATATATATATATATATATTTGTCTGCTGCCGCTCTAGCGGCCGCAATGTTTGTTTGATCGTAACAAAACTCGACATTTAAAAAGACAGATCAAGTTTCTTACTGTTGCTGAAATCGGACTAGTGGGAGGGTGGGGGATTTAGAGGGGTGAATTACGAAAATTCAAAATATCTCCGTTATTATGCATCGGATCGAAATATTGTGTAGGACCAATCTTATTGCAAATTAAATTTACTATAAATATTGTTATACACAGTTATTCTCTATCTTGAATATTAACCGAGATATTTGCATTTTTATGAAGTCTGTGGTCGGGTTGGCCATTTTCGTAACTCAGGTGGAAGCCCCTTCTAACCTTACCTGTCGTTTCTTACCTTACCTTCGTTACTTTGTGAGATTTATGCAAATACGTTCTGTTCATCCCCCCCCCTTCTTTAGTTCTTGGACTACTAAAATTTGACATATTATAATATAAATTATTCTTACAATTCAGAAGCCGTTCCAGTTGGGAATTTATTTTGATTAACTGAAAGATTTCTCATTACCGTTTGTTGTGTTACCAGTATGGAGATTTCTCTATTGTAAAACTTCACATGGGAAATCTGCTTAGTTTACGCAGCCCCTGCGTGACGGACTTTTTATTTGTAAGAATAGTGCTACAGGGCGTAGGTTCAAGTTTTAGCACATCACACATGGACCTCATTTTGGTTAAACACAAGGGAGATCGGTGAATATTTGAAGAAAGTTTTCAAAAATTCAGTTTTTATGATATTTGTTTTTCTAAAGTCTTTTGGCATATAACATACTTCTTTCATTATTAACTTGACTCAAATTTTCAAACTTACGCCACATCAAGCAGCGATTCTTCCTTTTATTTTGTTACACTATAAAAACATTAGTTTGCAGCTGCATAGCAAACATGTCTCAGCTTTTGTTAGCTCTTGATTCATTTCTGAAAATGGTTTAGGGCACAAAAAAGTTAAGTCTTACTTTAACTTAATGAAAATATATTTTCTAAAATAAATAAAATTTAATTTACATTTTTAACAGTCATTTGTCATAAAAACAATTCACAATAGATGATCATCTTTTTTTAAATTAATTTTTTTTTAAATAACATAATTTCTTTTATCAACAAATGAATACAATTTACATGCAAAGCTTGTATCAATAATGGTAACAGATAATATACAAAATAATAAAGTTTTGACATAATTTTTAAATTAACCTAACTGATTAGGTATTTAGTGTTGTCGTAATACATATAATGTTGAGTGAGATCACAAATTAGTTCAATAAGCGTAAACAAATTTCTTTATGATTTTGTAAATTCGTTTATAAATAGTTTCTAGGCAAATTGCATGTACATTTTTTTTTAAATGTAGTTACAAATACAAAAATATACTACTAATTTATTTACTGATTGCGTCAATTGCTTCGACGACTTCTTTGAAAATAATATCCACTTCTCTCTCAGCGTCAATCTGTAATCGTGAAAGTAAGTTAATTTGGTAATATAGGAAACCACTCTGAAATAATAAACACACGAAACACATACACACAGAATGAAAAGGCTCTTTTTAAAAACATCATTCCTAAAATCAATTGATTTTCGACTTGAGGTCTACGACGGTTCGGGTAACTTCGGGGTAGCCATAAATAATTTAGTCATGTGTTGACGCCAGCGTTATTTTAGAACATAACTTTAATTAGTTACTAATTTTGTATTGTACTGGCACTTAGTGTCAAAATGGATATTTTTGTAACCGTCGTTAACAGTTTAAAGCTGTTTTGCACAATTCTATTTCAAACATATCGCTCATCTGGCAGAACATTTACGCTACTGTAAATTCTACAATGTTTCTGGAGCAGCGAAAACCTGAATTGAAATTTATATAGGAGAATGTGAATATTTTAAAGACAATTTGAATAAGATGCCCCATGCATAAAATATTAGGAAGACTTTATTTCTTTTGATAATCAAGTTTTCTGACAATTATGACAGCTTTTGTAATTTTACTAAAATTTCACAGTTACCTTCACTGGATGAGCGATAGGTTTGTAAAAAAACAAATAATTTATTAAAACTGAATATGGGTTCCTCATTTCGTAAAGGCTAACGTTAGTATTAATGTTGCTAATAGACTAAACGAGCCATTTTCTCTTTGTTCAAAGTGAAAGACCATTGCTCATTTGCAATCAGGATATGACGCTTTCGTAAGTTTAATGTTTCCCAATACGTTTGTAAGCATGTTGTTAATGAAAACATCAGTATTTCTTAAGTGTTTGAAATTACATAGGTTAATATCACAGTTGAAATGGTAGATTGTCAAAATAGTAGGAGGCGGCCCTTTCCAAAGTAGACAGTCAAAATGACATTACTTAAGACATAACACAAGTCCATTCTATTTGAATAGACAGTTGATAAACAAATATATATTGTAAAATAATGATGTATTTAAACATAATAATACATGTAATATGCAATGTGGCAATGGAACATGTATTCGAATAAATAACTCCTCACAGGGTTACTATGAGGAGAAAAAAGAAAAAAAAAAAAAGTCCATTCGATTTATAAATCAAAATAGGATTTCCTATGGCATTCAAGGCACCTTAATGAAATCTACGTTAATTCTTATTGTGGTAGTCACACGCGGGAAATCAGATATAAAATCACATCTTGACCTGCATTTAGGACATTATAAATACATATACTACTCATTTAAATTGCAACAAATGTGTTTTTTTTATTTATTTTTTTTCATAAGATGCTCATTTTCATTCATCACACTCATCATAATTCACGAGTTTAACGTCTTCATAAAGGGATGTCGAGGCCTCACTCTTTTCCTTTATCAAACTTCAACCTCCTTTTCCCCAGGGCGTTAATAAGACTTTTACTTTCATCCAGAACTCCCGAGATTGATTATTTTTCACTCCAACTCGTTCTGATAATAAAACTGTTTCAATATTTCAGTTACGATGTTTCCGATTTATATAGCTGAATTTTATTGTTTTCATTATCGTCTTCTATTCAATCCTTGGGTTTGTGACAATTAACTCTGCTGAGCTGAAACTGACGAAGGGCGCCCTTCAAGACACCTCGGACCTTAACATCGATAGAATACCATGAAAACTGCTGTACAGATTTCCGTTTATAAGTGGGCCTTAAGAATTTTTTTTTTTTAGTTTTCCATATCGCTGCCTCAATGGATTATTGAATTGTTAAGATGCTGTTCAAGCACTGAGTCTGAAGTGGGTTCCTAAAATATAATTTGACTCAGACTATGTACTCTCTTATAGAGTTTTGACTGCCATTACTGTAAATTACAGATAGTTAGGTTTTGATTTCATGATTATATATGGAAGTTTCCTTTTTGAAACAGAATTAGCTAAGCGGCAAATAGGTAAACCATTTTTTTTAAAATTTATATCACGCATTCATTTATGACAGAATACCTTATTAAAAATATAGAGAAAGATAATAATTATTATTTACTTCAAGAATTAATAAAACTAATTAGTACTGTATATTACCACAAATAATTTATCTGTTTAAGAATTATAAAAATAGTTTCTAATTTACCGTCTTAGTTTTTTCAGAGAACGTGTTGATAATTGGATCATTGTGCGTATGGAAAGTGTTAAGGCGTTTCTTTATAGTTTCCTCATTGTCATCTTGCCTTCCAGAGGTCTGGGCTCGGTGGAGTAGCCGCTTTATCAAGGTCTCATCTTTGCATTGGAAATACAGGATCAGCTTGCATGTCCCAATCTAGAGAACAATAAATTGAGGGGCAAATTAACTTTCTCATTTATCTATCAGTCACTTAAAATAATGTTTTTACTCAATAAACCTAAAAAAAGTCTTGATGTGTATCGTAGCCAAACCAAACTCTGCAAACGTATTCTTTGGGCAATGCATGTTGCAGGATCTATTATACAGTATGCATCGATTACTTGTGACAATCTAGAGAAATTAATTAATTTACAATTACTCAGTAGATTGATAAGATTTGGTTTGGCTGGGATTTGAAAATCGATTAGCTTTTAAAATTGATTTAGTTTTAAGTAAATGAAAAATATGTATTCGAAATTTGCAGCGCATTATAAGGAAAAGTTTTAGCACTGTAAATACTCATTATTATTGTTTATTAACGTTCAATTTTTGATGCTAAGGCTAATTAGGACTATCGGATTATCACCCCTTTCTAACCGAACTCGCCAATCTAGGTTTACCAGGTGAGATTAGGGCCAACGCTTTATCTCATATGGCTAACCGGAGCCTCTTGTAGGTACTCAGGAGGGGGAAACATTTGCTGTAAAATAATATTACGATTTCGTATGATTTGAAGATCTTTTTTTAGTGCCTTTTCAATAAGTAGTTTAGGATAATAATTGAATAAAAAAGTAGAGGCTCTATGACGTAAAGCAGAAAGACAATCGATATTAACAATTATTTTTATAAATTAGCAATTAATTTATGAATAACAGACAATTATGAATAATAATGATCAGTCTTAAATGTATTATCAGAAATAAAATAAACGTCAGTATTAATCGTAATTATAACCGAAACTCATAAAATTATTGCAAAACTCAAGATCATTTTAATGTGAGAATTATATATTTCATGGATTTCTTACATTTATATTGTTCTATCTTCCTTGTATGGAGGTTAGATTACACTTAAGGTACCACGGTTTGCTTGAAAATGACTAACTGTGCGCTAGCTGGGTACAAACCCTAGTCTTACTGTAGATAGTGGTGTAACTTCCTCTCCCATTCCCAAGGCTCGCTAATGGACAAGGTTTGAACCTGAAAAGTGGTAATCTTAACAAAACGAGGGGTCTTAATCTGTGAGTATACCGTAGAGCGTAAGAAAAATTAAATAATTGGGTTGAATAGAAATATAGTCTCTTCAGAGACTCATTCAGATAAGGGGAGGAGGGGTTTCGACCAATACAGGTTTAAACAAGAAGGTAGAAGATATACGGATTAGGATCAAATAGCCATACGTGAAGAGGGGTTGATAAATAGAGGCACAAGGCGGAACCAAAGGGGCAGAAGAAGAACTGAAATAATCTTTTATCGGTCTGGCGGTGGTGTGCGTCGGAATACTCAAGCCCAGTATTAAATTGTGTTGTGCAATTTCAATGACCTTCTATATGTCAAAAACAGCTATCACGAGCCAACCTTGAGTAACGAGTATCAACTTGTCTGTTGAGTATAGCATGTATATGGTTATGAAAGTCATCATCACTTGGTACCTTAGGAGGAAGCACTAAAAACACATATAAACCGTATACTGGGTTAGAGCAGGTGATCATTACACACTTCGGATGGCCGAACTTAAAGAAGTGACTTCAGTTCAGACCGTTCTGGGCACAGGGAGATCTTGAAGGGAAGAAGAGAATGTATTGAGCATGAACATATTCCTTTGAGAAGTAAATATTGACGGATGGGAAAGTTTTCAAGACCGAAGAGAACGATGGGTTTTGGCTGAGTAAAGCAATGGCGAGGGATACATTGGGCCTAAGGAAAAGGCGAGCATAACCCCTTGGTTTGATAAACATTCAAAATTGAAATTGGAAAGGAACTGGAGAAGGCCTAAGAACGTTCCAAGGGATCACCAGTATTATAAACAACTAATAAGTCCAAAAGAGTATAAATAAAAGTTTGTAGTCATATCTGTTGGTGAAGACGTCATCACTGGCTGATGGTCGAGTATAGTTGGCAAGCGTTTTCGATGCGAAGGTACAATTTTCAAGCCGCCTAGAGTTTTACAGTTATGTCAACAGTATCATCTATACTGGCAGCCCAAACCCTTTATTTGAGTCACCAAAACAGTTCGTCAGAGTGACTGCTTCAGCTAAGCTAAGTTTCCATGAGCTGGGATGAACACAGATAGCGTGATATATTTTATTATTTATTTCTCCCGTAATTAGAACCCTTATTTAAATAGTAAAGAAATTGTAAGCTGTACACGGGATATTTGATATCTTATGAATAAGAAGAGTGTGAGATTGATTACTTTAGAGCGAAAACGAAGCAATGCAAGTAATTTAGTCAGTATTCTTTTTACGGGAAAAATAAGCAGAACAGAAATGACAGCTTGACAAACAAAATTAATTATATAACATTTTCCGGTGGGATATTTAATAACAACTTATTGCGATACATTCAGTTCTATGTCATGCCGTCTCACTCTGCTCCTCGAGTACGATGAGACAGCAAGGCACAGAACTGAAGATATTACATTGAGGAAAGAAAGTTATATTTAATAAAAAATCTGGAAGTTACAACACTTTCATTTACCTTCTAACGGAATAAATGATACATGTTGCATAGTTGCGGAGTACAGTATTGCGATTTTCAAAAACTATAAACTCACTTTTAATTCCGAGTTCTGAAGAAATCAAATAGTTATACGAGAAATAAAAGACATATTTCGCAAATATCCAAGTAACTAATGAAATTAACTTTTGTTTGTAGTTTATCGTATACTTACATCTTTCTCGAACTGAAGTCCCTGATCAACTTCTCTTGGGTATCCGTCTATTAGGTATCCCTTAGTATTACTGAGTTCAGAAAGCATTTTTTCTGCCAATAACTCCATTACCACTTCCTGAAAGTGAGATTAAAAGTTTTAAATGAACTATATTGTCTAATTAATATAGAAATTAGCTCTTATCAAAAATAAAATATGGACGTATTGGCGAATAACAGTATTATTTTAATTATATTTGTGGAAACTGGGAAATAGTTTTATTAAACCTGAACCAAGAATGACAATGTACTGCAGAAATTGATTCCACAAACCGTCAGGTAGTTAGGTATGATTTAATTCAAACCTAAAGTTATTACTTCTACAAGCTTATTAATACATCAATAACACAGAACGTTGATCGTGCGCGCGCGCACATACACACACACACACACACACACACACACACACACACACACATCGCTATTTATTTTATCTTCAATTCCTAGTTTCTCCCATTGTAACCCACTCTCCTCCCTCAAGTACAATACGTATTAAAGCTGGGCATGAGTTATTTCATAAAATAAATGCTTAATATAATAAACGAGTATGAATGTGGGTTTTATTATGGCTGAAAACGAGAAAATCTTCAATTTAAGGTTGTACACTGGCAAATATTTAAAAATTTTAGATACTTTGTACTCCTTTCATGCCAGAAATGCTCTCTCGTTTAGACAAGGCCTGATGCCGCTTTTAAAATAACTTAATAGACCACACAAAATTGTATTTATTGTAAGCCAGAGAAAATCAATGCGAACATTTTATTTGCCTAAAACTACTCAATCTATTACTTTTCTTATTTCTATTAGACGGGCAAGAAAGGCAATTTCAATTATTCATTGTGAGGGCGAATTAAACATGTCACAAATTCAGTTACACTTCATATAGCTATGATAATTTTACATCGTTAGAAATGTAAGAGTTATTAGTGAACAGTTTATTAAATGAATCATTCAGCGAATTAATAGTTTCAAGGGTCGACACTGTTTCTAAAAACAGGGGGCATTGGGCACGAGCCTACAGATCCAAAAATAATTATGCATTCAAATAATATCTGATATTCTATTATACTTATCATATGAGCCATGGGTATCTAATGCAAGTGTTGTCACAATGTTATATTTCTGAAGATACGTTTGATTTACATACATTAATTTAGAACTAGATAAGGCTTATCTCACGGCTCAGTCCAGTTGTCCAGAAGACTGAAATAGCTGTTGAAAATGTTTTGAAGTGAGTAAGCTCAGATATTTAAAAAATGTCCGTCACGCCAGGGCGGGTAAACTAAACAGATGTTACATATCTCGTAATACTGTGATAACGTTATCTTAACCCTGTTCTTCTCTTGGTAAGAACCGTGCGAAAAGCATATTTTAAATCATGTAAATTGGAATTATTAGGAGTAGTGGTCCTCTGAAGGCTGAAAAAAAGCAAATGTTTATTTTCGAGTCGCATTAAAAAAATCTATAGAACAACAATTTTAGTAATTAACTGCAGCACCAAAATTAGTTATATAATATTTTTCCTTGGGGCGCACCATAACAGAGACAATTAAGATTTTTCATTAACCCCCCCCCCTCACTCTAAAACCTCCTCGTTCTCATCTAAGTTTAAAAAACCCTTTTAATACCTATTTTCGCATTTAGCAAAGAAATACATACATAGATAAATACACACACACACACACATACACACACACACACACACAAACACACGGAAGCATGGACACACACTCACATATTTATTTAAACATGCCACATGTTAATCATCGACTAGGTGGACTTTTCCAAATATAACCTTAAAAGGCGCTAATCGTTAAGGGAAATTTGCCAAGGGGCTAGGTTGCAAATTGATTTTAATATCTCATATACAAATCACAATTACAAAACCATGTGCAACTTGAGTACATCACATATGTCGCATTGTAGCATTTGCAATATTACTTTGGTATACTATGCATCTCAGCATAGCATGGAAGTAGGTTAATGAAGGAAGAAGATAAAATAAATCACATCTAATAAATCATATCATGGTGTAAATAAACTGGTCACTGAGATAAAATAAATGGACTGAAGGTCAGAAGATAAAAAGTCAATACCGTTCAAATGAATTAGTAATCTCCTTAATGGAAGAGGTGGATGCAATATTTCAAAGGTTGACTATGAGCTGGCAAAATACTTCCAAAGGAATTCACTCTTTTGAAAAGAAATATTGTTTAATTGGAAATTTAAACATGCCTGGTCAATGTTTTACAAGCAAATTTTTTTTTATTCTCTCTGCATTTTCAAAGGTAATGGACAACATATTTAATATGTACTATAATGTACGATGTTAGGTAATATCTCCTTCCTTTGCGGAATGTGTTCCTCATTCATTAATAGATACCAAATATTATTTGGCTAACTAGACACACAAAAAACGTCGGTCACGCAGAGGCTGTGTTAACTAAGCATATTTCCCACGTGCATCACGTATTAGCATTCAATTCAAAAAGTAAATGTTCAATGAGAACAATATTAGCAGATTTCCCTTAAGGGGAAATCAGCTATTGAGGTTGTACTCATGACGGAATTTTCGACTTTTTTTTCAAATGTCCATCGATCCTACCTAGGAGATGACGAAAATGAGGTCCGTTCAAAACTATATATATATATATATTATATATATATATATATATATATATATATATATATCAATCTATCTATCTATATATTTGTCTGTTACCGCTCTAACTGTCACAATTTTTGTTTGATCGTTACCAAACTCGATATTTAATCGTTTTATGTAAAACGAAAGATCAAGTTCGTTAACGGCTGAAATCGGACCAGTGGGAGGGGGAGTTTAGAGGAGAGGATTTTTGAAAATTCGAAATATTTCCGTTACTATACGTCGGATCGAAAAATTGTATAGAATCAATCTTATTGCAAATTAAATTTACTATAAATATTGTTATATACATTTATTCTCTATCTTGAATATTAACCGAGATATTTTCATTTTATTAAATCTTGGCGGATAACGGATGAGAGTGACTTTCCCGCCAAAGGTAGGTCTGCCGGTTCCTAAGTGTTTGGCTCTCGTGAATTTTCTCTATTGTAACACTTCACGTGGGAAATCTGCTTAGTTTACGCAGCCCCTGCGTGACGGACTTTTTTGTATTTAGGCTTGAAATAAAGTGCTTCATGATATAGCAGTTTATTGTTAATATGAGTAGGAGTGGGGGTTTACTGAAGGCCAAAAACTGAAAAATGCGTTAATAATCAACACATATATCTCCGTTAATGATCAACATAGTGAAAAAAAAAAACTTATATAACATTTCCAGTAAGATTGATTCTATACAATATTTCGATCCGAAGTATAATAACGAAGATATTAAGATTTTTCGAAATTCCCCCTCTAAACCCCCCCTCCCATTGGTCGGTTTTCAGCCGTTAACGAACTTGATCTTTAGTTTTACATAAAATGTTTAAATATCGAGTCGCTAGAGCGTTAACAGACACACACACGAGCGCGCGCGCACACACACATAATTTTGAACAGACCTCAATTTTGTCATCTCCTAGGTTGGATCGATGAACTTTGAGGAAATTTGTCCAAAACCGCGTCATGAGTACGACCTCAATAGCTGATTTCCTTTGAGGGAAATCTGCTAAAAGTATTTGAAATATTTTATTTAAAAAATATAGAACAATAAATAAATAATTATACAATTATTCTTACATTGGGTACAAGCTGTCCTTCCTTCATGATGGCCTCGAGAGCTTTGCCACGATCCGATCCTGAACCAACCTCGTTCCTGAGGAGGTCTCCAGTAGAGATGTGCGTGAAGCCGTACTTTTCTACGATCTTGTCGCACTGTGTCCCCTTACCCGAGCCTGGCCCCCCTTGGATCACAAACACAAAATAATTTTCTGATAACATACATTTTGTAATAGTAGAAACAAAAATGATATTTATTAACGTTCACTTATGGTTATACGATTGATCGGGACGGGTTATCTACAGGAGAGCATCTTCTTTGAGCTATTACTAAATAACTCTCTAATGCCCAAGCTCAAACTACTCTCTAAGCCGGGGCTCAAAACTACATCTCTATGTTAACAAAAAGTATTGAGACTTGTGCCTTAACGCATATCGATCTTCAGAGCCCAGAGCACGTTAAAGCGTAGGCCTTTATTAAAAGGCGCAGGTGTAATTACATCGAGGAGATTTTTTCAATCGGTGAAGAAATAAAATCAGAAATAACAGAAAATATTTTTGAAAAATATATCTTACCTAGAACCCACAGAACTGGAACATTTGAGTTCTTCAATGCTGTTGTGTCAGGCATCTTGCTCTCCTAAAATTAGGATATACTTTAAAAAAACATTCAAACTAAAGAATTGTAGATAAACAAAGTATGAGCTTCTTAGAGGATCCCACTTATTATTTCGAAAGAAAAAGAAATTGCAATTTTTATCAACGTTGTCTTGAAGTAGTAAAACTAGGAATTTTGAGGTGAGTGGATCATTAACTCAGAGTAGAGTTAAAATAAGAAAAAAATCTTTCTTCTCTCAGGAGTTACTAGTTTTTGCCTTAACTTGAACCAAAGATCTAACCTAAAATCTCTTTAAATTGCCAGTAAAATCCTTAATCCATATGATCACACACGACGACTACATCAAATCGGGATCTCTTCCTGATAGGATTGTAACTAATTCCGGTTAAGAAAATATCTTCATCTCAACAGGCATTTCATTTTCAAATATTCTCACAAATTGTTAAGACTTTATACCTTGTTTACCCTTTATCTTAAATTGGAAAAATATTGCTAGCTGCAATCTTACTTTGATACGTAAGGGAACAGCCGAATTAATAAAGTGTTTTCCATTGAGCTATTTTTATATTGATCTACCCAGAATTCATGAGCCTTTATTATTCTTTAGAAATAAAATTAAAACATTATTTGTATGCCCTTCAAACTATATTGAAATTCTTTGTTCTGAGGCTGTTCTACTCTATCGAATATTTTCATTTTTTACATTTATCAAACATGTGTGTTCGAAATAGAATCAACCTCCCAGAGGTTTGGTTGCTTGAAATCCAGCTTGCCTAATTCGCAGACAAACTTTATACCCTGCTGCCAATCTCATGTTGCATTTTCTTTCTGGTCAATCGTAGCTGTCAGCTTTCATATATTGTGAAATCAGCTGTTTCATTTATTATCTTGTGCTCCCTCCTCAGAGATTATTGTCCCATTGCGGCTCCAAGGTTATTGATGCTTTCGATTTTGGGAGGGATACATCCCCTTTTTTCAAGTTGTGTAGGCTTACGACATATTACCCAGTAGAACTTTGTTTTAGTAGTAATTATCACTTTTACAAACGGTACTAAGAGGACGGGTACATACTGCATCACATATGTTATATTTGTTTCTGATCTAATACCTTATTCGCATGAGTCTTCCCCTTTTTCTTTCCCCTGAGCCCAGCGTGATAATTGCCCATGGCTCTTTGCTGGTGATTCATTCTGTTAATCAAGTATTATGTACCATAGGTACACATGTATTCTACAAAGCAATTTGACTGGTCAATCGGTCATCTCCATTTTCTCTATCCTAAGAGCATTTCATTTCTTGATTTTATACATCCTGGTCTTCAGTTGAGTTTTGGGGGCTGCGCAGTTTCAGCGTTTAAAGCATAGGGTCATCGTGGTAGAGATGCAGAAAGTTTTGTAGCTATGCGGTAACCTGTTTTTGAGGTTGGAGTTTCATTGGATCTCCCAGTCATCATCATGAGGTCATTTGAACAGCTACTTGAATAAAGAAGAAGTGATCTGTGATCTCGAATACCATTACCATGCGACAGAAAATGTGTCAAGCTGACTACTTGACCTACCAGCAAATTAGTATGACAAGCCTTAGCTCTTGATGGGCAGGTACCAAAGCTTTTCGTTTTTTCAGTTTTAAGTATACGGATTATTTTCAAATATTTTGAAAATTAAAATTATGTCTTCACCAAGAGAGACTGAAACTTTCGCTGACGTTAATAAGCTGTTCTTTTTTCAGTGTCTGTTTTAACATGAGATATTTATTCCTTATTTTAAATTAAACGTATTTTGTTTACAGTGGGAAACATGCAAGAAAGTAAGATCTAAAAATAAACGTTGCAATCTCGTAACATTCCTTTAATCCCATCTATTGCTTGCAAATAACCAGTTTAAAATTACGAAATATGAGATTAATTATATATATAAAAAATAATCTAATAATGTTTTCGATATTTTTTTTATTATTGAGGAATATATTATTAACTTTACTTTCAGGCCCGTCTTAAATCATTAACTACAAACGGGAAATCTTGTGATCAAATCCGAATAGTCAACCAAATCATAACATTTCCTGACACTAGTGGTAATTTGAATAAAATGATGCCAATAAATTTATAAATATAGATGATTTAATTTTATACGAATTTTCATATATTACATATTTTATAGGTTAACAGTGGGATCTTTGAAAGCAAAAACAGATGTAAAACAGCTTTCCAAAGAAATGAGTGAATATTAGTTAATAAAGCCCCAATTCGGCTTTTATTGTTTGGTTAAGATATATTTATGTTATTAAAAATGTTATTGTACGTTAGATAAAATAATAATTAATAACAAACCATTTTTTTAATAGAAGAAAATGCTTAACGTCTGTTATGACACTATTGTAAGCTATACGTATCCATACTTACTGAAAGATACTTGGGTTTATGTGTCGTATCCTTCAGTAGTATCAGACTAAAATAAACAATAATAAAGATGAGAAAAGAAGATAGATCCAAGAAATGAGCCAATGCGAGCATCGACTGAGTGAGACTACCAAGATAGTATTTTTAGACCGCGATATAGGGCGTGAGACGGCTTACCTCACTCCAATTTTGAATATATTAATGTATTTATTTTTATTAATTATTTATCGCTTTATATTTAAGATTATGTGAGGTTTATAAAAGTTTTAAGATAATTTTTGTCATTACTGTATATGTTCCTAGTCGTTTTCCCTTGATAAAAATTGTGAGTTTAGAAGCTGATTACGAATTTAATGATCTGATTGAATACCTTTTCTTTTATTTATTATTTTCTCTTAATATTTTATTGTTTTCGTATAAATCGGGATCTTGTGCTAATATAATCCTTAAGAAATATCGCTTCAGAGGACAGTTCGAAGTTACAGTAAAGCTGAAATGAATAGATTATCTCTAAGGATACCTCCAAAAAAAAAAAAAAAAAAAGAGTGAATATATTAGCCGAGACCTACACGTGCACGAAAAACATGAAGGATAGATGAATGTCTTTTTTAGTGAGCTGAATTTCGCCTCCTTAACGGGTAAGAAGAGCAAACTCATTCACCAATTCTTCCATTGTATCGTAGTTCCACGACCTTGCTACATGTTAATTCTAAAAGAACTGATTGAGCGAAGTGGTCTAATCAATTCCATGAAGAAAAGGAAAGAAAATCTAATAGGAACAAACAATTTCATCACAAATGAATTTGAAGGTAATAATATAGGGCAAAGGATAAGAGAGAGTCCAGGAAAGCCAGTTTTCGAATACAAAAAAAATATCTCTCAGATTTCGGTGGGCAAACTTATGCTTACATAAGTTCTTTGGGTCTATTTCAATGATTCATATCCACCAGAAAAGCAAAAAGGTGTCAGAATTAAGTGATTTCATTATATTACTAGTTAAGTCATTGATATGAAATTAAATCAATGTATTACATTATTTTTCAATTGAACAAGTTACTAACAGGTAAGATTCTTAACGAAACATGTGGATTCGTGCTCATCAAAACCTAATTGTGAAGATAAGCTAAGTGAGTTAACGTGTTGGCTTTAACCTGACATGGTAAACCTAGAGTGGCGAGTTTGATTATATTGTAAACAGTATTTTCAAAAATGAAGAGGGATTGATCAAGAGCTCATTTATTCATTTTTATTTTTATTCTTTGGGACTAAAAAAATACCATAAGTTCGCTGTAGTTACTAGGATAAATAGTAAGCAAAAGGCTTGAGAGGGGAAGTATAAAAATATTGTGCGAAAGAAATTACAATTATTATTCAGACTCCCCGAGCAACACAGCCATGTTTTACCTTAGCTAGTGTGTGCATATATACGTGTATGTATATATATATATATATATATATATATATATATATATATATATATAATTGCATATAGGATACACTGACGTAATTCAGCTAGTTATAGAGTGAAAAAATATTCAAAAGCTTTAATCTATCAGTTTTTGTAATATCTGACCCGTGTCGTTTCGTGAAAATCACTCCCTCGAAACTGATATCAAAGGCAATGAGTCATGCTCTGGATCCTGTCGAGCAAATATGTTTTAGTTCAGTTTTCATTTCTGGATCAGGATTGCGCCTCCTGATGAAATTAAATAACCATTTATCGACTTCATTGTCTAATGCAACTGATTGCGTGGAACATGTTGGCAGTACCTACGGTGACAAATCGTTGTGGATATAAAGTGCACTGGATGACAATGAGAGTAAAGCATATGAGTAAATATTTTCCTTAAACGTCAGAAATTAGTAAACTTTATAGCATGAGAAACAATGGGAAGTCTACGTGTAATTTATGCAACCTGTCTTCCAGAAAGAAGAAGTACGTAAATTAGGCGAGGAACTGTGGAATATAATACTTTAAAATTAGAAGAGATGTACTTACAAATCTATTTCAACAATTACTACAATTTCTGAAAATGTGCGGACCCTTTACTAGACATGAACAACAATTACAAGAGAAATGATGAAAGGAAAATGATAGCATTAAAGGTTAAATCACTCCCAAAGTTTATTTAAATAAATATTAATAATGAAAAGGAATTTCTTTGGCCTGGGAATCTCCATCACAACTCTTTGTAAGCTGAGGGGAAAAAACATAGATACAGCCAATGCAGAAATTTAGTAAGTCCAGAGCGGAATAGTGCCGAAGCGCTAGTGGAGTAACGGAAGTCTAATGAGTAAATCCATCAGACAAAGGACTCTCATAGATTCCGTCTATAGGTGAGCTGACCACTGTTCAACTAATCACTGGATAACCCTGATATAATGAAAATCGTCAGTTTACTGGAGACTCATTCCAGATCCCCGTTAGTTTTTTTTTGGGGGGGGGGGGAATTGTTTTTTTTACCCTCTCCGTTAAACCTCTGATCGCGAATCTACCTTCGGAACTTCTAGAGATCCTAAAGTCTGCAGAGGAAACCTAAATATACATATATTTTTAAATATATGCAATTAAAAATCTTACAACGCTAATTTTTAATTAGTAGAGTATATAAGTAACTTTTAACTTACCAACTTCGCCATCTCTACCCTCCGGCCTCGCTCAGAAACTCAACACTCCAAACCAGCCTCTAAAAGAAAAATATTTGTTTTATGAGTTAATTACAGGAATAATTAAATTAAACAGAAAACTTCCTAATTGAATATTTTGAAATGTTATGTTCATTTGATAAATTTACCATCAAAATTTGTGTTAAACTCGGAGTTTTAATGGAAAGTAAAATAAATGTTGTTTGTCCCCCGATGGCCCTGTCCAATGTAGGAGTTTATAGGGGAGGTTCAAAAACAAAAAAAAAATGTCTCTCTGACCTTATTCAGGATATTTAAAAATGTTATGGAACATATACGACATTGAAAAAATAGTTGTATACATTTTTTTTTATTATTTAAATATTTCACAATTGAGAATAAAAGGATAATGGGATGATAATGACCAAGTTCTATTTTAATCAAGGCCTTTATTTACTCACTATTTATCACAAAAGTTCCGATAAGATATGCTCCAGCACATCTTTAAGAAAGGATGTTATTTATCTATGAACTTGCCCGCTAAAGAAAAGCCCATTACAGCTCGTTATAGGTTCAAAGAATAATCATTTTATTTGTTACAGTAATGACCATATATTTGAAATTTAAAAACATCTGGGGAAAACTTATCCAAATCAGTTAAACAACAGTAAGAAAATTAATGAAAATTTCAAAATAATTACATTTTCAGGAATTTAATATTACATTTTAAAAATAACATCCTCTTTTTCTAAAATGGTAATTTTAGGGAAACCTCCGTGCTGATAGGTTGGCTGTCTCAAAAGGGAATTTCCCAGGGAGGGGGCACAGAATTCATCACTTCTCTCTTTTAATTATAATTTTAAAAAAAATGTAATAATTATTAGCCATAGTGGAATTTTTCTAAATTTCTAAACTAGCCATAACTAGTTTCTAAATTTTCTTGTAACACGAATTTAAGAAAAAATAACCTAAATTTTTTTAAAACATTTCTCTTACTAGTTATATTCATTTTCACGTCGCTACTGCACTGACTCAACTCAACTTTGTTCTTGGACTACATAAATACAACCTGAATTAGATTATGCGTATTATTTAATAATTTGTATTCTTTGTATCAAACTCATTCCTTAATGGAACCGTTTAATTTCTTCCCCGGTTGCTCATCTGTCTCAAGCAAGTAAATTTCACCGAATATACAGTTCTATCGACAATGGAATGTTATTGCATAACTATTATTATTGTAGTTACTATAAAAATAACCATCCAATGTTTCTTCCACCCCCCTTGCAGACGTATTATATGCAGATTATAGTCGATTTGTTGACGCTACCCTTAGATCGCTGCCACTATTTTAGATCACAGGAGGTAAAGTTTAGAAACAATTCATTGAGCCTCTATTTTCGGTTTGCATTGTAGACCTTAAAGACACAGGCTTTATGTAACAAACAATGTACAACCATCACTGTCGTGGAGGACATGCAATCTAAGACTGAGAGATTTATTATATCTGAAGTTCATAAGCTCGAAGCTTCCAAACAGCTGAGGCAGTATAGAATTTGCACAGACACAACCCCCGAAGTCTCACTACTCCCCACTAAAGAATTCAGGTAATGAATTTGTGGTATACGTCGTCCAACCTGCATCTATATTTATCTTGAAGGCTGTGGTTGATGTACCCATGTCCTTAAACATTGCTGTCATTAGTTTGGGTTCCCTTTGCCTAATACCCAAACAAAATTCGAGTTCGCCAGTATTTTTATTTTGCTATTACATTATAACTCAAAAATTGTTCTAAAATATCCGAATTTATAGTAAAATTACCATAAGGCGAACTAAGTAATGGACAAGGGGGACAATACAAAACAAAGAACAAATATTAGGTCGGTTAATGATTTATGACTGAAATCGGATGAATAGTGGTTTAGATGTAAAATTTATTTTACCAATTATCTCCGTTGTTATGAGTCAGATAAAAAAAAATGGTATTTAACCAATATTGTAGATGAAATAAAGTTCTACAATTCGTTTTTAATGCATGTTCCTCAAACTCCAATATTAACGGAATTGTGTTTTTGTGTATCCTCTACACCTATTTCTACGATTTTCAAGATAAAATATTAAATCACTACACATTTCATGGTCAGCCTAAATCTTTTGTTTTGTTAACACGGTCTCTTATCATGGGAGCAATAAATATTAGTTTTTATAAGGCATTTCCATCATCAACTATGGCTTTAGTTATGTACTCAGAGACTATAAGTTTTTGTTTGATCGTTACCAAGCTCGATATTTGAACGTTTCATGTACAAGTTCTTTCCATTAATCATCAAATTAGGAGTGAGGATTTAAAGAAGTTGTTAAATATACATTCGTAAATATCTCAATCATTAAGAGTTCGATTGAAAAATGTTGCACAAGTAAGACAGATATTTAGTACATTTATCTCAACCTAGAATTTTAACGGATTTATTTGTATTTTAGCGTTATCAGTCTTCAGTACTTCACTAAACCCCTACTCCAACTCAGGTGTTTTTTATTTAAAGCTATTATCTACTAAAACCTTTTTAGGTTAAACTTCAGCTCTTGTAAACATAAGGGTTTAAAAAAGAGAAATAGAATATATGGTAATCTGTGTCATTCCAGAATGTAAGAAATCTCCTTAATATACGCATCCCATGGTTGACTGGCCTTTAGTACTTGCTCGCACTGATCAAGTAGTTGATCTCCATCATTTCGAGTACGTTTTTGTAGACCGATAACTTTTTTTTCTGTTTTTAATAGATCAAAAGTTATGGTTCAGTTAGTTCTCGAACTTCAACAGACAGCAGTTCTCTCCCGCTTTTGCTATCCAGACGAAAGGCTACTCCTAGCTTCGATGGTTACTGGTTACACTGATTCCAAAATGATACTACTCAGAATGTCATTAGCTCTGGTTGTACATAAGCTGCTAGAAGAAACCACATTGTACTCCAATTCCTGGTTGTAGATTTGGGGTAGTGGAAGCTATGTTAAAGCTCATACAATCTTCATCATTTGGTTTTTTAATTCCTTCAGTGGCTGACAATAGCAGAAGTTAAAATAATAAAAAAAAAAAAACTTCTTCCTCGAGTAATAACTTAGGCTATGGAGATCAGGTGGTCATTAAAAGGAACATTATCTTTCTTAAAGGGAAATGAATGTTCGAAATAACAAGATAAAATATCTAGAAGGCACTTCCATTTCCATCCGGCAAAATTTGTTTCTCTAATTGCCATTCCAACACAAAATTTAGGGATTCAGGTCTCACCACAATTCATTCTCCTGAGTCATTAACATGCGCCTCCTGTATTTTTTTTCCAAAGCTTCATCGATCAATGAAGAGTATTATGTTAAAGTGTATTTAAAGTGATTAATGTGAAAGGTAATTAACTATGTATGGGGTTCTCTTGAGTTAAATGATTAAAACTCCACCGTTTCGCCAACGACCATTAAATTAAAAACTCTATATGATGAACATACCTGTTCGTTAATAGGTGATATTAGGTACTTGAATCACATGTGCCAAAACACTGTGAATGACATTTAATCTTCTTTTTTTTTTGTGTGTGTGCTGATGAAATTTGCTGATTATGCAGATGCCAAGAAGGTGATTTTCTTTTCCTTTGGTCAACCTTCGCCAAATTTTACTCAATTTTCCTTTCTGATTATTCATAACTATTATACTAATATTGTAATTTATTAACTTTGTTACCCTTATTCTTTACTTTTAGAATAGAACCAATCCTAGCTATCATGGAGGAATCTTTACGAAGTGAATTCAGACCAACACCTTAACATAAATGCTAGGGCCTGTGCCCCATGAGTTAAACGAAAGAATTAGATGATGGGGTTCGTGTTAGTCATATTATTAAGGGACTGGTCTTAAAACACTTGATAGACCTTGAGTCGTGGGTTCTATTCCAGGGTGGACAATAGGAACTTATTTAGTGATGAACTCTCTCAATGAAATACTTAGTCCTGAATAGAAAAGCGCGTTAATCCAGATAAACCGACCCGATAATCTTAGTTTTAGAAATTGAACTTTAATAAGTAATATTTTTTAATGTTAATGGTTGTGGATGACCAGCTAATTTTCAAAGGTTTGGACAAAATCAATTTAACTAGCATTCAATTTCTAAGCTAATTGGGGGATTTTGTTACGGTTAGCTTGTAATCAACTTGTTATCTTCTTCGTGCAGAGCCATTAAAGATTTTCCTTTTAAGAATGTTCTGAAATGCAATATAAATTTTAAGCAACAAAAGCACATGTTTATGGCTATACGGATTCTACAAATAACTTATTAAATTGATGGATTTTTTCATTTATTTAAATAACAGTGCATATCCAACAGCTCTACCTTAACCCTCATGCCGCCCCCCCCCCTCAAAAAAAGAAAGAAAGAAATATTTACATTGACTACCGAGATATCGTATACAACTTTTAAATGACATGAATTTAAATGAAATGTAACCAAACATTTTGTTTATTTAATTTAATAGAGGTATATAAGTCTCGTTGCGCCACCATATCGGAGTATTTTTTAATGGCATATTATTTAGTATAGTTTCTTCTTAACACCGTAAATAGTTTCTAGCGGTTAACAATGTGTTAAGAAGTGGTTGAGCTTATAGCAAACTTCTCGAAAAAATTGTTATTCCAATCTAAAGTTAAAACATTACATTAGAATAATGGCCGAAAATAAAATATGGTTAAGTATTTGCTTCCAGGCCTAGTTAGCTGGCCGGGGTGAATGTGCCTTTGATGTTAGCCACATCAACCGCGGCACTAACGATAAATGCATACACGCATATGGTCAATGAATAAATGGGATTCCAAAGGTTATATCAAATAAATGACGTTTATAAAAGGATTGTCTTCGTGACAAAACAGACTAATGGCAGGGGGAGACACAGACGATATGGCTAAATAATTAAGAGTTCTGCAGCCGGATATTGCGACACTAAATACACAGCCTGCATGCGTTTATCCTACTCCAAACTCTGTGATGCTCCTGGTCTGACTCAAGCAAATTTGCAAACATAAGTGCTGTCAGTTGCATCATGCATGTAACAGGACTTCTATGTTAAGGAAGGATTCGACGATGCACATGAGCAGTAATTATGAACAAACTAATCCATCTTCTTGTTTGACAGTTAATTAAACATTTTTCGTTTATTCCGGACGATTAGCCTCCGGCGTTATTGCATAATAAAAATTTATTTTAATTATATCTTTATAATCATACATCATGAAAAGTTTTATTATTTTAATAATTTAGGGCCTCAATAAATGTAGTTTTATTCTGTGTTTATAATTGATTTTAACTGATTTTTATAAATAAAAAGAAGATAATCTGTTTTGTTTATTTGTAGGTCTGCATATTCTATGTTTTAACCATGACTTATGTGGCGTTACATACATGATGAAGGCTTGAATTAAATTGGGAGTAAGATAAAGAATTTGACGATTTTCAAATTTATTAAGGGCATTACTTGTTCTAAATAAATAAGTCCTATATCAACTCACTCCTTCTCCTACTCTGCTATCTGCTTTTCCACAACAGGCATTTTTCCAACTTATATTCACACACTATTTTCAACAGACCTCTTGTAAGAGGTAAGTGCGATGTAAAACGTAATATAATAAAGGTATCTGGGCTCATCTGTGTGTCATTCCAGAGGCGGATATGCATTTCAACTCGCGCTTTTACCTTCTACGTGTATCTAGAATGCATGATCCTTGATCATCCTGCGATTTTAGAATCGCACATAGGAAACCTGCTTAAATTACAAACCATCTGAGTGAAGGGCAATCAAGGCACTCACTATGCACGCTCTTTCGTTTTCTCCTTCAAAAAAACAAATCCGCTCATGTACAGTTCTATAAAATGAGTCAGTAGCGAGAAAGCCTGGCACAAACTCAAGAATCAATAGATAATATTCATGGTCGAGAAGACTACTATTTCGTGTCAGCAGTCCTTCTGCCCAAGCTATCATTTGATTTCGTCGCATATCAATGCTAGAGTGACTAACATTCCGATGATCTCATTGTTAAATTGCTGACAATTGTTTGGTGTGATATCTTCTGTTCACACTAATGGTTTTGCCCGAGAGCCGGGAGTTTAGGTAACATAATTGTTTTGTTGATTATTGCTTGAACCTACTCTTTGACTTGTTGACTACTTTTAGACAGAAGATGATTGATGGCTTTATTTCTGTACTTCTTCATTATCGTAACCTCATTCATCTTTTTTTTTTTGTCAGCTCAATTTCCCTGTCGTTACTTTTTTTAGGTTGACATTTCCCATTAATTTATTTTCAGAATGGAGATTATGCATACAAAAGAGGCGGTCAGAGGACCTCAGTCCGAGGGTTATACGTGTGGTTAGCTATCCGCCTTGTGTGCTCACCTAGGCTGAACAAACTACAGAGTCCGGGGATCTAATCTGGGCAGAATCTGTGTGCCAATCGTAAGTAGATTCCAGCCCGGTACACGGAGAGACAGGTGCAGGAATGGTGTTGGAGACCATCCACATTTGCTCTGCTTTTCTCGATATTGGAGGAAACCTCTAGGGACAGTAGGTCCTTGGTCAACTCTGCTGTCCCAAGCCCACCATTCGAGCCTTTGAGGTTTAGACTACAATAGTACGATGGGGTCGGTGAGAATAGTCTTGCTGACAGCCAGTGAGAAGAACACTGCCGGGCGGTGGTCGGATCAGTTGCGATTGCCGGTAGCAGACGTGGTGGTCCACGTTGTGCTCAAGAAGTGGAAGTATCAAAAGGGATTTGGAAGGCGCTTCGCAGCACTTTTGGTCACGGGGTGTCTGGTCTTACGTTTTGGGAGAAGTTAGGTGGTAGGATTATGGCCTCCCCTGCTATACACTGATGGTGAGATTCGATTGGTGGTTGAGGCCTGACGGCGTACCTACAACCTTTTCCATCAACTTGAATTTCTTATCGATTATTATAATTAGTGGTCGAAGCGCAATGATAGAGAACCTTATGCAGATCATAATAGGAAGAGCTGGGCAATGGAGATACACTTGATTTTGTATTTTACTTTTTCTGTAAAACTGTAAACCTTGGATGAGAAGAAGTTATACTTTATGAAACAAAGAAAGTATTACAATCATAAAAAATTTCGGCTTTCCGATTTCAACGGGATTATCAAACTAATTGAATCCGTATAAACTAGTTTCAGAAGTACGTATCTCAAGAACGATTAGCCTTAGAATGTTTAAATTTTGAAATTTAATATTTAGAATTGTGGAAACATCTAATTTTGCACACTCCTCCTTTTGATTGAAATCGGTTGACTGGAGGAGGGGGGGGGGAGTAGAAATTAGACAAATTTCAAAAGATAGGATTACTCCCCACTGAAAATTCTGGCTTAAGACGACTAATTCGATTTTCATCAAGCATAAATATTGAAAGTAAATCCTGTTTTATTTTTTCCTACCGCAAACGTTCATTTCCTAGATTATTCGAATAGATAATAATTTATCTTATTTGTAAACTTCTATTTTGCACTTATATGGCTAATTGGGGCAAGCTATTAACAGGTTTCCACTCTTTTCTAACCAGGGTGAGACTAAAAATTTTATTTAATGAGTTAGTCACTAAATAATTTCCTATGGTTCAGGCGGGAATCAAACCCGCGTCTCTAGGTTCACCATGGGAGATTTTTTTATTTATTTATTTATTAACGCCCACTTTTTGCAGCTAAGGCTAATTGGGACGGTCTCTCTACAGATTACCACCCTTTTCTAGCCAGGGTGGGACTAAGGATTTTATTCAATGAATTCCGTCACTAAATAAATTCCCTTGTCCAGGCGGGAATCGAACTTACCACTGGGAGGTTAAGACCTTAACTTACATGGCTAACCTGAGCCTCAAAAAGAAATGTATTTATTCGAAAATTAACAAAAGGGTTCTTGACTTCTGTAGAACAATTTGGGTAATTATCCTTCAATGTAGCTCGTTAGATATAATTTAAAAGACCATTTAGTCCTAATGAAAATTTAAACCCATAGCCACTCCTCTAGTATTACCAGCTAGAAGATGAAAAATGATCTTTAAATATTTGAAAGGCTGTCATATTGTTAGCACATCTTAATATAGCATACTCTAATCAACTCTTGTTAGCTGGTATACTGTTTACAATGAAAGTCTATCCTCCCCACCTACTTATTCTGTTTATTGGGGGCAAGTTTCATATTACAAGCATAGTGTTAGTGAAATTAAATTCCATTTTTATTATAAATAGAAAATACAACTTGTTGCATCAAACATGCCTATTCAAAGATTTTCTTACTGCGTTTACCACCTTCAATGCTTAGAAGGAAAATCGCTAATGTCAAAGTAACGCCATTCTTACAGTTCTCTGTATTCTGAAAGAAAAAATATAGCTCTTGATCATGAAGATTTTTATATTTTTGCGTGATTTCCCTTAGTGAATACGACAATACAGTAGCTCTCAGATAAAACTTAAGCCAAGACAACGTTTCATTTTGATGATGCCCCTAGAAAACAAAAGGTCCTTCACGAGGGACTGCGTAAACTTAACACATTTCCCACGTGCAGATGTGACCAAATGTATTTTTCAGTTTTCCTGTAATAAGAAGCTAAGAGGAATTGATATTTAAGATAGACACGAAATGTTTAGTGGGTCAAGAACTCTCAGTGAAAATCGCATTAGGAGTGTTGGCTTACAAAAGACTGAAAACCAAAAATATCTTGATGAATATTGGAGTTATAGAAAAAAGTGTACAAACAACAATTATTGAATAGAACATTTTCAACATGATAATTAATACAGATTTTTCGATTCGACTCACAATACTGGAGATATCTATTTTTTTTTTTTTACTTCTCTTTAAACACCTACCTGTAAGAAGAAAACAACAAGTCGTATTTAAGCTTCAAATAAAGTAGTCTTGTGTTAAATGGTCTTATTGCTTATATGAAATGAGTATGAGTGGGAGAGGGGGATAACTGAGAAATGAAAACTAAAAAATGCAAATATATCGTTTGATATTGAAGTTACAGGAAAAGTAAATAATACAACAATTTCAGGAAATAAAATCGGTTACATAAAATTTTTCGATCCAACTCACAATGAAGGGGAATTTTAGATTTTCGAGTCTACCGCTCTTGCTGGCTCAACAAAATTAAACCAGATAAATATCAAATATACACCTTATCAAATAAATACTAAGCCCTAGTAAATAACTAAAATATTGATTGAATTCTATATGAACCAGTTCAACAAATTATTTATTTCATGTTCCTTCGCTAGCTCTGATAAACCTTTGTAAATCTACAACAATTTACTTCGACAGTTTCTGTTACAAGATATATAATTTTATGTGCTCAAAAATGTCATACTAAAAAGCTTACTAATAGAAATTATCGTATTTAAAAATGACATAATTAAAAATAGCTTCAAAATGTTAACTTATTTAAACGTTTATATTTAAATTCCAGATACGATAATAGTATCAGAAGTAGGTCAAGTTCACTGATTACAATCAAAACAATATTCTTTCTAATATGTTTTTTTTTCTCTATATATCAATTAATACTTTTTTACATTTATGTAATCAGCAATAAAAATTAATCGGGTGTCAAATTCAATTTTTGTAAAAGATAAATTTGTTAAAATTAAGTAAGGAGAATTATTGGTACTAAATAAATTACTTTATTTTAATATGTTATAAACAGAATGATCAATAGCTTCATTTATTGAGTGATCGTTGAAATGAGTTCAGTGCAAAAAATAGACCGAAGCCTTGACTTACCTCAACACCGTATTGAGTGAGACAAACACTGGCATAGCGACTCGCTTTTAGCGCTGAAGTCAATAAAACAGTGCGCTACTAGTGGCCTATCTGAGAACTACATCAATAGCACAGAGACACGGTATACTTTTTCATTCAAAAGTAAAATGAAAATATCTCTTAATTGAGACACTTAATAGAATGTTTAGTGTTTTTATTTTGAAAATATGACAATATAAAAAAAAACTAACCCAGACTTGATTAGTAATAAAATAATATATAACAGTATACTGTATTATTAATTATAATTGAACATATTACAATAAAAAGGTACTCGGATATTTTTAGCACTTTGTTTATTTCCAAAGCTACTATCAATAAATTTAAATATTATTGATAAATTCAAATTAATATCAACAGATTTAAATTTGTCCTTATATTTATCATATTGTATCTGTGATGCCAATATATAAGTATATATTGCCAAGTTAGATTATTATGGGGCTTAATAATATTTTGGATTTAACCACCTAAGTTCCAGAGAGTGTAGTTTGTGAAATAAATCTAATTTCACATCTATGTAAACTGACAAAACAATTATAATAAGAAATCTAGATGGTGATTTCTTGGCCTTCATGGACTAACTCAGTATGAACTATACCCTTGAAATTCGACCATTACAGATTATAAGTTGTCATTTTTTTTACTAATTGCTCTTTTCTTCAGGCACGGAGAACTAGCTGTCCTAGTTTAACCTACCATAGGAATTTTTAAATTCCTAAAAGTTTCTTCACAAGTCACATAAAATGAATGCTATTTGGGTTTTTCAAACGATTTTTTTTTATATTTTAATCCTTTGTTTGCTTACTTACCTGTCAAATGGTCTAGAACACTTCTAAAGCTAAGCAATTGAAACCTTTCCTTGCAGTTCCCAGCCAGGCTTCTCGAATTACTGATACCCAATGCAGGTTATTAAGTCACTGTTGCTCTATCTTATCTCTTTCCTTACATCCACCTGGAGTGCCGTAGAGCATCTTCTTGCTCATTTTGACAGCATAAATCATATTTGGTTCGGCACACAATGATATTGCTCTCCTGTTGCCCTGGTACAAATTCTTCTATTGCATCGACCAATGGCACAATGGTGCTACCCATTTATAATTCATCCCTTTCATACACTTTATGCTGTTTGAAGCTATTGTATATGGTACCTACAGAATTACTTTTCATTCCCGTATGAAGGGTGAAGTTTAATGTCCTAGGTATAGTGGATCTCTGCACCATAGACCACTTGCACCCACAAAGATATCTAAGATAGAATTATTTTGAATGCTGATTGTTAGAAATATAGGCCCCGGAGTGGCCCAGTTGGATACCAAAACATTCCCACTCAAGGACTTACTAAGGACTCAACAAAATTATATCTTTGGATTTAGTGGAGGTAATGGGCCTACATAATCTCATTTCATAGCACTATTTATTTAAATGCTTTCTTAGAAAGTACAATTTTTTAACCAGAAGTGTACACTTTTTGCTAACATCAATGCAAGTTCCAGTTAATCTCTCACAGAAACACTGATAGTTCTTGATTCTCTCGTTGGTTATGGAAAAGGTAATTAAATATTTCTCTGCTTTTGTTATCATTTAATTAATATTTCTAGAAAATGAAAGGCAAATTTAACATTTTGTGTTTGAATAGATTAACTTCAATTTTAAGATTTAATTTATATTTTTATAGGTTGTATTCTTTGTGAATTCTGGTGAAGACATATTATTCCTATCAGCTCCTAAAATAGAAGAAAAAAATTGTTACATTAATTTTTATAATTTATGTTGTTATTTATTAACTTAAATTTGTGCTACAAGGCTAGTTGAGATGACCCATTAAATTAAAGGATTAATTGTCTCTCATAAACTATTCTTTTATAATAATACTAATAATCTGACATTTATTTATCCAGACTTGGATATTTAAGTTTAAAAGTTTAATATGTAAGATTTTAATATATTCTGTTCTAAATAGATTGTAACCTTACCCGTTTTTGAATGTTTGACATGGTGATCTTCAAAGTTAGTTAGCCGTTGTTGATATCTTTGTCCATTGGAATCTATAAATGTAGATTTCTTAAATTATTTTGTAAACAAATCATTGAACATATTTTAAACTATGAAAGGAGTTTTCACTGTGCTCGTCTTATATTTTACTAGAGAAGGAACATTAGATTTGTCTTGAGTTGGGACGAAATATAATTTGTTATTTATTAGCATCCATTTTATAATACTATGACAAAATAGAATGGTTTAGATACAATTTACCACCTTTTTCTAGCCAGGGTGGGCTAAGGATTTTATTTAGCCACTTCAACACTAAATAAATTAATGATGCCCACATGTGAATTTAAATTCACTACTCTAATTTTACTAACATTGAGACCTATCTCTTAATGCAAGTAGCTTCCCTGAGACCCTAAATGTAATTTGATTAAATAAAAGATAATAATAAAGCTTGGGTAGGGAGTACAAAGTGTTCAAATAATACTGAAAATACATTCTTTCATTAAAATATTCAAAATAAGCTAGTCTTCTTTCATATTTGATTTACAATCAAATTATTTTTAAAGTTAATTGATTTTTAGCTCTAAATATTGGAGAATGTGTAATAAATTAAAAATGTTTTTCACAAATTTTAATACACCTGTGAATTTTTTAGAAAATGTTCTCTATTAGGGAAGGAGGTACCTTCATCATTTTTAATAAAATGAGTTGGGAAACTATTAATTTTAAAGAGATTATTAATGTTTTTTCAATTATGTAATATATACTATGGGCAGCATCAAAAAACATTTCCAAGAACCTTATATTTTCATTTCTACATCAAGTATAAGATGAGTTATGACAATGTGTCAATTGAGAATAATACTCACCTAGGTTCGTAGGTGATATAAATGAATCTTTTCTGACGCATAGAAGGTAGCAACCTATTTCTGTGACAGATGGAAGTCAGGCAGAGAAATAAATCAAAATCCTGAGATTATGAGTGTTATTCTTACAGGGTGTAGTTGTATTATAATTAACAAATGTAAAACATTAGTATAAAATACCATGCTACAGTCAAACCAAAACTTGATAATCAATTTAAATACATATAAAACAAACATTTATCCATATTATTTCATCCCTGTTCTTCTGTAACAAAAAAATTGTTCATACCAATATTCTGAATGTTTAGTAGTTTGGCTGCTGTTTGCATCTTATTGTACTTTCTTTTGACTTTCATGAGGTTCACCTGAAATTATTCGTATTATTACTTCAACATTTTAAAACATAAATATGAGGTTCTAATTAAAATAATATTTTATTATTTAAGTTAATTTGGTGCAGGTAAAATTTAAAGTTCTAGTCAGAGAAATATTATATTATACAACTATTGTAGAACATTACATTTTCAACAAAATTGGTTATATAACATTTTTTGATCCGAGACATAAAAACAGAGGTATTTTGAACTTTTCATTTTTTTTATCCCTTTTCTAAAGTTTCCCACCTTGTCCGATGAAAACAATAAATCATATTTAAGCTTGAAATAAAAGGTTAATAATGTATTGGCTTATTACTATGTGAAATGAATAGAAGAGGGGAATTACAGAGGTTTGAAAACTAAAAAATACACTTATTTCAGTTGATATTAGAGAAAAATGGATAAAACAACAATTATAGAAAATTATATTTTCAATAAGATTTGTTATGTAACACTTTTTCACCCAACTTGTAATAAGGAATATTTCCCATCCATATACTTTTTATTCCCCCCTCTGAATATCCCTTGGTCAAAATCAGTGACAACATTACATGGAGATAGGAGATGTACACTCATCAATGTGAAATTAAGTTAGTTAAGAAAATATGTTATAGGTAAGAAAAACTAGTAATATGCCACTTCTTATACTTAATATATTTTCAGTGACACAAATTTAAAAAAAAAAAAAAGTCCGTCACGCAAGGGCTGCGTAAACTAAGCAGATTTCCCACGTGAAGTTTTACAATAGAGAAATTTCATGAAAGCCGAGCAGTTAATGAAACGGCCGAACTAGCTTTTGGCGGGAAAGTCACTTCGTCCGTTAGCCGCCCAGATTTAATAAAAATGCAAATATCTCGGTTAATATTCAAGATAGAGAATAAATGTATATACCAATATTTATAGTAAATTTAATTTACAATGAGATTGATTCTGTACAATTTTTCGATCGACGTATAGTAACGGAGATATTCCGAATTTTCGAAAATCCCTCCTCTAAACTCCCCCTCCCACTGGTCCGATTTCAGCCGTTAACGAACTTGATCTTTCTTTTTACATAAAACGACTAAATATCGAGTTTGGTAACGATCAAACAAAAATTGCGACCGTTAGAGCGGTAACAGACATATATATATATATATATATATATATATATATATATATATATATATATATATATATATATATATACAGTTTTGAACAGACCTCATTTTCGTCATCTACTAGGTAGGATCGATGGACATTTGAAGAAAAATTTTGAAAATTCTGTCATGAGTACAACCTCAATAGCTGATTTCCCTTAAGGGAAATCTGCTAAAATGTTATAATTTATATTAGGAGGCTATCTTTTCCTCAACAGTGCTTTTCAAACTCATTACTTCAATTCTTAATTATAATTGCACTATGCTAAGAGATAACCATATTAAAATCAAAGAAAAAAAAAAATTAACGTGTTCAAACATTCAAAGTGGAAAACATATTTTCACCCAATTTTACTTTTTAAAATAGTTGTGCATGAATGATATGCTGTTGTATTGTGCAGGGCCATCAGTAATCAAAATATGTTTTAATTGGTTTCTAATTTTAAGAGTAAACATAATATCATAAAGTCAAAAATAAAAAGAATATTACTGAGCATCCAGAAAAAGACATTTATGATGAATCACTGGCAATCTAGTAATCTGAAAGAAAAATTATACTAAAAACTTTTAATTGTGAAATTTGGAAATTTATTTCTCCTTGGTTATGTAGATAGATATTATCTAAATATATAAAATAATAGAAATTCCAACTTTCAAACCTTACTCTAGGTGGGTAGAATTTGTTTTTACCCAAGTCTTAATCACTAAAAAAGCACTGACAAAATAATTATTCTGGAAACTAAGAAGAATGAAATTTTATTTACTTGTTTTGGATATTCGCTGGAATGGATACCTCCCATGCTGCTGGCAGCTGTGTGATTAGTTCAGAGGACATGACACCATGGTTCGTTATTTTCATTGTCACCACAACTTCCCTTTGCTTTTGTTGCATTTCTGTTAATAGGTCAAGATTTACTCATTCATCCATAAAGCTTAGGCAATCAACAAGTTACCCATCCTTTTTACACAGTTTGGGACTAGGAATTTTACGTGGTAATTTTCAACAAATAGTTTCCTATGACCATGCGAACATTATATCAATTATTCATGTTTGCAAGAGTATTAATGCCTATCTATACATTACTGTTCATAGCTACCCAGTGCCGCTGGGGCAAGGTGGTAAAAAATAAAGTATATCACTTTTGTATAGAAATTATTTTATTAAAAATATTTGAAAATAAGAAATGCAATTATATATGAATTCATTCGTATTATACAATTTTTAAATATAAAATAAAGTTATGTTAGCATATTGGCAATAAACAAAATCAAATACTTGTGTACTTTTATTTATAAGAAAAACCTATAGTTTACAGAGATTTGCCTTAATTTTAACAGAATACTTCAGTTACTAAGAAAATATATTCATATATTCCTATATTACATAAAGTATCTAATAAAATTATTAATATTATTAAATCTACAATGGTCCACACAAATGTATTAGTATATATAAAGTTCTGTCCACAAAAAATGTCTTAAATATCTTTAATAAGACAAGTGGTCAAACAATCGGTGTAATTAATTAAGATATATACAAGCCACTCATGAAGTGAAGTCTGAGCTAATTTTATTCAAAACCCACAAAGATTATTCTGTGCTGTCCTCAACATGACTCATTTAAAAAAAGGATCAGAAAAGTCATAGCAATTGATTTCTCATAAGCAAGTGTTTAATGTTGCTGTTATCATGGTTTAAAGTTACTAGTTCAGCAACATAAATGAATTTTTAAAAAAATGTATTCTAGTGTTCTCAGTTGTTAATATTTGTAAATCATTATTAATAAAATGAGGTAAACAAACATTTGGAGCAATATCAAGAACAGCAGACAAAATTGGCTAAATATTACACTCAAATTAGAGGGTCTGTAGTCACAACTGTCTTAAGACATCCATTAATAGAATGATATATTTTTCTCGAATCATGTGATCTATTTTCTTGAATTTATTATGTTATCGACTACTATCATTATACTTTGAGATCCTATGCCAGCTTGGCATGTATGAGGAACATTATTAAATTGTAGTGTGTACGTTGGCATTAGCCCAGGCTCATAATTTATCAAATTATACATTTTAGTGAAAGGTGGTTTTCTAACTATTTTGGCCTTAACAAAAACTAACAATGACAAGTACTTCTTCCTGACCCCTTTTATATATATATATATATATATATATATATATATATATATATATATATATATTGTTTTATATATATTGTTAAATAGTCTCATTGGAGGAACCAAAGGGAAACCATTAGATGATTTAGTAACATTCATCTTTTTCTATTTCTCTGAAAAATCCAGGACTTCCTGTTTATTGAAACTGTAGTTATACTTTTCCTATTCACATGATAATCAAAATAAAATGTAGCAGCAGAGGTTGTTACTTAAAAGAGTTCTAAACAGATATTGCAAAGAGATATATTACGTGAGCAGAGATATTGACAACTATATTTTCCAAGAAGATCGATGATATTGTATTGAGCATGAAATCATTTTCCCTCCTATTTGGCTTCCCCACCCCCTGATTGGCAACCACATGTCAGTAAGCCGAATTTTGATAAAGGTTCTATTGAAAATTCTCATGCGTAATTTTATAAAACGATGTAAGAGATATTTAGAAATATAAATAAAGGCAGCAAAAGATAAAGTAAACTAGCAGATTATAAGTGTCTTCGTTAGTGACGATAGACCCAGAAAATGAGTGCATAACATTAAAAATTGCCCATTAATAATTCACTCTTGCTTTATTAAAAATATTTACTTTTGGTTTATACTTTGTGCATTATCTGGTATGAAACACCATCATTTATAGAATCTTAAAGCTATACTTACAACCCTCATATGTACCCATCAATGTTTTGTATTTTTGATTCTACATTAATTTCATCACTCAGAGGATACTTTGTTATACTGAAAAACTGAAATTAAAATGTATGGCGACTAGATAAATTGATATTAATATCTAATTTTGAAGTTCTCAACTTAATGACAGTAATTTACAAGTAATTCAGTGATAGATAGTTAACACTGAAGAAAGATTACTTGAAACTAATTAGTGTGATTATTTTCCTCATCAGATTTGTGAGGGCATTAAAAAACATATTATGTGAGTAGATATCAAATACTTTTAACTTTCTTTAATAATTTTTTTTAAATGTTTAGAAATATTTTTTTAAGTACACATTTTACTAAATGGATACATGATGTACTGTAACATATATTACATTTTGTATAAGCATGAATAATGGAATGTAGAACATAAGTACAAATGTTTAAATACTGTTCATCAGGAGTAGGGAGAGGGGGGGTTGCGGCAGTTCATTATACTTTTAGAAATGAAACCATTTTCTTATCTTTCATTTTTCCCATTCCACATTAACATATAAAATACATTTTTTTAGTTGTTTTTTTTAATTGCATAGCTGTTCTTCAACTACTAAAGGCTTATAGGATAAAGAAATGGTTCAGAACCAAGAGAATGTAACATTGTTTCAGAGAAACAGATAAGGAAGTGGTTATTGGCATCGTCAACCCAATTTATCCAACCCATAGTAGATTCATAAGTAGCAGGCTTTAACTAAATTGATCGATATTTCATTTACAATGTTAATTTTTATATTTTATTTAGTATCTCAATTCTCTCTTTTCTTAGCCAAATTGTATTATTTATCAGTAAAGTAATATAATTATGTCACTTTGAAAAGTCTGAATGCTTTCTCACCAATAATCATATTGAAGGGTGGTTCTCCCCCGTCAAAAAGAACAAATTCATTTTTTTCTTTCCTGTATATATAATTTTTCAACCCATAAAACATTCATATTGAAGTATTAATTTTGCTGTATCTCTTTTAACTTACATTCACCCTGTTGTAGTTTTTTAATTCATTTTTTTTATTTATGTGCAAATCATACGGAGTATATTTATTAGTTTTTCTTGTCTGCCAAGGTTGCTTTTAACTTGAAAAATGACAAAAAATAAAAATATATTTTCCTATCCATGTTATTAACTTATACAAATCAAATTATATAAAATTGTTTTATGTAATCCCGTCTTATTCGTCTTATGGTTTATATTGTAGACAGAAAAACAGAACCATATAAAACTCACAGACACTGAATTTAATGCTTGCCAGTATGTGCTGGTTATTCAAAAATTGGATATGCTATAAAGTAATACAAAAAAATTGTGGTACAGACCTTTTGTATTTCAGATCTTGCGATGATGGCAAAACTACTATTCTTGTAAACAAAAAAGTTATTGGTCCAATAATTATTGAACTATTTATATAATTAAAAAAGCTATATTTTATAAGGCACTGTGAATCACCATCCATTTTCATATTACCAATATTTAATATATTTAATTAATATGTTTCTTTTAATAATAGGTTGACTACTATCTATTCAATAAGTTCCCCAATCTGCCATTTAAAAAAAAAAAAATTGAGACCTGATCAAATTTATGTATTTTTCATTGATTATTCAGAGAATTTCAAGTCCTTTATCAATTTATATAGTATCATATAATCATAGAATTTAAGCATTTATTAATAATCTACTTTGTCAATAAAAATTATTAACTTTTGAGATTGGAATCATGATTATTAGTTATTACTTTAACATTTATTTTCATTTTATTCAAGAAATATCAATAAAAAATGGTATTTTGAGCTAGCATAGATTTTCACTAAAATAATATTTTTTTGATAATTTATTTGTTAGATCTACCACCATGACCGCTTAAGGAACCAAAGACTAAAGTCAGGTTAAGCTATTTACATGGCAACTGTCAAAAGAAAAATTTATGAGATTATTTATTAATTATATAAAATATTTTATCTTTGGTATCACTTTATCCATTGATGAAAATTTCATTCAGATCATTCCTAAAAGGAAGAACTATTTTTCTAATACCTCCCATCACATTGATTACATAGGAGTTACCATCACATATTGGAATCTAATCTATACGTTTCAACACCAGCATACATGTCCCGAATAGCTTCTCTTGTTGGTCTTTGTTGGTTATACGCTGCTACAGTTTTACTAATAGTTCTGATTTCTTCTTCATCATCTAAGTCTTGAAGAAGATTATCTAAGTCTCCATTAGCAACTGGCTGGCTTTCAGGAACAATGAGCCCATCAGCTTTTCTAAGTCGTTCTACTTCTGACAAAATAATCCTTGAAAATTCTTCTTGTACAGCTGGAAGGTCAGTGTCTCCATCAACCTAGAACAATTCAATTTTTTTCAAAATCTCAAAGGAGTTCACTTTCTTTTTTAATATCTTCAAAATTAAAATATCTATTGTGTATACCAAGAACTTTAATTAATCAGGCATTTAATTGACTCTATTTTAATGAACTAAATTACTGTTAATACAAAATTAGGAAAGACTTCTCAAATTGTAATGTAAAATCAAGTGTGGGTGGGTCTATTACTTTAAGGAATGTGAATTTCAGAGTCCAGTTGTATGTATTTACTTTGAATTAACCAATTCTGTAGTGATGCCTATCACTTACAGATGGAATTATTGATATAACCTCTAAAATATACCAAGTATCTTGGGTACGATAGAATCCAAGAATAATTAAGATGTACAGGGAATTTTTTGATCAGGTGAAGTCGTATGCGGATAATGAAAAACATAACTGTGTGGAGACCTATATCAAGAAGACAGATTTAAAAGCAAAATAATCTCATGCAAAAGATTTTTCTATGCAGAAAAAAATGCAAATTATATAGTGATAATCAGAACAATAGTACATTTAGTTTGAGAGAAGTGCGCTCTAACCAAGAAAGCTAAGAGAGCCTCCAGGGTGAAAAAAATAGTTCAATGGTCTGAGAGATGAATTTCAGGTCTGGAGTAAGAGGCTTCTTGCTACTGACAACAGTTATGATCTATAATAGTGATAGAAACTAAATTATTAAAATGATTTCAGGGGGTTCCTAGTTATTTATTATTGATGGTATTACAAATGTCATATAAACCTTTTTTTGTTTTCCCATGTATTTCTGAAAAGCGACTGTGTTCAATTTTTTGGTGATAAGAAAATTATGATATATTGGCAATTAGATGTCGTTAGTGTGTATCCTATTATTCAAGTGTTTTGGGCAATTAATAAGCATAAAATTAATACTCTGTAAATGAGAAGAAAAGTAAAAATGAAATTACAATTTGTAAACGATTTTCATTGTCCAGTGTCTTGAGCATTGGAAGAGTCTGCTCTCTGAATATTTCTAGCCTTTTTCTGAATGAAGCTACACTGTCATCAACTCTACCTCGACCCAGCTGAAGTTTAGAGCAATCAAGTAGAACAATCATTGGCTGCTGCTTAAACTGAAAATAAAAATAACTTTTAATTATGTTTACCTTTTTCCTTAGAATACCATATACTCGTATTTAATACTATTAAATTTATCATCAAATCTGATTGCAAAACATTTTTTCTACTGCATATTTAGTCATTGAGAAAACTAATTTTAACTTTTTAAAAACCACTTTAAGATTTCAAAATAGTATCACCAATACACTAAGGTAATATACGGGTATCTATATATTTTGACAAATAAATGTGGTAGAATCATGACTCATGAATCTCCATGATGGACCTCAGCCAAAACTACTAAAAAGAGTAATGGACAAAGAAGATTTCAAAATATTTCATAATTACAAAACAATTTGTAGAAGTATGTGACTATATGTATTGAGATATACTCTGGTATTCCGATAAACTTCTACTCGGGGACTTAAATTTGCAAGTCTAAATTTGGAAATTAATATATCAAAACTACATTTTAATTCTCTAAAAATATTCTCTACACAATTTAACATTTATTTTTTATAAAAGCAATAGTAACAAATATAATGAAAAGTATATATATTGACCTCAAAATAAACCTCCTCTATTAGCTGAAAAATTAAAACTCTCACATGACAACCTGGAGTTCTATTCTCACCTGGGTAATAGGAATTTATTAAGTGATGAATGCATTAAATAAAATCCTTAGACCCACCCTGGCTAGAAAAGGGTGGTAACCTTTGGACAACCTGCCCCAATTAGCCACAAGCATAAATTGGATTTAATAAATAACTACAGAAATTATCATACAAACTGAATTCTACCTTGGGGTAGAATTGACTAATAAATATGAATATTTATTCAAATCTTCAACCTGATTTTAAGCGATTTGGTAAAATATTAGTAGACACACAGGACTAATTTATTACCTATTTTTTAGACTTTAGAAATTTGTAATCTAAACTAAATTTGTATTTTTGCCTTCTTCATAAGGCTAAGAAAAAGGCACCAGAAAGAGTGAAGAGAGTTCTACATGAGCACAAGATTGATGAAAATCCATCCCTCCGTCCTATGTATGTGAACCGATTAATTATGTGAATAAGCCAACAAGCTATGCAAAACACGTTTTTCCAATTTTCCAAAAAAAGGACACGAGACACATTGAAATCTCAAATCAGAATCAGTAATGAAGATATACCTAACAAAATTCTTAAGCTTGATTGATCTAATATTAGTTATTGTTCTTCTGAGACTAAGATATGCAAAATTAAATATACAGAAGTAACAATTGTCATGTACAATACATTTTAACACATTTGACAAGATATATTTATTAAATGTACCTTTTCTTCAAAGTCCTTCACTTGCTCCATATCTCTAGGAAAGCCATCCATTATGACACCTTGTGCATTCATATTGGTTGTCATTTGTGTTTCAACCAGCTGAATGACAACGTTCTGAAAATAATGTTAACAAGTTCTATATTATATTAGAATATATTTTTATTTTCATCACGTCCAAAGTAGAATCAATGGATATTTGGAGATATTTTTCAAATTTCATGTCATGAATACAATCTCAATAGCTGATTTCTCTTAAGGGGAATCTGCTAAAATAGATGAACTGTGGATTTCAACATTCTGGCAACTCAAAAGTTGCACTCATTGCTAGAAACAAGATAAACATGGATACCAAAAAAATATTTGTTAAGTATTTTGTATGCAGTGGACTGCTTGAGGAAAGTTGAACTCTCCACAAAAGGGAATATAATAGGTTGGAAGCAATGAAAATGTGGATCTGGTGTAGAATCACTAAAAGAAGTTGGACTCACAAAAAAAAATCCAACATGGAAGTTCTAAATGAAGTAATTAAGGTCATGGAAAAAAAAAAGGAGATTGAAACTTCTTGGGCATATCATAAGGCACAACGACTTCATTACTAATATATTTGGAGGAAAAATTCTGGGGTATAGGGGAAGAGGAAGGCCTAGGATATCCTATTTTGAAGACATCAAGCATCTTATGGATTTCGGTGAGTATATTAATATGAGAAGAGCAGCTTCCGATAGAACACAATGGTTGCAACTACAAGGAATAGCCTTTAGATCATGATGACATATAAATGTGTGTATAGAAAGCCTCTCTAGAAATAGATGGTTACTGCTCTATTTGGACTTACAGACTGTAATAAAGAGAACTTTAATGTTTCTGAATAATTAGATTAAGTAACTATCTAAATTTTTACCTGTGGAACAAGATTTCCTGATGCAACGTGGGCCATTATTAATCCAGAGTCCCCTTGGCGAGGATCAGTTGGTTCTGAAGCAGCTCTTAGTAATCGCCCAACGCTCAAATGAACCCATCCATTGGCTTTCCTTACTACTTTCTGACAGAGGTTCCATTTATTACTTCCTGGACCACCTAAAACATTTTGTCATATATTTATTTAAGTAATTTCTAATTTTACATTTTTTTTATGAATAGTAGATTGCCAAAAGCTTTATGCCACCCACCTAAATTACGTCTAGGCAACTCCAGTGATTACTGATTATGAAATATATGATAATGAATATAATCTGATGATAATGAAAGATATGATGCACACTCTCTAATCATTTGAATCCAGTTACACAAATAAAATGAATAATTTAATTATACTGACCAATAACCCAAATTACTGGTGGATATCCTTTTGCTGGAGGCTTATACACGGATGCAACAGTTGTGGGAGGAACAGGACCTATTACATCTCCATTGCTCACCACACCATTCTTTTTTCCTTCCTGATTTCCAATAATCCTTAGAACTGCTGTCCTAAAGTCACTGTACACTTCAGAAGGATTTCTTTCGCCATTAACCTGTCAAATAAGAAGTTAGTTAGAGCAAATAAAATTTCTAATCAACGCAAACTAATGAATAAAAGGGTACTTGTATAGACATTCATATAAATTGGGAAATATTGTTGCGAAAATTAAATAGATGAATAATCGTTCACAGGGAGAGAGACAGTCGCGTATTTGGAAAGTATGACGTAGATCAAAGAAACCGAAAGAATGTTCTAGGTAGACCAGTACCTCCCAGCCAGACGTCGAATGAACTAGACAATTCCCCTTTGATGTATGCCGCTACGATATATAAAGAGGGCCTGCTGGGAGCGAGGCAGTTTTTATTCTCACCTGTCTTGATGTTCACATCAGTGCTACAGTGCGACTTAGTACAGTGCGGTAAAGTGTTTTTATAAGAAGAACAGTGTTGTGCCGTGACTGTAAGTAACAGTTTAGTGCCGTGTTTAAGACAGTACAGTGCCGCGAAGTAAAGGACAGTGCAGTGCCGCGAAGTAGAAGACAGTGCAGTGCCGCGAAGCAAAGGACAGTGCAGTGCCGTCTTTCTGTGAATTTCAGTGAATTATTGGACTGTGACTCATTGAAGAACAGTAACGCTATCAGTGTATACTGTGAGTAGTAATTAAGAATAATCACCAAGTTTATTGTGCATTGTGAAATAAATTTTGCAGTGATAAAAACTGTGAAACTTGCGAGTATTTAATTTTGCAATCCAAAAGAACTCTTATTAAAAACGTTTATTACTGGTTTTGGTAATAAAAAATGTAACAATATATCCACAGTTTTCACATTATTTTAATTATGTTTATTATTTATAAAGATGCTAACATGAAATACTTAATTTGCCATGCACCATTGGAGGTATTTAACTGGTTAAAGTGTCTGAATTAATACATTATTTTTTGAAACAAAATTCATTGAATTTTAATTATGAATGAAATATTAAAAATAAGTATGTATAAAAAAATCTATGAAATGCTAGAGATTATGGCTATATTTTGATGGAATATTATTATTAGAGGGTTTACATTTTTAGCAAATTTTCCTGAAGGTAATCATCTATTGAGGTTGTACTCATGATGCGATTTTTGAAAAATTTCACCAAATGCCCATCCAACCTACTTAGTAGATGACGAAAATGAGGTGGTTAGGAGTGGTCCCTTCAAAATTATATATATATATATATATATATATATATATATATATATATATATTTTTTTGTGTTATCGGTCGGCAAATCTTGTTTGACCAAACTTGATATAAAAGCATTTCATGTAAAATTAAATATCAAGTTCTTAAATTGCTGAAATGGAACCAGTAGGAAGGAGGTGGGGGTTCAGAGGAGAGTAATTTCGAAATATGTCCCTTATTATAGGTCTGATCGAAAAATTGAATAGCATCGATCATAGTAAATAAATTTACTATAAATATTGTTATATATGTTTATTCTCTATCTTTAATATTAACGGAGATATGCGCTTTTTTTAGTTTTTAGCCTTCCTAAACCACCTACTCCATCTCACATCATATTAGCAATAAGATTTTATATCATGAACCACATTATTTCAAGCTTAAATAACAGTATTGTTTACATTGGACGTTTTTTTGTGAAATATATGCAACTACTAGTGTGATGACGTCATCAATTAAGATTTTCTGGGCGTAAATCGAAATTATATATTTATTATATACGACAATCGATGTTTAACTGTTTCATTCAACACTAAAGATCGTGTTAGCTAATGGCTGAAATCAGGGGTAGAAAAGGGGGGGGGTGAAGTGGGAATTTTTAAAATTCAAAATATCTCCGTTATTATGAGTTTTATCGCAAAATGTAATAGAACCAAAATTATTAAGCTATTGATGAATAAGACCTGTTTCCTAGATCTGTACAACCAGCAACATGCGAATTATGTTTTTCATCTGCTGACCTTCGCCATTTCCCCTTCAATGAAGACTGAATTTAGGACACATTTGTACTATACAATTTTATTATGCAATGTTGAAGAATGTCGTCAGTTATTTAAAAACAGTAATTTATATCTTAAGCTGATATTTTGTCTTAGGGTAGTTTTTTGCGTATTCGTCTACGAAAAATGGTATTTGAGTCTCTTGAAACATTTTAAACTATTTTGACTTTTCTTCGTATCTATTGGTTATACTTTATTAAATAGTAATTAGCGTGTAATTTTTGGTTTAGTTTCACTGAGCTGTATTCACAGAAGGTATTTTATGAAGAATAAAGTAAATTGTCTTTGAGGTGTCCTTATTTGAGTTGTACTATGATATATATATATATATATATATATATATATATATATATATATATATATTGTTGCGAAAATTAAATAGATGAATAATCCTTCAGAGAAGGATTTGGAAAGTGTGACGTAGATCAAAGCAGCCGAAAGAATGTTCTAGGTCCGACCAGTACCTTCCAGCCAGACCTCGAATAGTCTAGACAGTTCCCCTTTGATGTATGCAGCCTCCCTAAATAAAGAAGGGCTAGCCGTGAGCAGTCAGTTTTATTGTCACCTGTCTTGACGTTCACATCAGTGCTTCAGTGCGACTTAGTGCAGTGCGGTAACGTGTTTTTAAAAGAAGAACAGTGTTGTGCCGTGACTGTAAGTAACAGTTTAGTGCCGTGTTTAAGACAGTGCAGTGCCGCGAAGTAAAGGACAGTGCAGTGCCGTCTTTCTGTGAATTTCAGTGAATTATTGGACTGTGACTCATTGAAGAACAGTAACGCTATCAGTGTATACTGTGAGTAGTAATTAAGAATAATCACCAAGTTTATTGTGTATTGTGAAATAAATTTTGCAGTGATAAAAACTGTGAAACTTGCGAGTATTTAATTTTGCAATCCAAAAGAACTCTTATTAAAAACGTTTATTCCTGGTTTTGGTAATAAAAAGTGTAACAATATATCCACAGTTTTCACATTATTTTAATTATGTTTATTATTTATAAAGATGCTAACATGAAATACTTAATTTGCCATGCACCATTGGAGGTATTTAACTGGTTAAAGTGTCTGAATTAATACATTATTTTTTGAAACAAAATTCATTGAATTTTAATTATGAATGAAATATTAAAAATAAGTATGTATAAAAAAATCTATGAAATGCTAGAGATTATGGCTATATTTTGATGGAATATTATTATTAGAGGGTTTACATTTTTAGCAAATTTTCCTGAAGGTAATCATCTATTGAGGTTGTACTCATGATGCGATTTTTGAAAAATTTCACCAAATGCCCATCCAACCTACTTAGTAGATGACGAAAATGAGGTGGTTAGGAGTGGTCCCTTCAAAATTATATATATATATATATATATATATATATATATATATATATATATATATATACATATATTTGTTTGTTATCGGTCGGCAAATCTTGTTTGACCAAACTTGATATAAAAGCATTTCATGTAAAATTAAATATCAAGTTCTTAAATTGCTGAAATGGAACTAGTAGGAAGGAGGTGGGGGTTCAGAGGAGAGTAATTTCGAAATATGTCCCTTATTATAGGTCTGATAGAAAAATTGAATAGCATCGATCATAGTAAATAAATTTACTATAAATATTGTTATATATGTTTATTCTCTATCTTTAATATTAACGGAGATATGCGCTTTTTTTAGTTTTTAGCCTTCCTAAACCACCTACTCCATCTCACGTCATATTAGCAATAAGATTTTATATCATGAACCACATTATTTCAAGCTTAAATAACAGTATTGTTTACATTGGACGTTTTTTGTGAAATATATGCAACTACTAGTGTGAACGTCATCAATTAAGATTTTCTGGGCGTAAATCGAAATTATATATTTATTATATACGACAATCGATGTTTAACTGTTTCATTCAACACTAAAGATCGTGTTAGCTAATGGCTGAAATCAGGGGTAGAAAAGGAGGGGGGTGAAGTGGGAATTTTAAAAATTCAAAATATCTCCGTTATTATGAGTTTTATCGCAAAATGTAATAGAACCAAAATTATTAAGCTATTGATGAATAAGACCTGTTTCCTAGATCTGTACAACCAGCAACATGCGAATTATGTTTTTCATCTGCTGACCTTCGCCATTTCCCCTTCAATGAAGACTGAATTTAGGACACATTTGTACTATACAATTTTATTATGCAATGTTGAAGAATGTCGTCAGTTATTTAAAAACAGTAATTTATATCTTAAGCTGATATTTTGTCTTAGGGTAGTTTTTTGCGTATTCGTCTACGAAAAATGGTATTTGAGTCTCTTGAAACATTTTAAACTATTTTGACTTTTCTTCGTATCTATTGGTTATACTTTATTAAATAGTAAGTAGCGTGTAATTTGTGGTTTAGTTTCACTGAGCTGTATTCACAGAAGGTATTATATGATGAATAAAGTAAATTGTCTTTGAGGTGTCCTTATTTGAGTTGTACTATGATATATATATATATATATATATATATATATATATATATATATATATATATTGTTGCGAAAATTAAATAGATGAATAATCCTTCAGAGAAGGATTTGGAAAGTGTGACGTAGAACAAAGCAGCCGAAAGAATGTTCTAGGTACGACCAGTACCTTCCAGCCAGACCTCGAATAGTCTAGACAATTCCCCTTTGATGTATGCCGCCTCCCTATATAAAGAAGGGCTAGCCGCGAGCAGTCAGTTTTATTGTCACCTGTCTTGACGTTCACATCAGTGCTTCAGTGCGACTTAGTGCAGTGCGGTAACGTGTTTTTAAAAGAAGAACAGTGTTGTGCCGTGACTGTAAGTAACAGTTTAGTGCCGTGTTTAAGACAGTGCAGTGCCGCGAAGTAAAGGACAGTGCAGTGCCGTCTTTCTGTGAATTTCAGTGAATTATTGGACTGTGACTCATTGAAGAACAGTAACGCTATCAGTGTATACTGTGAGTAGTGACTAAGAATAATCACCAAGTTTATTGTGCATTATCCAAATAAATTTTGCAGTGATAAAAACTGTGAAACTTGCGAGTATTTAATTTTGCAATCCAAAAGAACTCTTATTAAAAACGTTTATTACTGATAATTGGTAATAATTACCGATTGGTAATACAAAACGTAACAATATATATATATATATATATATATATATATATATATATATATATATATACATACACACACACACACACACCCTTAATTTACTGTTCACTTTAGGTGAATAGCCTACAGAGAAAGAGAGCTATCTAGTCAACAGCAGAAAATTGAACAGAACACAGTTTATTGACCCTCCCGCATCTTGAAAACACTTAGAGCTCATCATTTGACTCTTTTAGGAGCAGGAATGACAAAAAATTCTTAAATATTGAAGAGGTGATTGTGAACATTAAAAAGGCTTACCTGGTATAGATACAATAAATAGTATGGATGTTGAATTTTGTTTTGTACCTTGACACCGATTGTAGGCCAATGGGCTATTGATTGTACAGGTCACATTAACTTTTAATCACTCAGTGGCAACTACCGAATACTGCAATTGGTGCCTGGTATTAAGTCTGTGCCCGTTGGTTTACTATGAAACTTCAAGTTAGATAATAGCCTTAATAATTCACATAGATTTATAATCATAGAAAACGAGTTTAATGTGAAACTAAATTCCGGTATCTTGAATATCGTGGCATAGGAGCGATAATCAAATATACAATGAATTCAATGTTTCATATATTCAGTGTGAGGGATGTTAACTCCCAGGGGTCTGGTGAGCCTACCGTCTGTAATGGCAGACATCAAGGGGATGTCCCTGAAGCTGATCCAAACTATCAGAGCCGTAGAAGTAAATCTATTCCAGACTTTGTAGTTCCAGGGAACAAGTGATATATGAGGCAGGCAGGGCTAATGGGCCCCAAGACAGAAACCGCCTTGTAGAGTGTTTTATAAAATAAATTAATTTTAGATTAGAGTGAGGAACATATCATATCAGACACTAGCTTAGGGCGTCATGAGAAATTTAAGGGAATTAACTAAATGTCCATCATGTAGGGGCTGCGTAAGCTATGGAGATTTCCCACGTGCTTGTAGGGGACACTAGTGATTTCACCTCAGCATATATTCTCTTCTTCTAAATCAAAATTACATGATTTGAGGGGAGTACTGGAGACTCAAAACCAAAAATATGCAAATAACTTGCTTAACATTTAAGTTATGAAATAATGTATATAACTACTAGATAACCCGGCAAACGTTGTTTTGCCTTATAAATTATTTCTAGTTTCTAGATAAATTCTAGTGTAGACAAAAAGTAACTTACTTATTATAAGTGTGTAAGTATGTGGTATATGCGTGAAATAGACATGGAGCGCTATGAACGATAAGGGAATATAAAAATAACAAACGCCAAATAATATTATTTTTAAGTTATTATAGTTTATTTCTTAAAATTACATATCACATATTAATTACGACAGTAACACTAACATACAACATCAATCTTTTAATGCTATAGCGTGAACAATATTATTTGTTAGCCCATCTTTAGCGAGCACAAACAAACTGGATGGTTTACCCACTCGAGAGCATGCTACGTACAATTGCCCGTGTGAAAAACATGGTGTACTCAAATCTAAGCCACTACAAAAAATTTTAGATTTGCCATAAGCTAAGGGAAATTTTAATCGAAGTACAGTTAAAAACACTATAATTGATCAGTTATCGAGCGGGATGATAATGATTAAAATTTGATTAAAATGGCTATAAAAAAATATGGGTTGGTGATAAAAAAATAAAATTTAGGGTTGTATGTATGTTTTAATGCCACATTATAAAAAAAATAAAAACAAAAAATTTCGTCCAAAAATTAAAAAAAAAAAATGTTAAGGGTGAACAACCCTTATCACTTAGGGGTATGAAAAATAGATAGTAGCCGATTCTCAGACCTACTGAATACGCATATAAAATTTGGTAAAAATCGGTAAAGCCGTTTCGGAGGAGTACGTTAACTAACACTGTGACATGGCAATTTTATATATTAGATAATTATAAAGATTATACAATTATTATCAGTTTTCGATCCGACTTATAACGGAGATATTATATAATTTACCCTCTCTCTAACCCCACCCCACTATTCCTGGCCCAATTTCAGCAATTAAAGAATATAATCTTTAATGTTGAATTAAACTCAAAATCAAGAAATGAAATCTTAATTGATGACGTCACCGCACAACGTATTTCGATGTATCTCATGTAGAAAAGATCGGTTAAAAAGTATATTTGGAATTATAGTTTGGAATAAGATGTTTAATGATATACTCGCTTATTGTTAAAGTGCGATGACTGAAAGTGAGGGTTTACTGAAGGCTGACAACAAAAAAAAAAATAATGTAAAAATCTTAATTAATGCTCAAGATACTGGAAAAAAGTGTATCAGTCAACTTTTATAGAAGATTAAAGTTTCAGTAAGTTTTGCAATACGACATTTTTTCAACATATTAGATATGAATTATCCATTTTCTTCCTCTCAAAAACCCCTCCTCCGTGTCCAATTTCAGCCAATAATGAAATCTTTCTTGAATTTTACATGGAACACTTATACATCGAGTTTGGAACGATCATACGAAATTACGTCCATCAGAGCGGTAACCGAAAAGCATTTATATACATATAATATGACCAATGGGTCCATCTCCACTGTTAGAAGTAAGAAATATGAGCAATTGGTTCTAAATTATCAAAACTAGTTGGCTCAAAATAAATTATTCCTGGAAGCTGTAAATGAGGTAAGGTAAACTATAACTCTTATCATGTCCTTGGGAAAAACGAGAGTGAAGCTTATAGGGCGTACCTTATGACACATATATATTTGAAGGGTGATTAAAAGATCATAGAAAAAAGCCATTTTTCGAAGATATCAAATACCTCCATGGTTTCGGTGGGTATAGTTGTAAAAAGAGTAGCTTCAGGCATAGCCCAGAGGTTTGAAGTACAATCTTTAGATCTGGATGAACTTAGTAAAAGTAACTTACTGCAATGACCATGCCCCTCTGATCGAAGTAATCAGCAACTGGGGTGACATTCTTATAAAAATTGTTCAGCTCCATCTTAGCAAGACTTAGGACGACTTGCCCCAGCTTGGCTCCATAGTCTATTTGCCTCTCGAGAACCCTTTGCCTCCAAGCTATCAGGACAACACCGTTAACTATTTGGATCTGGAAAACATTAAAGAGGACGCTGCTATTATTCGCTTTCATTATAATCATAGCACTTTGTATTTTCATCTACTTGCTGGAACAATAAAACAAATATTCTCAATAAAATAATAAGTACAAAATCTAATGACACTGAAGACATTCTACAAATTATTAAGAAAATGAATTATGTACGAAATTCTTCCTCAATATAAAGTTACTTGAAGGATACACTTCTTTCCATGTGATATTTCTGGAGTACGGACAGCTTAATACAGTGTGATTACTGGGAAACGCATGTTTTTGACTTGCGTAGTGTACAAGGATTGTCGTCGCGACGGCCGGAAGTTGTTGCTCTGTGGAGGGGGGAGTGTGCAGTTTCAGTTGTAGCCGAGATGTGGAACCTTGAGCATCGTACGATTGTCATGCGACGGTTTTACGCAAATGGTGAATCAGTCACTCAGACTCAGCGAGACTTTCTTGTACATTTTAACATTGCACGGCATGGTGCTATCCCTGATCGTAACACGATATTGCGTTGGATACATAATGTTAACACAACTGGATCTTTGCTTAAGAAGAAACCTCCTGGACCGGCAAGGACATTTTGTACTCCTGAGACAGTTGAAAGAGTGCGCCTTGCAACAGTGCAGAGTCCTAGGCAACCACCTTAGAGATGCAATTTTTAAACGCTAAATTGTAAGTAATTTTATTCTGAAATCGCATATGGTGTATACTGTTTTTCCACTCTTAAATACATTTTTTGCTCTGAATTGCCTGAATACTCTTTATTTGAAAAACATGCGTTTCTCGGTAATCACCCTGTACAAATGCATCATTTTCCGTCAAAAAACTATTTGTAATTATCACCAAGGAAGATAAATAAATGATAACAATAAAATAATACTGTAAGGAAAATATAAATAAAAAAGCGAGTAATGTAAAAAATAAATTAACTACCCTAACTATGTTCATTACTATATAATAATTATTGTACATAGTTAATGTTATAGCTAATGTCATATCTGTCGGAAGATGACGGCATCTACAGACAGATATGGCTATAGTATTACATATTCTGGCGGAAACAACTGACTACGTCATAAAACATATATACTATTGGTTCTTGCAGTACTTGTGAAAAAGAAATTTGTCATTCCAGTGCCCAAACGTAGACGCCATAAAAATTGAATTATTGAAAAATAATGGCTTTATTTATTTAATTACGTAAACTTTTTAGATTACGTAATTAATAAAATAAAATACAGAAGTATTTGTGTGAGAGACAGAGAGGTTGAAACAATTTGAAAGGGGGGGGGGTGTTGACAAATGTGTCAGATTCCGTCATGAGTATTACTCCTCTATATGAAAATGTATTTCCTACTGGAGGTGAAATGAAAACGAATTGAGTTTACTGAAAAGAGCACAGAGAATATTTATGGTGTAAATATAAAACTAGACTTATTTATTTTAGTTTACCTTATTGGAGTATTCAACTACGTCTCTCATATTCCTCGGGTACCCTGATACGAGGAACGCTTTGGCTGCTGGTGCCATCTTCATTTCCAGCATTAGAACTTCAGTGACTGTCCTACTCGACAACTGGCTAAAGTCCTTCATTTCCGCTAAAATAATAAAAAATAAAAATAGATTGTAAGTACATTACGTTAACAACTACAGGCGTATGGAAAGAATGGAAATATGGAATGGCGTATTCATCTATATGGAAAGAATCTAACAAATGATATGTACAATGGTTTATTTTTAATCTGTTCCCATACAATCTCTATTATAGAATGTATACAAGGAAGCTTTGTAGCTAGTTTGGTTTCGACATATAGTAGTAATGTATGATAATAAAATAACGAGTGAGTAAAAACTTACTTCAATTTTACATTACATAAAAAATGAACACTTGAAAATAAATGTGTGAGATGCGCAAGTTGGATATTTGATATTGTCTAGGGCTGATGGTTAATTTAAATTAAGGTAAAATACTAATGTTGTATTCTCATGGGTCTGAATTTATAAAAAGAACCTATCTTGTGAGAAATAAAAAGTCCATCATGCAGGAGTTGCGTTAACTTAGCAGATTTCCCACGTGCGCACATATTTGCATTTATCTCAAAAGGTAAAAGTTCAATAAGAACATTATTCTACAAATTGTCTTGGCAAGAGTCACCAATAAAAACATTTTTAAATCATTGATACCGTCCTGCAAGTTTCGCGGCCTATATTACACCTCTTCAGGGGCTCTCCCTTTTCAAAAAATAAAACAATTTATTTAAAAACATTAATTTAGCAAACTCCTATGATAATTCCTTTCTATATAGATCAGTAATAAGCGTCTACTTAAGTCTACTAAATCTAAATGCAGATTGTTACATTTCTAAAATGCTCGTTTCCTTCATACGTTCATTGCGACTGTCCTCACTTGGGAGGTTATAGTATTTACTTTAATATTACAAGAAGTAATACTACATAGCAATCTCAACTTGGAAAGGGAAAGTAAAAACTTTTATACAATGAAAATAATAAATATTAAGAAGATTCATTGCATTTTTTATATATTGATTTTATTCATTGCCATCTGACTTTAGCGGCGCTATTCACGTTTTGTTTTATATGTCGTCCAGAATATTTATGTCATTGAGATAGGCCATTAAATGTTTCTAGATTAAATTGAGGTTAGTTATTCGTCCATGCCTTTGTTTATAACGTTTCGTTCTGTAAAGGCGTATTGCAAGACCACTCTGTTTAATGGTTAAATATGAGTATTACAAAATTGACATTCGTAGAATGTTTGTAAAATGTACAGCTACGTCCCATTTTACAATAGGAAAATGAGGCTGAACATCCCCATTTGATGCCACGCATTACCTCTGGGAATCGATTAATCAATTTATATCTAGACCATATATCTTCGTACTGGTCATTACTCGGAGAGTCCTACTGGAAATATATAGAAAATATTTAATATTATAATTAACTAATATAATTTATAAATAGACCGAGAATAATAATGAATATATAGTCACGTTATTGAGGAGAATAAATCTTTTCTTGTAGATCAAAATATTTATATCGTATCCGTTTATTCGTTTATTGTCAAACGTTTTAAGTGATATTAAGTCAAGAACAGTTATTATAAGCCATCAATCGACATTAAATGATATAATTAATTTATTATATGACGATTTTTGTTGTGATTAGAAATATTTATTTATTTTTTAGCCTTTTGTAGGTAGGATAAATAGAAATCAAATTGTCATCGTTTACTGCTTTTGTGGATATCATTGCTAATCATCGGATTGTATGTTGTTCATAATGATCATTTTCCTCAAAATGTCACAATAAATTTTAATTCTGTGCAATAATATTAGCAGATTTCACTTTAAAATAACCAGCTATTTTAACGCTATTTTCAAAAAGTATCTTTAAATATGCATAGATCCTACACAAGAGATGACGAAAATGAGGCACTTCCAAAATTATATATATATATATATATATATATATATATATATATATATATATATATATATATATAGTCTGTTAACGTACTAGGGCAACTTTTCGAAATTTTTGTTTGTTCGTTCCCACACTTGATTTTTAATCGTTTTATGTAAATAAAACAAAAAAAAAACATCAAGTTCGTTAACGTCTAAAATCGGAACAGTGAGGTAGCAGGGTTAGAGGGGGAATTTCGAAAATTTAAAATATCTTCGTTACTATAAGTCGGATCGAAAAATTGTATGAAACGAATCATTTTTTAAAATTTGGATTTGATAGTTTTCCTCTTCCTCGTAGAGAAAACGGAAATCATACGAGGGTGGGCTAACTGAGAAAAGAAAACAAAAAATATAAATATCTCAATTAATATTTAAGATACTGAAAGAACAACTATTGTAGATAATAATAATAAGATAATGTTAAGATGTATTGGGGTGAAGCAATAACTCAACAACCTGTGCATCAAAACAAACCGGATATTCCCATTATTGACAAGATCAATAAGACTACTGATATTATTGACATTGCAGTACCCAATGATGAGAATATTCCGAAATCCGGTACCGAAAAATTAAAAAAATAACAAGAATTAGTTGAATTGAGCTTAATGAAGTATAGAAGCTGAAATCTCTCACATTTATGGCTATTATAACTGTGGGCTAAGTCCTACCCTGGCTAGAAAAGAGTGGTAACCTGTAGATAACCCGTCCCAATTAGCCTTAGTTGCAAAAAGTGGACGTTAATAAATAATAATAATAATAATATTATAGTAAATACATATGGACTCGTGTCAAAAACCATAGAAGTTGACACCAAGAATTTAAATCTACCAACATAAATTATATAAGAAGCACGGCAAGGGCACTTCATGAACTGTGCGAACATTTTTGAATTCTTCTTAATTTATGTCACAATTACAAACACCGCAACGGTTGGATTTTCCCCCATGTGGATTTTACTCCAGTTTTTCTGAGTATAATCCCCCCATCATAATAATAACTGAGATATAAATGATTTTATATTTTAGTCGTATTGGACCTTCACTCACTCCTCTTGGTCCAATTTCGACTACTATCAAATTTTATCTCTGGTCCTATACGAATCGTTCAAATATTGAGCATAGTATTGATCAAGCAAAAATTGAGGCCTATAGAAGTATAAATGTTCGTTGATAGCGCCACATCTCACATTTATCTATGGCAATTGTCCGATGAAAACAATGTTCTGCCTTTTATCTTGACATAAGATGTTCCGTATTGTATTGAACTAAGGTTAATCTGAGATGGGTTGGAATGGCAAAAATACATAACTTGCTTAACATTCGAGATTGACAAGAATTACCTAGAACAGCATTAGTAAAATAGTAGATGTTTAATATAACTGATTATATAACATTTTTCGATTCGATTAAAATTACAAGGAATTTTAAACATTTTTAGACCCCCCCCCTCCCTAAACCCCCTCTAGAGGTTTAGACTTCCTCTTAACCTCCATTTCTCCTTGTCGGGTTTCAGCCACAATGAACTTGAGTTTTAGTTTTAAATGAAACTCTTTAAAAACATTTGTTAACAACGAAACAAAAACTGCAGTCGCAGTTAATATAATTTATGAAGTTATACATAAATAAAAACTAACCTCATTTTTTTATGTTATTGGACTGGTCGATAAACAGTTAAAAAATGCTTAAAACGAATGTTAAATGTTTAAAAAGTCGTTTTTCCATGAAGTCTGTTAAAATTATCATCTTTAACGTATGGATTTGCTGATCTTCTAAATTTGTGATTCACATGCCCTTTGTAAATATATGTCAAGGCTAGGAGCTTGTACAAAACTCATTGTAAAAATACAAAGAGCATTTTTAAATAAAGCCATGATTTTGTAAGTCGTATCTTTAGTATTAAAGGCCAATAAACTAGAGACTCCAGGGTTACTCGGGAATCATCTTTTGAATAATGTAAGTTAAATACAGGTTGTGTATTGGGATGTGGTCATTATTGGAAAAACAATTTATTCATAAATTGTTTAAGAAAATGATTCTTGTTTCTTTTCTCATCTTAATTGTATATATTTTTTTAAACAACTTCCTCTAACAGATAAAACTGTTACAAGGTCAATTTAAAATAAGGGGTGACCTAAATTATTTTTATTTTACATCTTCACACAAGATTAGTGGCCAATGCCACCTTTAAGAGAAAAATAAACAGCCAAACGACCATCACGCAGGGGCTGCGTAAACTAAGCAGATTTTCCATCTGAGGTTTAACAATAGATAAATCTACACTTAACACCACCTTGAATATTAAGTGAATACAAATGATAATGAGAAATATTGCCGTCAATTTACATTTTACATTCTCTCCCAAAACTCGCATTTTTATTTTATTTTGTATTTTCATTTCTCTGTTAGTCCATTTCCCGCTCTCTTCCCTGTATCTGTAGAGCTAATCTGATCGCAAAACTGATTTAATTTCTAATCCCGGAGACGTATTATCAGGAATTAGAATCTATTCCCCTCACAAAGTTGGAGACAAGGTACTAATTAAGCCAGAAAGTTAGACCAGTTTGGCAAGTTATAACTAAAGTATGTGACCTGTCATCCGAAGAGGTCAGAATAGCAAATACCTATCTTCAACGCTAGATATTAATGACGTTTCGCACGAATTTATATTTAATGACAGTTTGTGTCAACGGCCTCTGACCTCCATATCTGCTTCCTCATATCCTACATCTATGGAGGAAACTCCTTCTAATCGATTTTTTAAAATGTTAATATCATTTTTAGTGACTTTCTCTTTAGTGGATTAACTATTAAAATTGGCCCCTTTCATTTACCTAAAATCAAGATAACGTTGATGCCCCTAGCCGAAACATAAATACATGCATTGTTCGTAAAATGGGATAACTTTCTAACGGATTGCCTATTATCATTGAAAGATAAAATATAAACTTTTCTTTTCTTTTTTATTAATTTATAGATAACCGCATGTTAATCATCAAAATTGCATGAGAGAGAATAGGCGAATGAAAATACAAAATGGCAAATTCCCACTTCTACTCATCGGATTATTCCTAAGAAATAAAAATATATATATATATATATGCTGTGATAGGCTAAGCACGTAACTCTGTTTTTACCTAGACCCTGCGAGACAGACTTTTCTCTAATACGTACAATAACAACAATCCCCAAAATGATCTTTGAACATTCTAAGTCTAGCCGTTTTCGTGTTATGTGAGATACGTACGTACACAATTTTCTAAGATTCTTAGAGCACTAACTAACCTTTAAAATTATTCCTCCCAGTCAATATAACAATAAATCTTCACTGAAGAATAAAAAACTCTTTATTACAATCAGCCATACCAAGTGGTAATTTGTCAAACAATATCTTATATCCTAACAGGTAGGTTATATAACCCTCAGTTACCTACTAAGTATGATGTTAAGATTCGTATTCAATTGTTAAATTTTCTCAGAATAGATTAAATAATTACGAAGAAGTTAATATTTGATATTATTTCGCATAAAGGATATCAGATGTGCCACTTGTAACATCTATTAATACAATAATTATTTTTACAGGGGTTAGGAATTAGAGTCCCCTTAAATTTTAACTTTTGATAACACTTTATCTACTGGTCGTGGTTGAGGCCCAGTAAGGAACGGCTTAATTGCTCTCATCACGATTAATCGGCTAGCGGTCGATAAAGTGTTAACAAAAAATTTGAAAAACAAATCGTTGGCGCTAAGCCTAACGAGGTAGTGCCCAGAGTTTGCCACACGCTAGGTCTTCTTTGGGGGGATGGTCAGGCGGTAGACTGCATTGCCGAGGCATTACAGAACAAATATCGTGAACTTTCTTATCCAGAAGCTACTGGGGCCATATAAAAGTTCAACTTCAATTTACGGTAACCACATAGCTAAATGAAATCCAGTCTGCTATTCCTGACGTTCAGCTCAGCCTCCTTATTTACTATCCAAGTATAACAGTTTCTACTCCCGCTCGAGTCTCGTTGAGACACCTGATATGATATAATGTTTCTGTTAAGCAGCCAGCAAGCAGTTAAGCAAATGGAAATATTGCTGGAATAGATGTTTCTACATAGAAGAGGATCCTCTAAAAATAAAAGAACTACAAATAGAGGAGAAATTACATGAAAGGCATCAAGGTTCCTAGGAACCCTGACCTCAGCTTTCAAGTCTTCTGTTGACAACTATCGACTTGCCTCCTATGAGTATTGAGCTTGAATAATTGAACAAAGTACTCAGACATGGGAAGATGTGAATTTCCATTCTTTCTTTTTCTTTTTCTTTTTCTTTGGCAAATAAATGGATCCCTCTCATGTTGCCGCTTCAAGGTTAATAACGCCATCCACCAACTATTATAATGAGAATATAAGTAGATAGTTTGACTTCAGTAGCTTAATAGCGGGAATAATTTGTATTGTAATTTAATTTTAGTGCTCATCGTCATGAATTAAATGCCTTATAATTATACCTGCATGTGCATTTTGTGCAAATTGAATAAAGTACAAACGACCGAAACATTTCTGAAGAGAGCTTAAGTACAAGCCTAATGAAATATCAGTTGATTATAGGCATCATTTTCATCAAAGAAGTACATTAAAAGTATCTATCAATACAAAATTCATTACAATTGCATTCAAATATAGAATTAGAAATGTTTTTATAATTTACTAAATACTTTATAATAAAACATAGGCATGGGAGATACCTCGTAGCATTTAATTATATGTTAAATGCATTTAATTATATGTTAGGGGCTCAGGTTAGTCATGCGAGTTAAAGCGTTGACCTTTATCTCACATGGTAAACCTAGAGTGGCGAGTTCGATTCTTGCCTGGGCAAAGGAAATTATTTAGTGACGAAATTCATTAAATAACGTCCTAAAATCCCACCCTGGCTAGAAAAGGGTGGTAACCTGTAGATAACCCGTCCCGATTAGCCTAAGTTGCAAAAAGTGGACGTTAATAAATAACTAATAATTATATGTTACATTTGGAAAGCTGAGAGTCATGTGTTCAATTCCCAATTTGACAACAGTAATTTATTTTAAAAAAGCTCAATAAATTGGCAATTCGGAATTGCAAAAAGATTCCTCAAAGAGAAATCAAGAAATTTTTAGCAACGCAACGCACTAAAATTGGATAAATACTAAGTTATACTAACGAATCCCATTGTTTCACAACTATATGGACTTCTTAAAGTACACAACGAAATTTGTTCGTAGTGTAGTTCGATTTCAAGAAGAAAATCAAGGAAATTTCACTGTATATAATTATACAGTAGCCAATTTTATGTTGAATTTTCACAAAGTCCTTTATCAAAATGTCTTCAATCAATGGGTAGATACCTATACTTGACAGTTTTATTCGGGATAGCATTTTCAGATACTAGAGTCCATCAAGTGCTGTGAAATGTCATTACCAGCCATTGTATGGATACGTATAGAGCTTGTCAAACTCTGCCATCTGATTATGATACATCATTTCACGCCCATGATGATGGAGTGTAGTCTAACTAAAACTCTCAACTGAGGGTACTGACATTTTTTTACCCCTTTTTATTGATATGAGCCTCACTAGCTAGCCATGATATGGGTTTCAAGTAAGAATTTATAACGGCAAAGACTTACTAATGAATTTTAGTTTAAGTCCTATTTGTTCTGAAATATTTATGTCTAATTTTTAAAGCTAATTAATAATGAGTGATGAGAACCAATTTTATAAAACATTTTAATTCTATGGGTGATATGCATTATCAAGAATGCAAATGATGACTTCATAAAGCTGTTATTTCATTTGAAATCAATTCATCAGCATTTCATATTAACATTGGAGTCAGACCTGAAAATATTAAAATTTCTAAAGATAACAATTTACTTGGAAAATATCGCTTATCGTTTTGTATCTAAAGGAAACCCCAATTACTGACTTGGTAATACCAATAGAAACGATTTTTCATCAAGCCCATAAAAGAGTGCCCTATAATTGCAATCTGGATTGCTTTATTAATCTCCCCATTTGGACAAAGGATTGTAATAAAGCACACCCCACATGCCAAGAAGGAGCTTACAACGATTATTAAAACTATTTTCTTGCAAACTACAATAAAAATAGGAGAAAACTGGAGGTCGCGGGCGATATTAAACATTTCTATGTACATTACTCCAGTTTCAAAATCTTAGGTTTTTTTTTGGTCATTAACGCCAAACCTTTTTTGTGGATTATTGATCAGAAAATTTTAATATGCATTATTCCATTATGTTCAGCAGTCAATATTATTAGATAATGATTGCGATACGAGGTATAACATATTGGGAGGGTTAGATATAGGATTTCATTTTTGGTGAAACATTGTTCAGGAGGTGTCCTGCAACGGAGGGCTGAGCCACTGGAGGGAAAATGGCTGTGAGATGGATAAAGCTCACTTTTAAATATATACTGCCGGTGCTCCAGGAGTGAGGGCCGTTCGCTCTGTCCCCCGGCAGATCGCTCGGCCTTCACGGAGCCCGCTGATGGGTCTGGGGTCATGCTGCAGCCGCCTCCGTCGCTAGGCCCTTTGGAGCTGTAGGAGAGTAGATCAGAGGTATGGGTAGAAATAAACTAAATTAGGAGATAAGGAACTATGAAGGTAAAGGTCTTTGATGGACGGAAATACTGTGGCGGTCCCTGGGCGCTGCCTTCACTCCGCCGCGGCCCTTGGAGGAGGTGCTCGGCTTACAGCGCCATCTGCCGGCCATATCCTCCAGCCAGTCACCACCGGCCGCTTGCATAATCTTAGGTTTGTATAGCTATTGTAATAGTGGAAATAAACTTTCAATGTTTAAGGACGCTATTATCCTAAAGAAGAAGTAAAATTAATGTGATCAATAAGACAGCTATAGGAATACAACATACGTAGGTAAGGCAAATAGAGCAATAAAAACAAAATATCGCCGTTATGAGTTGGATTGAAATTCAAAAAATGTTATTGAAACAATCTTGTTAAACTATTGATGCTTTACAATTGTTGGTATATACATCACCTCGTAACACAAATATTTCTCTATTTATTTGCACTTTCTTATTTCCAGCCTTTAACAAACGTCTACGGATAGTCATTTGACCTAGAAATAGAGAAATATGATGAAATGGGACCACTAGTATGTCATTCAGCACGTTGGAAATCTGCTTATTTTGCGCAACTCCTGTGTTTTTGCTTTAAGTCAAGAGTATTTGAATTTAACATGGCATTTTGAATCAATCGGCAAACTAATTTAGCATTTCCGCAAGATGAATTTTTAGGGTTAATTGTAGAATTATCTAAAGTACAAAGGATATTAAACCGTAATTAAGGTGTTTTCTTTTGTGTGTGTGTGTGTGTGTACCTACACGTTCCATTAAAGAAGCCAATGTTATGACGACTCGGGTATTATAGCTGTGGGCCCGTGGCCTCCAAAGTGAAGCAAACATATGTATTATTCTCTTTGACTAGAAGCCATATTAACCTTCAGACACGATATGAGGAATATTCCATCATATTCTTTAACAATCATTTTGTCAGCCAAAAGCTGGCTTTGATATGATTAATTGAACAAACTTTAAGAGTACGTGCGCTTCAGAAAATACTTCAAGTTTTATTGATATAATAAATGTTTAAAATGGTATTACAAAGACTTTATAAAATAAAATACTAGCAAAGGTGTCATTTTAGAACCTGCCGAATCTTTAAAACAATTGCACAATTCAATCATTTTTTTCTTCTTCATATTCAAAAATTAAATCTAGAATAGAATGGTTCTGGACTCCAAAGTCTCTTCCAATCTCATTAATACTTAGTAGTTTTAAAATTCGAATCCTTCCCTGATCATATCTGGCAGCTTCAATTTTCTCTGCGAAGGGTCGACGATGCCACAGAGGCTTAAGGATGTTGTCATTCTAGTTGCGTCCTGCATATCTCCAGTCGTGTCATGACTGTGGTATTCCACGATATTTCATCAATTTTCCAATCGGCGGAATATCGTGGAATACCATAGAAATGACACCGGTGGAGATACGTCGCACTTGACAAATTTAATGAGTATCCAGGAACGAAGTTAAAAACAATGTTGTCATTGTGACATTTCAGTTGATTCATTAGCGTAGCCTTTTTAATCCATGTTTTTTTGCAGCTGTGGAGGTGAACAACGTGAAGATATTGCCAGCTAAGAACATCCTCACAGGCGATGGACATGAGTAGTCGTTAAATATTTCTTAGTTATAAACCACGATTCCCACAAGAGGTCTTTATGGTTCTCTTACTGCAGCATTGGCTATTTTCCTCAAAGAAAGGCGCTATTGTTTACATTGCAATGAACCTCCAATAGAAAATGGAGTCTGGAATTTTTTCACATGAAAGAATTGTTGGCAATTGTCTCCAATAAAAGAATTGCATGAGAATTTCTATACAAGAACACTAAAATACCAACTCCTCTAATACAAGAAGAATGTATTAAATAAATTATGGATTCCAGCCTAAGCGTTACAATTGTTCTGATAATGTGTCACTCTGGCTGACAAGCGATAGATTAGCCATCAATGAACAGCTCAAAAGGAAAATCATAATCTACAACGTACTTATGGAATTGTAAGCCAAACCTGAAATCATTTGTAGCATTGGAACATTTAGACTGAAATGACAGAATCCCAAAGCCCACCCAGAAGATGTTAATGGTTTACTAGGAGAATGTCTGAAATTTACAAATTATATTTGCACTCAGTAAATTGCGTAGTCTCTGTTTCATCGAACGGCAAACACATTATTCGTTGTCACATTAGCTGCCTGAAGTAGGTGAATTGCAAATTCAGTGAAATTGCGAGCTCAATTACTTAAAAGATTATGAAAGTAATTAGAAAAGTACATTTGCCCTCTTTACAGTAGGCATTACAGGATTACTATACGGTATCATTCAATCACCAGGTCCATATTGCTTTTTTCTTGAGTGATAGTAAGCTATTGTGTAATGTAGAAGCCATACAGAATATCCTAAAAAATTCAGCTTTGTCACTTTCAATGACTCGTCTTGAATGTTGTCACATGTCGTCAAAATGACAATCGAAAGAATCAGAGTGGAACCTTTTAGTCAAGATAAGTTTTTAATATTTGAGGAAGTCCTTCCATAGCCCCATGCAAGGTCTTAAGGAGATCGAAGACGGCGCGACGTACAGAGAGTCGTATTTTGATGATTGCGGTATTATTTGATAAAGTAAATCAATAAAGCAAATCGTGCCTGTGTGTAAGAGGGCCTCGGAATCAGTAATGGTCGTATTAGTTCCATTGATTTCCTGTCATTCGGCCCTCCGCCATGTCCCATCTCTTCGGTGGATTCCATACACTTTGATTACACATAACGGATACATGAAATAAATAATATGGGTGAAATAGTTCAGTATATTCGCATTAGTTGGAATTTTTCGTCATTTTCAAAACATGTAAAATGAGCATGAACATCCAACTCTTAACTCACTTTTAGCACATAATTATTGTAATTCAATTTAATTGAGGATCAACTCTTGTGAATGTTTGAAAGATAGGTGGGATCGAACAGCAAAAGTGGCACGAAAGTGTTGGCCTGAAAACTGTTTGTAGAATTCCCACTAGTGTGATCTGCTGTATATACAAAATCATGTATACCTCTGTCATCAACTGTATAAAAAACGTTATCACCAATCTTGTTGAAAAATAGAACCCTACAATTGACGTCGTTTACATTTTTCCCTACCTTCAAAACTAGTATTTTAAACTTCTTGTAAACCAACACTACTATTCAAGCAATTTTCCAGGAGAATTACAGTCTTACTAATGTACATATAAAATTTAAAGCCTTTTTCATAAATATTGAAATACGTTATGACGTTAGATCCATCGGATAGTTGTTTAACTACAAAGTATAATAACATGAACATTAATTTTTTATTAAGCATCATAATAATTACTCAATATCTCTGAATACAAGGGAATAAATACTAATCTTGTAGGTGATGCAGGTAATTTGGCCAAATAAGTTATTGTAAATATGGCTTATTTACAAGAATCTTCGCCATTGCAGCAAATAAAGTTTTAAAGTTTGAGAAGTAAAAAAGTTTCAAAAATTACAAAAACATTTGTCTGAGTCGCATTTTTTTTTCTTTGAGGTACTGCTGTTAGCAATCATAGAATGAAGTATTTCTGAATTTTCAGACACAGTGCCGAAGGTCGTCAATGAGTAAATCACAGTGAAATACGATCACTAAATCAATTAAGAGCGAATGACTGCAAGTCATCGAAGTGAAATTGCAACATACTTCTGTAGAATTGTCTCAGGGACACGAATTAGATCAAATTTGTTTTGCTGATCATATGAAAAATTTTGTATGTTTTGGAGTCACATTCTGTTTAAAGGGGAAAAAGTATTAATTAATTATATTGAAGACAAATGTAGGATTAGAACACCATACATACCTATAGTATACTGTTGGAGAATGTCAGTCATGTTGATGTGGATGATCCCTCTCTTCTCTTGCATCAAGTTATCACAGTGTGTCACCTTCCCACTACCTGGACCACCTGCGAGGAAAATTAGTTTTTTACCAGATACTTATTAATTAAAGATATTTTAAATAAAAATAAATACATGCTACGCTGCATACCTAAACTGATTTATTACTAGAAGGAAATTCTAAATGGGAGAGGGCTAGTTGTTAATTTTGGAAAATTAGACCCGCCAGATTCAAACCCTTGGATCGCACAATGTAATTTACTTTGCACTCTGTTATATCGCTACCAGACTTGATATTCATTCATTCACTATCCCCTCAGAATCCACTCACCATTGTGAACACTTGGATAATGAATTAGAAATCTTAAATCTGTGAGGGCACAACAAAACGTGAAGAACGCAAAATCGACGCATCAGCTGATTGTCAGGGGTTATCTACGATCCCCCCCCCCGGATTGAAGAATCTGTTGAGTGAGATTATGACTAAACCAATTCCTTTATTGTCAACTAGGGATCCATTTACTTTAAGCTAATGAGTGTATTAAGAATAATGCCTTAGCTCACGTTGCTAACATGTGGCCCATAAGAAAAGAAAGTGTGAGTTTTAGATTTTCAAAATGAAAAGTTGAGACATTACAAATTTAAATACATCTTAGAAAATTATCCTGGCAAAATTTTATGGCAATTAACTTTCGGGAAATTTTTACGAGGCACGAAAACATCTATAACTAGTAGAGAAGATATAGGAGGAGGTGGGTTAGGGTGAAGGGTACGGTTAGGAGTTGAGATAGCCAAGAACAAGGAAATCATTTAATAATATCAATAATTTTCAAAGAAATTACAACCAAAAACTAATATATATTCCAGAAGGAAAGATAGTTTTAATTCTCAGCAGAAAGTAATTTAATTAACATTAAACGAGGAGCAGCGAGTAAGTCCAGGTATTACACTAGCTAGTGTATGTAAACATACTAAAAGAGGGATTTATAAAAGTAGCCAGATAAAATACATATCCTGTGAATGTCTCAGAAATGTAGAAGAGATGAGGTAAAAATGGCATAAAGTTATTTGTAGACCTCCTGCTAATTTAATATAACAATATCTGTGGCTAATAATTTATAAACAGGAGCAAGTGAGAGTAAATTGGCTGAAAATGTATTTCAGTCTTACAATGCAATATTCATGTATTGTTATAAAATGATTAGAACAATACTTACCAAGGACGAATACCACAGGTACTTTTGGGGCTTCGAACTTGACAGTTCCAGCGTTCTGGGACGGGAACTGGCCTTCAGGTGGAGTCCTGGCATATCTGAACTCGTTCTGTCCTCCCATCCACCCTTCTCCCGTTTCCTCTTCGAAATCATCCTGACCGTTCTGCTCTCTCTCTGCAAAAATAACCAGTAAGAGAAGAGTGAATTCCGTATTGTGAAGTAAAATGTTTTAATATTTAATTCTGATGAAAATAAATAATATAATTTATACTAAATAGATCTCCTTTGGGTGTGAGTTTGAATACACCCAGGTATGCCCTGCTTGTTGCAAATTGCTAATGGGGGCCCACAGAGGCATATTAATAGTGTTACTAGTTTCTAATTGTGAGGGTAGCACCACATTCTCTGTCGGCCCAAATATGGGTAAACAAGAAACTTTGAGCTTCCGGAAACTTTTTTAAACACCAAGCAGTTCTTAACCTGCTGGAGTATCGGATCTTTAGAGGTCCATGGACAATAGTGATGGCTAAAAATATAATCCCGGGAGAGATCATAACAAAATCTCATAAAAATGGAATAAGGGGGAAATACGAAGAAAAGATCAAGTAGGGATATTGGAACCAGGAGTGATCAATCAGAGATGCAGTGACGCATATTAGATATATGCAGGAGATCTAATAAAGTAATATTTACAGTGAGCGGAACCAAAGTGACATCTTTGGCATGGATTCACTATGCCTTAGTTTCAATTGTGTGAAAACGACTATTCTGCTATTATCTATATTTTTGTCTCCTTTTTCTAGAGTCCTAAGTTAACATCCCATTAGGGGCCTATTATGATCTGAAAACGTTAAATTCAAACTGTTTTACTTTTACTTCAATTGTACATACCACTAGACGTCAGTGATCTTTTCGTTTATAGAGGACAATGTAACTCAGAGTTTTTTTTAAGCATCTACTTTCAATAAGTAGACGTCCCACGTGCACTTAAGCTGTTTTCAAAGAGTAGAATGTTGATTATTGCAATCCATTTCGACTTTTATTAATTTATTAGTAATCTGAAGTATTTTCCAGAACATATTATTTAACTAGAATGACTTATTATAGTCTTTGTTGCTTAGAAGGACAATTCCATGATCCGCGTCTGCACATACTTTGTATTCCTTAGCCATATGTATTCCTCCTCAACCTTGAACGCCTCCCCTACTAACTTCTACCAGGCAAAGATGAACAGCATGGAAGACAAGTAGTCACCTTGCCTCTATCATGCCTCTTCAGGTGACGAATCTCGCCACGGTATCACATTAAACCCAAATTCTCTCACTGTTTTTTTAAAAGGCAACTTCTGTCTGAACTGAATATATTGCTTTTGCCCAATGGTTAGGAGATGCATTCATTGCAATAACACCTAATGCTTCTCGAGTGGCAAATGCCTGGGCCCACGAGCTTCTTCCTCCCTCGAACTCCGCATGATAATCGGCCAAGCCTTTTTAGTAGTACGGCATTAATTACATGCCCTTTCAACGTTAATAATTGAATTTGATCCCATAGTAATCTCCTAGATAACATAAATGCTCCTTGATATAAAAAAAAAAACCATTCAAAATCTCTGAGAAATGGATTAATAACAGTCTATTAAAATAGGGCCATACCACTTCCAATCATGGAAATACCAGATCTTAAAGCAACTGGGACAAAGTTCCAAAAAGTAAAAAAAAAATTGATTGGAAACTAATTTTTCGATTTTATATAATTCTACAAAAATAATTTCTTTTGCAGAAAGTGTTATCAAATTAAATTCAAATAATATACTTCAAAAACTGAGTTATATGTGTTTTATACAATGTGTTTTATTCACCAGTTTCCTTGCGTTATTAATACGTGAAAAACTAAAATTGGAATTTACCTTTCTTGCAAAAGGATTTATCTCCGAAGGGGTACAGGAATCCCTTAGCAAAGATGTTAGAACATTTAGTGAGTTAAACATTAGAAAATGCACTCGGACATCAGCTAATGAAAATTTAATTCATTATTTATTATTATATATTATTATTATATCTTCAGGCCGATTAATTTCAAATATCAGAGATGAATAGAATAGATTCACAAGCTCTTGTTCAACATGGTATAAACGTTTTAAAGAATTTTACATCTATAGGATCTATGTATTATGACCAAGAACAACGTTCACTTTTAAAAACATATTTACATACTGTAAAAGAATAAAAATCTATCACTTCTGCGGTGACAATACTTTTAAATTAAATATGCAAAATAGTTTCCCGTAATGCATTTTTTATAGATAATCACAACGGACAGGGTAGATCTGTAACCATAAAAAGTGGATTTAAACAATATGGGGTTTTGATCAGATACGTTGATAAATTTTATAAGTCAATGTATAAACTTTTCAAAAGTATCAAAAGATTATCAGGGCTACAATTCTTCAATTAAACTATGTTTCTGTAGGTAAGTGTTTCTATTGTTGATAATGGAATTTCTTCAACTAAACAAATTATTTAATCTTTATAAGAGGTAATACATTGAAACTAGATGGTACTACTACATAATTGGCATATAACATCCTAGTAGGTGTTGAGAAAAAAGGACATAACAGGTTTCAAAATTGAGAATGTCTTAATTCTGCTTCTCTCATAGTATTTAAACGTATCTTCAATCTTTTAAAATATTCAATTCAAATAATTGAGTTTTATTAACGTATAAGGCATGCAAATTCTAGCCATCTGAACAGAAGGATAAGCATTTTCATCAGGAACGTAGTATTAAATTGTTTAGAGAACAATTCATATTTTTTAAGAGACTTGAATCCCTACCTCCATAAAAACTTAGAGTAAAATTAGGTTAATTATTTTTGAACAGATATTCAGTAGACCAAACTGATGGAGTCAATCCTAGGTTGAATATGGACGTGCTTCTTCTGTTGATAACATGTAATTTCTTCGTCCAAACAGTGTACGCCGAATTACTTAATCTGATAAGGGGTCATGTGCTCAGATAAACAATAGATAATTACTGATCAATAGGCTTTGGGCGTTCAACCAGAATCGATTGTGAAGACCACCCTTTACTTTCCCAGCTATGCCTCGATTATTCGCCATCTAAAATGCCAAAAATTCTGTGAATCCAGTTTTTATATCTGTTTTACTTACTACAGCTGGTAGTCGATCAAATTTACTCTGCAAACCGCATTACTTAATTCATGAAAAGGCCCGAATTACTCAACAATTCCTCCATATCTTTACACATACATGGAAATGGATACTAAAAAAATATCCACAACTTTGGCTTTGGTGACATACAAAGTGGGATAGTGATGCAAAAGTGTTTAAAATGTCTTTAAAGATGTTATTTCATTAATTTGAATATGGTTCGTGAGAGTTATTTTTGTTTAATGTATCTTGTTTGTTTATGTAATTTCATTTAATAATTACCTAAATAATTTATGAAAATTGTTTTTTTTAGTTGACTTTTATATACTGGTATATTATTTGGCTATGCTGGTGTATTGTTTATCACAAGAGTGCTCAATACTTGTGAGTAGTATTTGTGTAAACAGGCAGAGGGTGTCCTTCCTTATACCTGATCAGCTTAGTACCTTACACACAAATTAGGGACATTATTTTTGTGTTACTTACTAGAATTTCAAAGTATTGGAATAATTGGTTGAGAGTTTAAATTATAATAGAAATAATTAAAGAATAAATATTCATTTAACTGTATATGGCAGTCAAGTTAATATGGGGTATGAAATGATCATTTTTTTAATACAAAATATTTATTTTACTTTTGTAGATAGCAGTTTAATCATTCCACAGAGCCTAGCGGATATTAAGAAGATTTTTCTGATGATACTTTAATGATTTGGTATTGAGCTTAAAACTATTTATACCCTGAATTGTGGAAGGCTTTAGAAAAGAGATATCAATGCTGAGAAGATGAGGTCTCATCACAAAATAAAATCTTAAAATTTAAATCCAAAATGCACGTTATTTATTAGTCCATTTTATTGTACTACGGGAGTATGGAGAAGAGCTACCTACCTTTTCTAACCGGTATTGAGCTAAGGATTTTATTTATTTAATGAGTACGCCACTAAATTCCTATTGCCAGGTAGAAATCGTACCCACCAATCTAAGTTTGCCAAGTGAAATTAAGCATTATCTCAAAAAAGCAAATCTTTTGCCACCAAAATGCCTTTTACAATTAATGAAAAGCCAAGATAAAATATCTGCAGTACATTTCCCCGACCTCCCTTTTCCAATTTCAACAATTGACGAATACAGCCAATATATACAATTAAGAAATGTCGAAGAAAGGTTCCGAAAGCCCTGTCTTGTTTTAAACCCAAATAACTGATTTTTACATAAAAAATGGTAAATGAATTCATTTCAGCAATTATAAAACTATATCAGTGCTTTACCATGCCTACATAAAACATATAACTATATCATGTCTACATAAAACATATAACTATATCATGTCTACATAAAACATATAACTATATCATGCCTCTATATTATAGAGTCTATATTATTACTATGTATATTAGAAAGAAAAAAACCTAGAAATAAAATATACCAGAACGAATATCTTCTGAGGGGCAACATTTGTATTTTTTGTTACTCTGTGGGATTTTTTTTGTTGTAGTTTTTAATATTTTCTACTCGATATTTCTTGGGGAAGTGTGATAGTTACTAATCCAAGAACAATATAACTTAGTCTTATTATATATTTGCCTTAAGTTCATTTTCAAGCCTTTCTGGTATGAAAAATATAAATTCCCTGATTCCAAGCTTACTTCTGTTCAAAAGTATTACCCATGCCCTGTTAAAATGATGATATTTCATTTTCCTTGCCCAAAAATAATTATTTAGGCATTTATTTAGCAAATATTAAAATAACTGCCAGGATGAAACAAAACATGCCCTCTCTTCTACAAACAGTTTATTTCAGTAACGACAGGGCACTTTCAGAGCTAGTGTCCTTTTAACACGAGATCAGTTTTTAATATAAGTGCATAAATTAATTTATAACTCCTAGTCAACACAGGTGTTTATTAATAAAACTTGTATAAAAATACGTGGTAACTTAAAAGAGTATAAAGAAACTGATAAAGTGCGCGACATGCAACTAAGGTTGGCTGGTCACGACAAAGGTTGGTCTTGGGCTTAACATTCCTTACAGTGATTCGCGTGAGTCATTATGGAGTCTCTTACTACCATACCTACCATAACTATAGAAATTACTATTTCCATTGTAGTTTATCCTATTATATAAATAGAAACTAACCCATTTTTTCCTCCTTCAATGGGTACTAGTTAAACCATGATTCAGTGGTAGAAAAATATGGACGCGAGTTGATGCACGAAAGGCAGAGACATAAAGAAAAAACACCGATTTTAAAGGTGACCAAATGCTCCCTATAGAAATATTCTTCTATTCCACTCCGTTTTTCTCTTCAGTGGTCTCGTCAAGATCATTGTTAGTGTCTCCTGGTAAGGTTGCAGACTGAGTATATGTACATATTCTCTGGGCTGTGGCCTAACAAGAGTAATAATACTTGTGACAGTGAGTAGCCTGATGAGGTATCTACCGAAAAATGGCGTTTTCGATGTTGACGATGAGACCACTGGAGTAGAAACCAGAGGAGACTAGAACACTTGGTCTAACAAAGAGGCCTATGGTACCTCACTGTAAAACGTCCGTCACGCAGGGGTTGCCTAAACTAAGCAGATTTCCCTCGTGATGGAGGAACACTCTAGAAATATCATCTTACAATATAATCTTTGTTCCTAAGTCAAAATTCAATGTGCAATGTTCAATGGGGGGGGGAGTTAAATCTAGGATAAAAACTAGAAGATACGAAAATCTCGCTTAATTTTTATGAGATACGAGAAAATGTATTGAAAAATCAAAGGGCATCAGTAGTTTAACTAGATTGGTTTCATAAGATTATTCAATCCAACTCATATTAACGGAAACATTTTGAATTTTCAAATCCCCCTCTCCCAATTCCAAGTACAATTTGAGCCATTGACCTAAACGATTTTTAGTGTCTAATGAAAAAATTCCCCCTTGTTTTTTATCATATTATTTTTTCATCCCCTGAGCTAGATCGGAGGACAGTTGAAGAATTTTTTCGAAAATCCCACACGATTTGTTTCAATATGAAGGTGCCAAAGTCATTATTTGCGAGAACAACTGAAGCTAACAGGAGTTTCGGATCTTTTGACTACTTCTTCAGCTAACTTCCTTCTTACAATAAATAAAGCACGGAATTACACTTGCCTTCATTATTCCCTATTGACTGAAGACCACAAAAATAATGTTTCAAAGGGAAAATCTTGCTTGATTTCCAAAGTAGAAGTAGATTGGTTAAGTGAGGGACAAATGTGGTAGTATATATACTCCAATCCGGCTTTCTCCTCCAGCCGTCTTCTCGTCAAGCTTCACTATGCTAATTTTCGATAGCTCTACGGCTACCTTCTTCAGACTATACGCCACTATTGCCATTCCGGATAAGTCGCAGTCCGGGGTCTAAATGCCCACTAAGCACTATTTAGAAGAACAATATTTAGTTTAATTCGAATGTCTACAAACATTAAAGTGGGTACTGGCATTAGAGGGGTATATAGCTTTGTTCATAACATTTGTGAAATCACTATTCAATTATAAATTGGGAATACATAAATTTTGGACAATTTAAATTCCAAATAATTCGAATTGAAAAGAAATAAAAGAAAAAAAACGAACAAATTTGGCTTCCAAAATCCAAAATATAGCCCCTAACAATAATTAAAAGTCTTTAACTACGATAACAACGAGAAAAGTTTCAGAAATATGGATTTTGCAATTCCTTATATATTCATATATACATTGGACGGTCTATGTAATCTGAAAAATAAAGTGAAACGATGTGGAAATTGTATTATAATTAATATAAATATCATAGCTTCACTTCCAATTATTCTTCTCATCTGTTGAAGTGTAATATTCCACACGAATACGTTCTCGATCGACTAATCTAGTCTTCTTATGACAACTTTTTATGATCATATTAGGAGAAGGCATCTTATCTAGGAACGAGACTAGGAAGGGGTTGAGGAAGGCGCTGCCATAGCTGGAATCATTCATTAACCACAATCGATATAGCGATGTAATATAATTGCCGGTTTAAAAAGCTATTAAAAGATAATAACTAGGCCAATAGCAAAATGGAATGCAAAATGAATGTAATTAGTGATTTTGCTGTTTTCTCTCATTTACCAAAGTCACCATTAATTTTTGAGATCACACTTTCCGTTTGATGAGATCTATTTTTTACTGCAATTCTCTTTTACGAGGTATTCTTTGTATGATCAATAATTCTTGCTGAAGCTTCAACTGCACAGTATACGTTCATTTATAATTCCTTCAAGTTGTAGAAACATCTTTTGCAGAGGTATTTGTTTCCGCCAAAACATTATTGACAGCTTTAATTAGGATGTATTTTAGATAAGGTCAAACGTTATGGGATCTGTGTATTTCATATCCTAGAGCGCCTACCCTGTTTACTGTTCGCGAGTGAATATTATAAGGACTGATTTATATCTCTTTGGCTAATCGTAAGATATAGGTTAGGTGGAAACATATGTTTTGTAAATTCAGAAGAGAGGCCTTTGTTTTCATGTGATGAGTTGAAGAATAAAAAGACACATTTTGATGAAGCATGCTAAATCTTTTTTTTTTGTACTTAAGAGCATTTACAGACTGTGATGGATCCTTATCCTGACGTGCGTGTTCTTCCTCGTTAATGGTTGCAATTTGTGGAGCCACTCGCAAGGAATCTCTTGGCCAAACACTCCTCAAGTAATCCCACTGATTTATTCTTTCTAATAAATCATTTAGGACGTGAAGTATTTTAAGGCTACTGCCAGCCTATGATGTTTTTTTTTTTAAACCTCATTATGTCACGCTAAATGTATGGCCTACTGTGAATTTGTGCAGGTCCCAACTAGTGTGCCATCAGCTTTTAATACGATATTTAGTATTGTTAATTTATTGTTTCTATTAATTTTTATTTTTATTGTTGAATTTCGGGTAAGAGTTCTATAAGATGCATCGTCCCAAAATAGTGTTTAGAATTGTGGGATATAATTTTTACCCGTTTTGTGAGGTTTTTTATGTTGCATAAGGTAATCGATGCGTGTGAATTTTGTTTGGCTATTTATGCTAGTAATTTTATTCATACTTATCTATAAGTCCACTTGAGATGAGAATGGTTTTCATAATGGCTAGGTCGAAGGTACTAGGAGTTTGCGGCTGTTGATTAGCCAGGTAAATAGTGTATAGTGTTTAATAGTGTACAGTGATTTCCATTATTTTTTCAATGTGAACGAATTATACGGTCTTGTTAACCATAGTTAAGATATAAACTTTTATTATTAGACTAATGATGTGAGTTTCACCTTCACTATGAATTCCCCAACGATATGTAGTTAGTCAATGTTTATTCAGTCTAAAATAGGTAGACTCTTCATTCACTTCAAAAGGGCTACTACCATTTTCTTCAATTTATTGACAAGGTCAATGGCAAAAGAAATACTGTGTATGTATCTAAAGAAAGGTGAAAGGTTATAACATTATCGAACCACGTATGGACTTTAAGCATGTGCCTTCATAAAGGGATAACCCATAATTGAAAGATTGGCCCCCCGAGAACATATTGACCTCCCTAGCCGTTAAAATATGTTATGTTGTACGTTACGTATTAAGGCAATCTAAAATTTCCAGTTCTTATAATAGAACATTGAATAACATAATAGAATATTGAAAAACATATTCTAACTCAATTTAGCTAATTTACCTTAAATGAAATCGACTAATGAGGTTGAAATAATGACGCGATTTTCGAAGAAATTCCTCAAGTGTCCATCGATTCTATACAAGAGACGAATATACATATATATATATATATATATATATATATATATATATATATATATATATATATATATATCTGGTAACGTTCTAGCAGTCACAATTATTGTTTTATCGTTACCAAAGTCGATATATACGCGTTTCATGCAAAACTAAAGACCAAGTACGTTAACGGCTAAAATTGGACCGGAGGGAGGAACATTATATTACCTAGGACTTAACCTTCCGTCGGGCACACCTATGGACAAAACAAAATCGGGCGCACCTCTGGACAAAACAAAATCGGGCGCACCTCTGGACAAAACAAAATCGGGCGCCCTGATAGGCCGCCCACATATTTTAATCCCCCACTAATTAATTTTAATTTAAAACGCTGGTAGTACAGACTTCGCTAGGATCTAAGGAAAACAAATATACTATTTAGAACGTAAAATAATGACTTTATTAGAATAGAATGAAGCTTAAACTAAAACAAGTAAAATTGATAAGGTCCATTCGGCCTGAGAGGCCAGGTATGTAGTCTATACAATTATGAATACTATTGTTGTAGTTTGAAAGTCTAGTCTTTAACTTATTGAACCAGATTTACGAATGACGATTGAAGTTTCCATTGAAGTTTTTGTAGAAGGGAAGACATCGTCCGAGTGACCAGGCAAGACAAATATAATTCTGAATAAATTCTTCAACTTCATGTCATTTAGCTAAAAGAATGACAATTTAAAGTATTTTAAAATTTCAAGTTTGGTATCATCATTGATATTTTGACATAATTTCCCATCATATATTTTAACAATCAATTATTAGTTTGTCAAAGTTTTCTGTTATTACTCTCGGGATTTATCAAGCGTGCTGTGTCATTAAGCAGCTCAATTTTAATTAATTTGTTTTAAAGTGATGCACTGATGTGTTTACTTCACCATAAATGTATTTTACCACTGATTTTTGAGCTTATTTCTAGGAAAACTTGCGTCTTAAATTATGGAATGACAATAAATATAAACAAGAACTACCATAAGTGGTTATAGATTTTTGTATGACTATTTATTGAATGATTTTTATATATTTGTAAATATTCATTGGGCACACAATTTATATTGTTTATAATGTCATATGCTTGGAAACAAATATTTTTTTCCTATTTATACATGAGGTTATGCGTGCCAGTATGGCAATGATGATCCTCCAATGGCGTTCTGTCGATTATCATTAATAATTATCAAGGAGCGAGGCTTTTTTTTTTGTGTTGATACTTACCTGTAGACTAGCTTCCTTCACCGCGTCCTGTACCACAAAAATGGAACCATAGGAATTGTAAAATAACAAGATGTACGCCTTGGTCCTTCAACCTTGTTTGTAGTATATCTGAGATTTGAAGTATGGCATTTCAGGTGTGAATGCCAAGCTGTACAGTATAAGAAATGTCCGGGTAATGGATTTGTGCCAATTTCTCTGATAGCATCAAAGCAATATTTATATGTCATATTCCTTGGAACGAAAGTAATTCAATCAACTCTACGTAATTGAAATTTCACTTGTTATATTTAATATTTGATAGAATTATTGATTCGTCCCATATAAAAGACTGATAAACTTTTCATTTTTCCATTCGAGTCTAGTTTTATTGGGGTCAGTTGAATCCATCGAATAGTAAATTGTGTCATCTCTAATAAAAGGTTGTCCTTTTTCAAGACGTCTCATTAAGAGGAACAGAAAAAAATAAAATCAAATCAAAGTTGTGCCTGTTCTATGATTTACAATTATCCCAATCAATTAAAGAAACTTTTCATACTTTCGCCTTAGAAAAAAGAAAAGAAAAAAAAAACAGTGATAAGACTGTCTACAATACCGATAGTGCCTCTTGGGATTCCCAATTTGCCTGTATTAATATAAACAAATCCTACAATTAATTTAGCTGCGTACAGTATACTTTTTGAAAAAGTGCGACTCGCGGGCTGTGTAAACAAAGCAGATTTCCCACGCTTTAGGATAAAACACTTTTCATCTCATCTCAGCTCACCATCTAGTTTTCTTCCGCTGTAAGAGGATTAAGGTGCAAGAAATTAAAATGTAGTCTGGTTGTGAGATTTTTAAGGGCTCAGTTACTTAAACCATTAGACGTGGGAATTTAATGATGGCTGAAAAGAAAAATACAAATAACTCATTTATAGATTACAGAATAAGCATCAAGATAGGTTGCATAATATATTTCGATCCCACTCATAATATAAAAATCAACCCAATTTCAGCTTTTAACGAATATGATCTTTAGTGTAGAAACTGAAACGGTTAAATATCCAGTATAGTGTGTGTCATATAACCATTGTTTACACGTATTTGCATGGGATCACACATAGCAAAGGTTAGTTGAAGACAATAGTTGTTATTTAAGCTTAGAATACCATGTTTCGTGTTATATTGGGTGAAAACTGCGAATACATCTGTTAATATCCGAGGTAGAGAAGAAGTATATAAAACAACATTTAAAGATAAGTAAATTTGAAACACGATTGTAATTTTTTGAATCGAATCATAACAGATATAATTTGAATTTTCTCCCCTCCAAATACCTTCCCCGTTCAAGTCGATTTTATTCATTAACGAATTCGATCTTAAGTTTGACATAAAAAGCCTACATATCAAGTTTGGTATAAATCAAAATAACAGCCGCTAGAGTTGCAACAGATAAATAAATCAATTTATGAGTACAGCCTCAGTGACTTTACTTTTGGGAAATCTGCTAAAAAAAATAATAAGTAAGAAAAAGACATTCAAAATATATTCTGTGTATAATGTATTTCGTAGCAATGTCCAATCAAACCCATTCTGAATCTTCACATAGGGATTCCTTCGAAATCGGAGCCGAGGTTAGTTTTTTAGTCTAATTCAAGCGACATTAAAGGTTCTAAAAACTAAAATCCGTTTTCTCAACCCGTAAAATACTCATGCAAACATTTTGTAAAATATGGTTAAATTTCAGATTCCTGAATCTTGGGACATTCATGGCACTGAGAGAAACTCAGCCATTCTAACAACTAAACTCAAACATACGCAAATTTTAACACCTCCAGAAAAGTTTGCAATTTTCTAAATCATCTAAAATGCAAACATTTTTCACTATATAATTTGGAAAAAACAAAACTCATTTTAGCAGATTACTCTCGCAGGAAATCAGCTTTTTGGTGCTCATGACCGATCCTACCCAGCATATGTTGAAAATGAGGCCTTATTCATCTGATAAGGGCTGTATAATCTAAGGAGACTTATCACGTGCTGAAATGACACAAATAAATGATGTCATTTCACACACTAGTCTCTATTTACTTAACAAAACTCGTTGTAAACAAGATTTACATGATTGCTGAACATGAGATTTGTTAGTGACGTATTAGTGTAATGTACAAATCGCATTTATAAGAGTGGGTGTTTACTTGAGGGAAAACGAAAAACAAATAACTTGGTTAATATTAGAGCTACAGCTAAATATAAAGAACAACAATTGTAGCAAATGACTTGTCAAGCAATCAATCTCATTTTTCGATAGTAATGGAGGTATTTACTACTTTGCTATTCTGCATTTTATCCCTTCCCTAAAAGCACTCTTCCTCTGGTCTAATTTCATCTGTTGACGTACTTGCTTGAGAGAATAGGTGAAATGTTTATATAGAAAATTCAAATTGGTATTTGAGCGTTAACAAACAAATATTTCTTTCTCTCTATATTAATATATATACACACATAGAGAGAGATAGAGAGTGAGATAAAGCAATTAAGTTTAATCATTCTAGTGAATGTCCCTTATTTAGGGTCATTTTGTTTTAGAGGACATTTGAAGATACTATTCTTCGTTTCTTCAATCCAGTTAATCATACGGCCAGCCTCAAAATATTTACTACGCCAATGACCATATCATTTAAAAAAACATATGTCGAAAGGTCTGACTGATTACTTATGATAATTCAAGCATAGTGTCAAACAAAAAGAACTTTTTCATTATTATAGTATGATAAAATATGTTTGAACCTGTGTCGAGACAGATGCCCATGATTTTATCCAATGTCCCGCCACATGTCGACCTCTGAGGTCCCGCTCACCAACTGACCAGCACTGCCCACCGTCCCTGGCGCCCTCGCCACCCACAGGTTGCCCTGGCAATGCCTTCACTTCAACAGTTTCTCCAAGGATGATTTCAGCTGAACCTTCCTCGGCCGAACTTCAAAGTTCCATCGGTGGAGCATTGAGAAAAACTCGTCACGTAGTTCTTTCCAAATGTATTCTGATTTTCCATGGTGGCATTCCTCAATAGGCATCTATGGTACATTTACGGATGCTAAGTTTACGTATAAATGCATTTCCGGAACTGGAAAGGCACTGAGATGAGAATCAATGGATGTCACATCTCACGTTTCACTCATTTTTAAGGTTCGACGTAAACAATTGATGCTAAATAAGCTGAGCATAATTCAATCCGTGATGTATTTGCGTATAGTGGAAATTTGTAAATTAAAAATAAAAATAACACGCTACGCATGGTATTTGTTTCTATGAACCACATCATATGCGGTCCATCAAGAATTCCAAAGCCATTTCTGACTAATTACATTGACCGACAAAAATATTTTTTTGGAATACTCCGCAGGGAGACCAGCAATACTTTGGCAGCATTGATTCATTCCAACGGCCTTCATATCTCTGATCCATAGAAGTAATGTCTTGGTGAGATCTAAATTTCAAACTCAATTCTGAATTCTTTAAATAGCCTCCATTCAGCGGGCTTATGAAGGAAACTCATATATTCCATCAGTCCGTTAATATTATTGCTGCCACAAGGTTGTCTCCTCTTTCGAACACAGGAAGCAGGCCTCTCTGACGGTTCCTGTGTTCCGGCGACCTTGACACCTGTTTGAAGGAAATACCTTTGCTAAAGTCTGGATGCCAAAGGTCAGGCCTTTTCTTTTGGCAAGTCAAGATCAGGAATTAGATCGCTCAATTCTCCCTGATTCAGTCTGTAAGGCTCCCCCAAGTCATTTACCCGATGGAAAATTTGAGTACTCTAGTAACTTCTGACAGGGGGAGTAATGCAGATATAGCAGTTACTTGAATGATCAGTTGGTTCTCGCCCAATTATACGCAAAAGGAGAGTTGGTTCTTTTCTATCAACCACTCTCTCAGAACTCCTGAACAGAAGTTGCCGCAAACATAAGGTTCAGGCGCAAGTTCTTATTTTCCAAAGGACTCTTCAGTTAATTCGAAATACGCCTCAAACATTACTTGATCAATAAAAGCTGAGTTTCATTTGTTTAATTTATTTTATTTTAGCCATTGTTAGCCCAACGGCCCATGGGAGGGGTCCCTAGTGACACTATTTATCTCATAAACTAGAGCTAAGCAACATTTATTATTGTCGTATTCGTGTTCAGCAAACAAAAGTACATTAATATCAGCTAAATTTGAGACCAAAAAAATTTGTTTTAGTTGGTCAGTATTATTGTCATTAGCCAGTAAGAATATGCCAAATTTACCTCTAGTCTAACCCTACTGGTATGGTGTTTGACAATAAGGAAGACTAAAAAACTGTAAAAAGTATGTTTGTGTGTGAATACTCATATCTACTATCGATGGATAATTAAATAAAGCTCTCAAAAACTAGTACAACCTAATAGCAGATTTCCCATTAGAAAGTAAATAACAGACACGCTCTTCACAATTCTTCCCTGCCAAGTATGAGTAAGGCTTATTGCATTGCATAGAATAAAAGTCGAACGCCATGGATACATTTGGGGAAATTTAAGGGAGTAATTAACAGCAACAAAGAAACCACATCTACAATATGTTTGTAAATGTTACTTCCTCAATAGCAATCATCAAACCTGGTGGTACAAATCTTTCAACAAGTATGAATTGAAACCATAAAGAAACAAAAATGTGCATATCTTTATTTGTAGCTGCCAGGTGATTTACAGAGGAAAAAAATCTCATTTTCGTGTTTATAACTTAAATCTTGGCCTATACTTGTCAAATCAATGAACTGGGGATTGTAGCCGAGATAACTCTTGACTTGGCCCAGGCATCGGGTGAGCCAATCCCTGTGATATAGATCAGGGATCAATAGATAGAAAGTTGTGCTCCAGAAGAGGCGTCGTTTGACGCGAAATATATTGAAGCAATAAGACAATTAAAAATATGTTGGTGTTTTATCCAATGACATTTTACCTCAAACTACCTATCATTTTAATTAAATTGTCAATTAAAATTTTATATAATGTAATTTCAATACAGTGCTCTATTTAATAGGAAACCAAGATTAAGACCCATATCTAGGGGAAAATATGGTACACACATATTATTTGCAGTGGATAACCGTGGATAATTTCATTTATCTATGGTTAATAATAACCTATCTTCTAATAAACATTTGAAAAAGTATTCCACTGTCTCATTTATTTATTCATTAACTTCCACTTTATGCTACTACGGCTAATAAGGACGGGTTATCTACAGGTTACCACCCTTTTCTAGCCAGGGTGGGACTAGGGATTCCACTGTCTCAGAATGCTCTTAAAACAACTCTTGTAAAACAGACGTTATTTGATCTAAAACTTTAACACCTATTCGTTATTTTTCATTAAGATTGTTTGAAAATGGTATTAGGTTTGCTTATTAGTTAATTACTTTTCTGTGGTATGAGTTTTGATAAATATAATGACAATTCCAGAATCATTGAAAATGATGATGTTCTATTAAATATATTAATGAGTTAGCAATGCCAGAAGGACTTATCCTACGATTTACTCTTTGGTAAATTATATTATTCTCGAAAACCGTTCAAGATACACAGCCAATTACAACATTATTTCCCGGGCAATTGGATTCAGTAAGAAAACCCTACTTTGCATTATTTTAACTTGTTAAGAGGTCTGAAATTTATAGTTTATCTAAACAACGGAAAGAGGGTATTAATCGAAAAACATCTACTGGCATAAATAAAGCCAATCTTCTTATTCAACGCCAAAAAAGATAATACCGGGTGAAAACGCGGAAGACATTTTTAAATGACAGAGGCATTCATGATTGTACTTGAGATCGTTCATTTTTCTTTTATTTGTGTCTAGTTTTACTGGTTGTCAATTTAATTTATTAAGTATCATTAATTATAGTAATTTTCATTACCCACTTTATTTGAAAGAGTAAATTACCTTTGTCCTAAAAACCTACTAATAAATAACTTAAATAAAAAAGTGTATTTAGTAGGTCATTAGGTTGATTCCTCCTTACTTGGCGAAAAATAAACAAGGTGATATGAAATGTTTAAATAAGTATTTCGAGTGCGGAAGTATAGATAGGTAGATCACGCAACCTCTTATCTTCCGGGGGCGTTGTGCTTTCCTAGCCATAATTCGCAGTTCAATATTTCACACCAGGGGCTATAAATAATTAGATAGTGGGTGTTTTCATTCTTATTCACTTTTTTCCCCACCGTAGTAAGTCTACTACATACAACTCTAACCTACATTGACAAATTGCGAAATGCACACCACAAAAAAACATTACGACATGCCCTCACTCTGCGCATGTCCTTCACTTTAAAAAAATGGGGGTCGCATATGTATATATATATATATATATATATATATATATATATATATATATATATATATATATAATACATATATATGAGGTTAAGTTGCCGGCTTGAAGTGCTTGAGTTCTAAAACATGACTCGGCACCGTGATTAAAAAAAGGCTACTAGTTTTAAGATGGTTGCGATATAAAAAATATATAGGTACCTAGGTTTTCTCTGGGAACAACCACCCCTAAAACATTTTATTAGAATATTCTGAAAAGTTCTAATATTTAACCCACATTGCGTGGCAGTGTTGAGGGATTGCATACCTCTCAGGTATCTACAAATTAAAGCTTATCATCCTGAATTTGTAATTGGTGTATTCACTCAAGCGCAACAATACATATATGCCACAAAATAGATTTTTTCCAACTCCATTTACTTATTTACAAGCGAATAGCTAGTTTGACATGGATATATACTTCATGTTCTTAAAATGTGTGACTTATATATAAATGATTGGTTCTTCCGGGTTTTACTCGTTTTTGTTTTTCACTTACATTCAATATATTCTAGCTTCCAGCCCTCCACCTCACCCTCACCAAAAAAACACCTCGAAATAGAAAGTAATGATATATATGTAAGATGACAGACCACGGGCTCAGCAAATGGCATTGATTTACAGGTACCTTTGAGCAATTTGGTCAAGCTACTGTAACAAGTTGTGCAGCAAACTGTTGGAGCTCAATTCTTGTCTCCTCATCGCCACCTTGGCAATCAAAGTCAAATTTATAACTAGTTTTAAGAAGCTGAGAAAGCATTGCTCTTCTAAAGTCAATTCTCCACAAACATAGCAGAAACTGTCGTGATGATTTTTATACTCATATGGCATAATTAAACGGTAAATAAATGCTCGATATTGGTAACAACTTACACTAACGCCTAGAAAACAGACAAGTTGACTTTATGACACTAAAAATGTACAAATTAAATATATTGGTTGCTGTCCAAGGCTGCAGAGACAAGGGCAATCCAAAATAAAACGAGGTAATGAGAACACTAGTGTAGTACAGATAATAACCTTACTAAATGTTGATATATATTTTTGTTATTGTGGGTATATGTTGTTATAATATTATATATTTTTATTATTGAGTTGTGTTTGGGTGAGGGAGAGGAGGACTGGAAGCTGGAATAAGTGGAAAAGAAGTGACAATATTGATCACTTTTAATGATTTATCAAAATTTAAGAAGCAAACCCCCCCCCCACGCCCTTGTTGAGCTCAAGAATATAAAAACGGCTGATGTTGTCTCATTAAGCAATGCACAATAAAAAAGTCTGCCTGCAGGGGCCACATAAACAAGGCAGATTTCCTGCATTTGGTATGAGACACTACCAACCTCATCTTATCATATATTCTCTGTTTCTAAATAAAAATCTGATGAGTAGAAATGGGAGTTTACCGAAGACTGAAAACAAAAATTATGAATAGCTTCCATAATATTTGAATTACAAACAAATGTATAGAACAAGAATTGTAGAACATCAATATTTTAACAAGATATGCTCTATAACATTTTTCGATCCAACTCATAATAATGTAGATATTTTAAATTTTCAAATTCCCCTTCCCTCTAAACCCTCTCTATTCCAGATTCGATATCATATCACATATTAGTTTCTTGGCTTGTAAGGTATTACTTTCTTAACTTGAAAATGGTTGTTTGATTTCAATTTCTGTTTACATTGTCTTCTTACTACGGGAGAAATACAGTGTAAAATGTGAGATGAGATGGACAGTTTCTCATTCCAGCACATGGGAAATCTGGTAATTAGGCAGAACCTGCATGATAAAATTTTTCATCTTTGATTAACAACACCTGTGGAAACTGAACTTAAAATTATTAAGCCTCCATAAGATACATACTTTCCTGGAGAACTCATTTACTTTCTTATTCCTTTCTTCCAATTTCATTTCAATGCAGATTGATGAAGATTTAAATCACTCTCATGTCCAGTGACTGGAAAAGAGTTAGTTGGGTTAGGAAGCCACTTCAGAAATGGTTTATTGTGATAAATACAATCCCACAAACCATTAAACATGACAAAGTTTGAGGGATTTTTTAAAATTGTTTTTTCCCATCAACAGTTCCAAAAGTTGACAAAAATATTCTATTTTAAAAAGTTCATTTGATCCATTTTTATTTAACTCACTGGATATGCTGCTTGTGCCACTTTTTTACCAGTTAAATTAGTTTTGGTATTTAAAAAACACATTGAATGAGGTAGGTTTACACTGTGGTATAAACCTTTCGCCTGAAATTGCCTAATTTTTTTTTAATATAAGGTGTAATAATAGTAAGTAAGGAAAACGTCCAGGACAGCCCTTTAAATCAAGTTAGGTACAGAGACACTCGCCTAACTATTCTAATCAAAATAATTTGAGAAGAAAACTAATATCTTCCGTGAAATAGCAACAGATATCTAACTAAAATTTCCCCTAAATGTCACTCATGAAAGTGTTTTTATAAAATTAACTTATTTAAACTGAGCCGAGCTGAAGTCTGGTTTAAATTGAATCATAATTATAGCTCTGGGATACATAATGGAGAAACATGGAATATTTATCTAAAAGACCTATCCACATCAATGCTTTTAAAAAAATGATTGGAAAAAAAATTTCTTTGAGAAATTCACATCATCTGTAATAAAGATACTGTAATTAAAAAATATATATTTTGAATTCAAAATAAATAATAAAATAAGTATTATGCTATACAATAATTGGACTCAGAGCGAGTGAATTTGCTGAACAAACCAAATCTCTGAAGAGTTAAACGATTTTCTTCTTAAATGAATGAATTGGAAAACTGTTGGCTGAGATTGCATTCAATATTGATGGTACAAAATTATGTAAGTGTTCATGTACACCTGAAAGCAACTACTTAAGGGATTCTTAGTGAACACAACAAGTTTTTCTCAGTTCCAGACTAGAGATATTATATTACTTTGAATTCAAAAGAAAGACATCCACATAATCCTGGAATAAAAAGCTATTAATTTAGTGTACTATTCTATATAGCTAATGACTCACATTGAAAAAAATTACCTCACATGTGCACACACAGCCTCTCATGCACATAAATAGGTGGCAGTTACTGTTCTAGCGGTCGTAATTTTTCTTTTATTGTTGTTAAACTTGATGTTTAAGAATTGTATGTAAAACTATGAAAACAGACCAGGAGTGGGGGGGGGGTTAGAGAAGGGAAAAGAAAATTCAAAATATTTCATTATTATGAGACGGATTGAATAATTACTAATCTTGTTGCAAATTTAATTTTGTATATTTGTTTTACTATCTATGTTTTCTCTATATCAAATATTTAGCAAGATATATGATTTTTTTACTTTTTAGCCCCACTCTCACTCATCATATGTATGTAGAAATTTCATTTTATGAAACTGGAGTTGTCTCGTTTGTTAAGAAGTAAAACTGAGAACATCAAAAGTAGGAAATATGTTTAAATATGATATTATAGATAGGACATTTTCCATCCTCATATTGAGCAGTATAAATAAATAAGTAGAAACCAGTGAAAATGAGAATTTATAATGTCTACAGCCATAATTTGGATGTAAGTTAGTTTTACATGCATGCCACATTAAAGATCAAGTTCATCAATGGCTGAAATTGGAACAGGGAAAACTCTGGAGATAGAGAAGAGTCAAAAAGTAAAATCATATATTAATGTATTTGTTATTATATCCCAGATCCAAAATCTTATTTATAAAAAAATTTCCTGCAACAGTTGCTCTATATTTTTACTGTAGCTTAAATAAGCACAAAGTTATTTCCTTGTACCCCTTCTTAAACACCAGTAATCCCTATTTGATTTTCATATTAACATATGACACCGCTGAATATCTCATACTCAGTATGTTTGTTTTGTCTCAGGTTGTTGTTAACATAGGGTTCTTACTAAGAAGAATGGAAAATAAAAATAGTAGTCATCTGTGTGATGTTCCAAATCAGGAGAAATCTGCCAGGCCCTGTTGTTTAAAGGGTTGTCTTCTTTTATATGCCACTCATTAAGCAAAATTGACTTTCCTTATTTATTATCAATTAAAAAACCGTGGGCAATATTTAATAGAAGAAAACGATTTTCTAATGTGACACACTGTCACCTTTAAATATCAATCTAAGCTTATAAAATTAGCAATAGATTCATTCTACCATTTTTAAAATGTAATCCAAAAAATTGGCGTAACTTACTCAGTGATTGAAATGGTAGTGTAATTTTGGATTTAAACCTTTTCTCATTTCTTTTTTGTTATGTAATATATTTAGTTTCTTATCAATACCAAAATAATGTAATGTATTTAGAAATTCTCATTTAAAATAAATGTTATATACAAATTGAATGGTACATGTGTGTGCACACGTGTGTGTGTGTATGTGTGTGTGTGTGTGTGTGTGTGTGTGTGTGTGTGTGTGTGTGTGTGTGTGTGTGTGTGTGTGTGTTTGTGTGTGTGTGTGTGTGTGCGTGTGTGTGTGTGTGTGAACACAGACCAAGGTATTTACAAGTGTTATTCTTCCCTAATTGACAAACAATGATTTATAACACCTCAGGTTTTTATCATAGTCACGTTATTCCAGAAACATCAGAAATACTGTTAGTTTATTTTAGCTTTTATAAAGTGCTTTCTCCTATATTTGTTAATAAGAGTGAGTTAACCTTAAACATTTTCAGTTTTTTGTGGCACTCCTTTAAAAAAGGATACAAAGAAACTGATTTGTACCACGAAATTCGTGAGTAGAGAGGACAGTTGCTGTGTTTATCCATGCTCCAAAGACTTGGTTTAAGAAATTCAAGAGTCCGTCACGCAAGGGCTGCGTAAACTAAGCAGATTTCCCACGTGAAGTTATACAATAGAGAAATCTCCATACGAGAGCCGAACAGTTACGGAAACGGCCGAACTAGCTTTTGGCGGAAAACTCACTCGTCCATTAGGCACCCAGATTTAATAAAAATGCAAATATCTCGGTTAATATTCAAGATAGAGAAAGAATGTATATAACAATATTTATAGTAAATTTAATTTGCAATAAGATTTATTCTGTAAAATGTTTGATCCGACGTATGGTAACGGAGATATTTCGAATTTTCAAAAAACCTGCCCTCTAAACCCCCCCCCCTCCCCCTGGTCCGATTTCAGCCGTTAACGAACTTGATCTTTCTTTTTACATAAAACGTCTAAATATCGAGTTTGGTAACGATTAAACAAAAATTGCGACCGCTAGAGCTGTAACAGACAAATATATATATATATATATATATATATATATATATATATATATATATATATATATATATATATATATATATACAGTTTTGAACGGACCTCATTTTCGTCATCTACTAGGTAGGATCAATGGACATTTGAAGAAAAATTTCAATAATTCCGTCATGAGTACAACCTCAATAACTGATTTCCCTTAAGGGAAATCTGCTAAAAGTGTCATAAACCAGGGCAATCAGTTCCCCCATCCTAAAAAGAGGGTGACTTAAAAAGTTGTGATCTGTGTCCGGAGGAATTTCAAGGGCACAGTCTACTTTAAGTTAGTCCCTAAAGTTGGATAATACTTCAGAGGTATATTCTGCCCAACATTAGAGAGTACATGTAGCTGAAGCCAATCAGATCACAGCGCTGGTGATTAATAACTTGAAATATCATCAGAAAAGGCAACTTAAGACCCTACACATGCAAGTCTATCACTGCAGAAATGGACTTAGAATTCTATCTTCCTTGCACAGCCTACAGTCCACATCTTGCACCTTCTTATTACCACCTGACCCATGACACACTTCCTCCACGGTAGGAAATCGACACATTTGAAGAAGAGGAAAATGAATGTAAAGAGTTTTTGCATCAAAACATTTTTTTGATTGCATTGAGCACTTGGCACAATGGTAGCTTCTAGTGATAGAATATTATGGGTTTATAGTATACTATGTGTTAATCCTAAGTATGTTAAAAAAAAGAAAAGAAAGTAAAATGACAAATAAGGACTTTTTAATCACGCTCTCTGTGATATAAATACATAGATACATGAACAAATTTAAATGAACCTCACCTTCATCACCTTTAGTGGGAGGGTGGGACAGGTGAACATTTTATGGCTTTTTCCAAGAATAATACCATATGTCCATTTTTTGTTACTGATTTCCATTGAGGGTGATCTATTATAAACATTATACCTAATTTCATGATAACTATACTTGACTTTTCACAAATAGGAATGTCTCGAGGCTCAACTAAGGAAAGCATGTGACCAAAATTATGATTTAAATTCAAATGACTTTCCAATGATAAATAACACCATATGAACTATTCCAATCAACCATACATTAAGACTTATAAATCCATATATATATATATATATATATATATATATATATATATATATATATATTTAAAGTTATGAGAAATGCTCACTAGAATAACACAAATATAAAGTTATGAATTATGAGCCCTTTTGAAAATTCCTTTATATAAACTACTGAATATCTTTTTAATTGAGTTACATATATTTAAGGTGATTTAAAAAAAATAAATAAACCATATTTAGTTGTGTGTAAATAACTGTTAGCATAAAGCGTGAATACGTATGGTGTCTTTCTCTTCATACTTAAATTAAATAATACTTCATTTAATTATGCATATTGATGAATATCTATCATTATAAAAAGCCATATCACAGTACCTTCTCAGTTTTATTCAACAAATAAAATAATAAAACATATAACTAATCCAATCATTAGGAACCTATCTAATTAATATTACCATTAATATATATATTTTTAAAATAAAGTGTAAACAAATAATATTAAAGCTTTGAATAGAAAGTATTTGTCACTATGAATTAATTTTTTTTCACTAACATATTATTGAATACAAAAACATCGACATAACACTTGTAATACATACATAACATAATGAAAATGTTGCAAGTTGAAAGTTTTTTATAACTAAGTTCAAGGGAATAAAATTGAATCTTTTTCATTTTTTAAAAAGAAACATAATTAATTTTAAAAAGGCATTAGTTTCGAAACTATTTTCAAATTTGTTCATAAAATTTCAAAATAGTTTGAATAGAAATAAGCAATTTCTTTGGATTTTCCTTGCCCCAGAAACTGCAATCAGCTTTAGAAAAACCTAGTAATTGAGTACTCATTTAGGAATTATCAGTACTTCTAAATTATCAATTAAAGAAAGGTGATTCAAATTGTTTAAGAATTAAATAAGACTCCAAAGATTTAATGACATTTTTCATTTTGTCATGAGGTTCAGTGCACTCTATTGGTCCACGTCAGGAACTCATTTCATGTGTCATAGCAGGAGTCTTCAGTTGAGCAGGTGTTGATTGTAACGGTCGTTCAGACTTATGTCTGCAAGTTTTATTAGTTGAGTTCTTAGTTTTCCGTGTATATGAAGGGAAAAAATAATGAAAATAGATCCCAATGTTACTTTTCGGACTCTATTAACGACTTTATTATGTTCAAGGTATTTTAAGAGTGCATTTTTGTGCTGATTTTAGTGTGTTCTAGTGGATGTTTTCTTGTTTATGAGTTTTCTGTGAAATAGATATATTTGTTAATGCACCATTGTAATTACATTTTTCTTTGTTTCTTAAAAAATGTGCTAATTTATAGAACATTATATTTTATATGTTTTTAGTTGCATCATTTTTACATTGGCAACGGCTGAAATAAGTAATATTGAGGGAAGAATATTAGATAGCAATAGTACTATAGAACTCATAAAAAATGATACAATAGCAGAACCTGTTGCCAGCCCACCAGTGGTGCCTCCTTTGATAGATGTGATCCATGGAAAAGTAAGTTTTTTTTTTGTTTAATACTGTTAAATGTTTTCATAAGTTCGTATATTAATTTTCCTTAATTGCAGAATACTGTTGTTCATGAGATCCCTGGAAGAATTGGTTTGGTGGCAACTCAAATGAAACCAGAGGAGACTCCTAGTTCACCAATACTGTCTAATGTCAGTGATCAAAATTTAAAGTAAGTACTAGAAAAGTCATAGAATTGCAGTAGAAAAGAATTTTAGAATTTATTACCAGTGGTAGGTACATCTCATTTTAGAGGCATTGACAAATTATAGGTGAAAAAAAATATAACAATTTAAAACATGTTAATTTTTTAAATTTTAATGTTAGATTATAACTTTTTTATACTTGGACTTGAACAAAGCTCTTTCTGGTTTGTAAAACTGAGCTTCCGGATCTCCTACCATATACGTGAAATATTTTTCCTCTTAGACTTCAAATGTAATGATGTAAGTTTCATAGAGCATAACTGAAGTGTCACAGTGGAGTGTGAAGGATACATTAAATCCCTCCCCAAAAAGAATATATTAATTTCTAGTGGTTCGGAAAGTAAAGACGTAATTTTAGTTGTTGTTTTATTTGTTTCTGCTCTTCTTCCTGTACAGTGAACATATTCTATAAATTTAATATGAATAATCTTAAAGTTTGTGAAGTAGCGTCAGTTACCAAAATGGATGAATGTTTTAAGAAAAGTTAATATATGGTACATTACATGTGCATATTCATTCATGAATGCCAGTGTCCGAAAGGTTATTGCATTATTGAAATTCAGGACTAAATATATTACTTTAAAAGTTATTTGGTCTTAAAGCCGAAGACTAAGTGGCTTACCATTGTTAAAATTGTTTATTCGATTGTTTTTTTTATTCTGTTTCAAGTTTTAGTTATTATGAGAATAGGATGTTCAAAGATATTTATAGATATTACAGATACCATGTTTTTATATAAATATTACAGGGCGATGATAACCTGGTAGTTTTTCGCCCTAAAACCTTACGAAACAACAACAAAGGATGTTCAAAGCTCTGAAATATCTGTTTTGATGATAATTAAGGGCATTGTTAGTTAACTCCATTTCCAATAAAGAAATATTCTTAAGTTTAAATGTAGTTTATATATATATATATATATATATTCATAATATATTTGCACAATTTTTGTTTGATTGTTACCTAATTTGATATTTACATGATTCAAGAAAAACTACAGATCAAATTTATTAAACATGAAATCGGATCAGGGGTGGGGGAATATCGAAAATTAGAGATACCTAAGTTATCATAAGTTGAGTCGAAAAATTGTATAAGGTGAATCTTGAATTATGGCATGTAATTCTATGGTAATTTGATTTCCTTTTGACATAAAATTGAGCTCAACAGATTATTTTATAGACAAATATTATATTATTGAAAATTAAAGCAATGTGTTTGTGAGCCTAACACGCTGCAGTTTTATTTGTTGTCACATTTTTAGTGTGCGGCTTATAGTCTGTTATGAGAAGGTAATCGGGGAAATTCTAGAAAAAAACGTCCTACTTCACAACTGTTAATTTAAAATTTCGAAAAAACGTCTTACTTCACAACTGTTAATTTAAAATTTTGGCCCAAATTATGTGAATCAATCCACCATTTTATATCATAATATATTTAACATCCTTCACAATACAATTATGAAATAGAAAATTAGTCACAATGAAAAAATAACAATTATGACCCAACAAATTTAATTTTAAATATGTATACAATTATTAAATCCAGTGTTTTATTATACAGATTAATGAAGACAAGAAAGGGTTTAACTTAAGAGCTGAGAGAACAGCAACTGGAAAGCAAATAAGGACTGGGGTTGATATGGTTCTTAACCTATTCACAGTCATGTTAACACTCCCTTATTTAAAGTTTGATCTTGGTTTAATATTGTCTAACCTAATTTCAGTGGTTTCCATGAAATTTCTGATCTGCTGAATTTTTCGAGAAGTTTTTATATTAGATGTAATCAAAATTATAGCTAGGTATCATTCTGATTTCAGAATGTTTATTGAAAATTCATTTAGTTTAAGAGGCATTCTTGAGAGATTTACTTGTATTTGGTATTTTGGGGGTCCGCAGCTTGTAATGCTATTATCTATACTACTGAAAGTGAGAGGTCAATCTTGAAGGGTAATAATTTGTATAAGCGTATTAAATAATAATAATAATTTGTATAAGTGTTAAATTTAAAACTTAATTTTTAAAGACACCGTCCATTGAAGATGTCATTTTTATTTTATTTATTTATTTATTACAATATACCGCATCTACTATTGTCATTAGCCGTGGGTGGTTCTTTAATTCTTGGTACAAACGAGTTACAGTTAAAAATACAAAAAGCCTTTTTATGTCTTCTTCATCGTCTCTAAGGAGTTCTTTTAGGTTCGGTTTAAGATTCAAAGTCATTGTCATCAAAGTCGGTTCAAGGCTCAATGTCATTTTTCTTTCAATTTTCACTCAATTATTATATCAAGATAGAATATAAATACAGTGAATTTCCCCTGCAAAGGGGAGATCATTACCTTTTTATACTTTAGATAAAATTGAATAGATGATTCAGGAAATTATTATTAAATAATTTCTGAACAAATAATATAATGTGATGCAACAGTAATGCATAGCGTTAGAATGAAATATATGGACCATTTTTCCAATTCAGCTACTGCATTTTTGAAAATATGCTGGAGGGTTAAATAATTTTGATATTCTTTAACGATTAAAAGAAATCACTTTCAATCAGATAATATTTAAGGAGTTTTGTTTGGTTTTGGAGAATTTACAGTATGTGGAAGATTAAGATAACATTTTGTGTTTCCAACACGTATCTTTTCTATTTGTAAAAAAAAAAAAAATAATGGAATAATTTTATTATACAATAAGAACAGGGGGCTCAGGTTAGTTAATACATTGGTCTTAATCTCACTTGTAAAGCCTAGATTCGTGCATTCGATTCCAGCATAGGAATTTAATCATGGCAATGGTGACAAACTCATTAAATAAAATCCTTAGTCCCACTCTGACTAGAATAGAGTGGTAACCTACAGATGACCCTCCCCATTAGCCTTAGTGGCACAAAGTGGGTGTTAATATATAACACATTAAGAACAGAATTTACACCGATTTTAAATGTTTTTATTTTTCTGAACATTACTTAAAACGTGTTTATCCTAGATGATATCTTCTAAAAATGCTGCCAAAGTCTGTAAATAAAAACTCTTTACCTTCCAATCCCTTTATTAAATTTTCCCCTTCATGCTTCATGGCCAATATGCCACCTCTTCTCTGGCTTAAATCTTCACTAAAAAATAAAATATGAATCGTCGATCTCAAAATTGTTTGAATTCCAAGAAAAAAAAAGTCTATACAAGTTTATTTTGGTGATCCTACTGCGTAAAAATTAGTACCTCAGAATTATAGGTGATTTGGTCCTCTGAATATCACCCTGTAAAACAATTTGATCAAAATCAAGGGATAGGCGACTCAACCAATTTTGCGTGACTGCACAGATTGGAAGAATTCTGAATATTCACGAAGGGGAGGGGGGGCGGATTGCATATTGATGGAGATCGTTTTAGAACTCGTAACGCGCTATATATCGGCTTCCAGTGAAGCGGTCAACTATGAAAACCTTCCGATTGTGTACTGGGTTTGTTTTAAAAAAAAATGAACCAAATTCACGAAATGTTACATACTGGAGTCTCAAAATTATCACCTAAAAGTTAACGATTGTACAAACCTGATAACGAATAATAATTTAAAAAAAAAAATCCGTTATGCAGGAACCGTGTTATAGCAGTTTTTTTTCGGAGCCTCTAGAATTTAGGGAACATATCTCAGTTTCAACATTCAAATCACATTAATGTTTCGGACCTGTACCATCCCGAAATAAAACAAGACTATATTGAGATTATGGTGTCTATGAAGTGAACAAGTCGAATATTAAATAAAAACATAACTCTTTGTGCTCACATCTATATTGACAGGTGTTCAAAGAAGGTGGTAAATAGCGATCGTCTAGTACCTATTAAGTACTTTTGAAACGAACTCACTATAAAAAATAAATAAAACCAGGTATTGGACTACTGAGACCATAAGAATAATCACTTAAAAGTAATAGAATGTAATTTAAATAAAACTGCATAAATAATTACGCTAATTAAATAAAATAAGAACCCAATCTCCCTATATAGAAATTATAATTGATTCAATAACATGTATATATAACATTATATTTACTTTTACAAGGCACAGCCTTCGGCGAAGATTTGAAAGGATTTTTTTTGTAATTTGGTCTTTTTATAAAGAAAATTCGGTAAAAATTCTATAATTGCCCTTCTCTTGGTAACCGGAAGTCGTAAGAAAAAGCATAGGACACAACTTTTTATAATTTAAATTCGCAACAAGATTGGTTATATCACATTTTTCGAACCGACTCATAATTCGTCGGAATTGGGCCAATTCTGGCATTTAAAGAACTTGATCTTTCTTTTTGGGTTAAAACTTTAAATACGAACTGGGTTGGAATATATCGAAATTTGCGAGCGCTAGAGACAAAACATCTATAGATATATGTATATATTTATGAAATTGATGTTTTTGACACTCATTGATTATGATTCGCGAATCTTTGGAGTGTTGTCTAATTTTGTCGTGAGCAACCTCGATAGTTTCTTTTCTTCGTGGAAAACCCGCATTTGTGCATTATTACTTTGAAAGATACTTAATACACTTAGATAAACAACACACCATACAGCTTACTCATGAAAAGGTGCAAAAGAGCAATAGTACTATTTACTTATTTTGTGTATTAGTGTTACTACGTATAAAGGCCTCAGGAAGAAATACTAAACACCAAAGGAAGTACTCTCTCGAGGGCAAGATTGTTAGTGAGTGAGCCCATAATATCATCTACGACTGACCGACCAACTTTGGCATTAACTATTGTGTTTATGTAAAATAATTACTGTAGTTACCGTTTTCTGACCCAGTACATATTCCATTGATTACATTAACGACTTTCAATGACAACAGGTTATTTTGTAGTCTGGGGAAAAGGATTAAGTTTGCTCGCCAATACAGAGAAACAAATATTGTAAGAAAAGAAGCCCAAGGAAATAAAAATAGAGTTACAAGAAAAATGTATTATTGTGAAATAAATAAAATTTGTATTGTCTCTTTTTACTGTTCACCTGGCTTCTGGCCAATAAACAACATATTTTTGCTTCTGTCTAAACGGGGTGAATTGATTCAACACTCTTTTAGACAAATTCTACTACACTCTTTAGTTCAATACTAGCCGTGCTACCTGTCATTGACGCGTTGAAATAGAAATGGTTTCCGCGGAAACATAGAGATTGGATATACATAATCATCCAGCCGTATTAAGCATGCCCAATAACGAACAGTAAAAAGTGTAAAAGTGATTTGTTTTATCCGCGATACAAGCAGTCAGACAAATTTATGATTGCAATTGCTGTTATCTGAAGAAGGTCGAAGTATTAATATGGGGAAATCGGAAGCACTAAATAATCCATTTATTGCCTTCAAATTAGACGTATTCATTATTTTCAGGTATCAAGCATGGAATAGCTATTGAACATTGACGGTTGTATTATAGTTTTTGGGATCAAATAAAACTAGCGTCCTGTCAAAATAAAGCGATTGTATCTTATCTTGGTATTTGGAGAAAAAAATTAATAAAATTTTGTTGAGGCATTCCATTGTAACACGATAGAAAAATGTACGAGGTGTTGCCAGAAGTCGGCAGTAATTAGAAATTTTATCATCCGTCTTGTTTGAAATGAAAATGGTTTCCCCTGGAAATCTAATTAAGGTTGCGTAAGTGATCCTAAATGGCTGAGGAGCATAATGTATCCCACGTTGACAATTTTCATATCTCTGATATGTGTATTCTGTAGATGCATCATTGGTAGTTGGCTTCTGTAGTCAACCACAGAAGAATGCATACCTAAAGGCTTGAGGGTTGACCTAAAGGAGCTTTTTGACGTTATTCTCCCCCTTCTGTCTACTACTTCGAACCTATCAGCCTTATTGGCATAATCCAGGAGATTTTATTCAATAGGAACTACCTTGCTCCGTTACTAATCATTCTAGCCGATGCAAAACTTATAAAACCTTATCAGGACCTCATAAGTTGCAGTCTTCCATATACACCTGTATTCCAACTGCACTATTTAAGTTTAACAAAAATAATAAACGTTGATTATTAGAGTTCTTGATGACTACAAAATTAAACACACGGCCTTTAACGTTTTTATCTCTACACAATTTATTTGACGACGCCCTACGCACTTAGTTTATTATTCTTAACTACTAATCACAAAATGCATTGTTAACTTCATTTTTTTATTGGACAGCACAATAACTCACGATCACTCTAGTCGTCTAGGCTAGTCTAGATACTGGCCTGGCTATGCACTTCTCAAGTACGTGATTACATGTACGCAATCTTCAAGTAACTAATATTCACAGCAATATATTAGTCTGTTATCGCTCTAACGGCCGCAATTCTTGTTTTACAGAATTGTACAGAACCAATCTTATTGTAAATTTAAATTCCTGTAAATTCTGTAATATACATGTTTTTTATAATATAAGTATTAACCGAGACATTTGGAGTTTTTAGTTTTCAGCCCTCAGTACACCCCTCCTACTCATGGCATATTAACAATAAGCTGTTATATTATGAGTAATTTTATTATAAGCTTAAATATGAAATATAGTTTTAATAAGACTTTTATTATGCGAGATAATGCAAATTCATTGTGCGATGACCTCATCAATTAAGATTTTACCTTTTTGTCTCGAAAATGTTTATTTGATCTAAACCTTTCCTTGATATTTAACTGTTTCAGTCAACACTAAAGATCCTATTTGTTATTGACTGATGGCACCAGGAATAAAGGGGTGGTTAGAGAGGGGAGAATTCGAACATTCATAAATCTCCGTTATTATGAGTCGGATTGAAAAATGTTATAGAATCAATCTTGTTAAAATATTGACGTTGTACAATTGTTGCTCTATGCAGTTTTTTGTAACTCAAATATTAAGCGAGTAATTTACACTTTGTCTACTACACTCTGAATATGTGAGATGAGTTCACGTGTGTTATACCCGCACGTGGAAATTTGCTTAGTTTGCGCAGCCCCTGCGTGACTTTTTTTTCTTTACCAGCGTCTTCCTGTCCTACAGTTTTTAGAAAATACTGTTTAATAAGCCCGAGTTAGTTAAGCTGAATTCTGGTATATTAAGATGTGCTTTACCTTCAGATTTGTAAAACAAGTATGTGAAGTGAAATTCTTTCTGCCCAAATTACCAGTGATTTTAAAAACAGTATTAGAATAATTTGAACGGTAGTAAATAACATTTTTCTTTTAAAACAAATACTCTACAAATTTACTTTCAATAATAATACTTCTTCAGTAACGCTTAAGTAATTTCTGTGAAATATTCAATGCGCCCAACATCCCTAGTACCTCATCCTTTTCACAGCTCATCAGTTGCCGCTATGTCGTCTCCACGTTAATCCGATCTTAGACAGTTACTGTTTTTTAGCTATCGTTTCCTATTCAATAAAACAAAAAGTGACACTTAATACAACCCAAAACTTAAGTCATTGCTTTTTCTGAGGGAAATGGAAAATATACCGAAATGAATTTTTATTTGTTGGTAACTTGTATGATCACAACAGAAGGGAGTGGGGTGCATTGACTGGAGTAAGTGTGCCGGGGACTAGAAAACATTGCCCAGCTACTGATCCGTAAACCTGAAGATCTCCCATATATGTCTGCAACCACCAGCTGTTCCCCTTAACCCACTCTTGCCTTACTCAATTCTTCATATCTCCTTTACTCCCATTTTAGCAAATTTCCTATTGTGGTTGTACTCTGGGCGTAATCATCGAAAAATGTCTTCAAGTATCCACCAATCGTACTTAGGAAAGGACGAAAATGAGTTCGTTATTATGTGAGGTGTTGGATTAAATATATGATGCGTCCTCATCAATAAACAGTCTATTCCTGAAAGTTCTCAATTTTTATTTGATCGAACCCATAATCGATTTATTTCGCCGTAAAACTGAAGATTGTGTTCGTTATAGAAATCGGACTTGAAGCAGTAGGCGTTTAAGGAAACAGAAAAATACAAAATCTTAATAAAATGAACGAACACATTCTTAATCATCTAGAATATTTACTGAGTTATTTGTTTCTTATTATTAACGTCCACTTTACGCTACTATGGCTAATCGGGACAGGTTATCTACCGGTTACTAGCCTTTTCTAGCCAGGGTGGGCCTAAGGAGTTTATTTAATGAGTCTGTTAAAAAATAAATTTCTACTGCCCAGGGCAGGAATCGAACCCGCCACTCTAGGTCTACTACGCGAGATTAAGACCAACGCCTTAACTCACATGGCCAACCTGAGCCGTTCGGAGTTATTTGTGTCTTTTGTTGTTTGTATATTTCTGTTAAAGTACACTTTTACTATTTCGATTTTTCGTTTCAAGTAACATTATTTATAAACGTCTCGTGTACATCTTAGATTTCAGGTCCTATTTACATTTGCTTCTTATTACGGGATACATTAACCATGTGATATATCGCCTTAGCAGTGCATGGGAATTCTGCAGCGTTTTGAGCTTCTTCCAGTCGGGTTTTTTCGTTTATATCACATATTTTGAAGTATACATTTTAAAGAAAACACTTTATATTTGTGTGTGTGTATATATATATATATATATATATATATATATATATATTTACATATGTTCTAATTTGTTCGCTTTATACCAGAAAACATCCTCCTCATTTTCAATATAATAAAGCGAGATCTTGATTAAATTAAATGCTGTTAGAGGTATTATAAAAGAGTCGTTAGCAAATACTAATGGCCTATTGTGGGTTTAGTGGGCAAATTCTTTTGTGCCGATCTCAGGGTCGGGACCATAACCTTCGGCCAAACATGGAACTCTGCCAGAAGGGGCTCGTCCCCTTCAATGAAATACCTTATGGTCCCGTTTCACTTGAATTGGTGACTTTCTGTAAGATCACGTTACCTTGTAATTTGTCTGACGGAGCCTTTAACATTCAATTCGATTAAAGGTGTTTGTGTGATATAAATGCCAAATTGTGAAACATTTGTATATATAAGTCGTATTTCAAAGGTGGAAGTCGGACTGGTCGAAGAAACATGACAACAAACTGCGACAAATCAAAGAAATTAGCGATGGGATACTGCAAGAAGAAGAATCCAAAATGAGAAGGTTGTTCTGGCCCGTATCCGAATTGGACACACAAAATTAACATATAGTTATTTTTTGAAATACTTATTCCCACCAACCAGCGATTGTTGTAATGCCCATTTTACTGTCTCACATCTTCTCCTTAATTGAAATAAATACAATCTTCTAAGACTAGCTTTGAACCTTAAACAGAAATTAAAAGAACTCCTTTGAGACGACGAAGAAGACAAAGGCTTTTTTCATTTTTAACAGGAACTCGTTTGTTCCAGGGTCCTTTGATCTATCTACCGCTAATGTCAATAGTAAATGCGGCATATTGTAATGAATAAATAATTAAAATATTGATGGAGTTTATTACTAATGAGCTTTCGGTCATATAAACACAGTACATACAATTTTCCATTTGCTAGAACAACCCTCAATACAATCAACCTCTTTTTAAACAGATGATTTCATACATTGTTTGATATATGCTGAATTCGTCGAAAATATATATTTTATGCTCAGAAGTGGTGATATTTCTAATACATCCTTCCGTGAAACTGCCTATGTATCACCAATTTTTTTCGGCGTCTCGAATTTTCTGGTTTTTTTTTTTTTTTGTTTTTTTTTGTTCGTATCGATTATTGTTAATTTGAAAACATCGAATTTTAAGAGATAATTTTTAACTATCAATTTTAGGTTTGGAAAAATAGAGTTACCTTTATCAAAATTCTAACTTGTCTATGTTAATAAATATAAACGTTTAACCTTACGTTAAGACAGGCGAATATTGGCATTACTAATTGTCGTGGGCAAAAACGTGTGCCCTTGAGTACATGACATATACTGGCTTGAGTACAATGGCTTGGACCATGAAAGTTCAATGTGGGTTCAATGTTATAATTTATCATTTGCGATGGTTTACTTATGCACTTTAATGATAGCATGATTCCCACCCAAGTTCACAGCTAGCAGATTTCTCTTAGAACAGCATTTTAATCTGATTGTTACCAAATTCCAGATATAAACATTTCATTCCATACTAAAAGTTCAGTTTATAATGGCCATAACAGGACCGAGGAGAGTGAAGATATACCAAGACAGTGGGTAAAATTTGAAATTGTAAAAATATCTTCGTTATTATGTGTCGGATGAAAATAGGGTACATAGCCATTCCTTTTAATGACCCTCAATCGTTAGACAATCCATCTATTTCTAACTAAAATATTAAACACAATTATTTTTGTTTTTTTTAACCTTCAATAAAATCATGCTATTTTCTCTTTAAACTATTATATTAATTATATGTTGACCGGTTTCAGATCAAGTCATTAATATTTAAATGGTACTGAAAGGATGTCATCTGTATGTTATTCCGTGGGTTTGAAAAATCTGTTTAGTTTGCGCAGCTCTTGCTTGAGGTTGTATTTGTAATCAAGTATACACTCTAAAATCAAAATATTTCAGCAACGTCCCATTTAGAATAATATGCTATTACCGTAGGCTACATGCAAAATCCTGATATAGAACAGAGATAATTTTTCATTTTGATGTTCTTAAGTGACATAAATATCCATCTAAATAACATGTATAGACGTTTTCTTTGGCGCAAGAATAGCCGCTTCCTTAGAAACCTGGGTGCAAGCAAGTGCGTGGGTTAAATAAATTTCTTTTGCCCAAGTAGGAACTACTGCTCTACTCTAGGTTTACCAAGTTCATTAAGGTCAACACCTTAATCATTATTTTCTTAATCTTAGGTCTATTTTCTTATTATGAAAATAAAATCCTTAGTCCCATCAAGGCTAGAAAAGGGCGGTAACCTGTAGATAACCCGTCCCGATTAGCTTGAGCTGCAAAAAGTGGACGTTAGTAAAGAATTTAATTTTTATTATGAAAATGTACTTATTAGTCATATTCCTTGTGACAGATGTTTCAAATAATTAAGATATCAGGGAACTTAAATAATTTATTCAGTGACGAACTCATTAAGTCTTGGCTAGAAAAGGGTGGTAAGATAACACTTCCATATTAGCTACAGTAGCAAAAAGTGAAGCTTAATGAAAAAAAAAAAGATTACTGTTGTGTGAATAGTGTTATTATTCAAGCCTACAATTTAGTCTGGCACTGGAAACTTCGCTGCGGACGTAACAGAAATAAATTGAAACTATTATCTCCAAACCAGAACAAAATGACAAACATATGAGGCTGATTCCTTGTTGTAACTTGATAGGAATGATAGTGAAGAAAACAATACCATAGCAAGTGGTTTCTTTGCAAATGCCATTCATAATACAATTGTTTACTAATATTGTTGATTGTTTTTTGACGGAGTTGAAAACATCCATCCAGTTATAGTTTTATCTGTAATATTGTTTGATAACATTGGGAAAATAATGATGTATATCGATAATTTCAATTCTAAGTAGTGATTGTCTATTCACATAGAAAATTTTCCCTTAGGAAAGTACGCTGTTTCTGTAGAGTACATAGTACTAATTCTTCTTTTCATATAAAAGACGTAGGTGAAGTATTTAGGACCGTTTATCATGAATTTAGCTAACAATTTAGTTCCTTAGATGTTTGGAGGTATTTATGATTTTGTCTTTGACCTCCTCCGGTTCTATATGGTCACTACTTCCTTGCTTAAATATTGAAAGCGGTGCATTCAATAGGAAATTCCTGAGTACGCAGGGTTCCTGCATTGAAAGTATTTATGTTTATCGTGTTCAATAATTTTATCTGCTATACTTAGATTGAAATATTTGAGAGCTTATTTTTTGGCTACCTCATATTATGCAAGCCCGTAAGAATTCAATGATGTGTATTTTAATTTCTCCTCTACTGATAGGCTACCTGTCCTTACATGATGTTTGGAAATTCTTGCGCAATTTTTGACATAGTATGTCATATTTCTACGTGATATTAAAACGTGAGATATGTTTCAATGATCATTGAATAGCAGAAAGCCAAATAACAAAACTCATCCACTGATGAATGTGTTTGTTTACATTCTGCTCTATTCTGCGCTTCTTCAAAATCTGTAAATTCGCACCTAAACAACTAAGATAAATTCATATTGTAAATTGAGGTTTTGTATATAGTTATCATTAATATTAACCTTGAGTATTCTGAATTCTAAATATGGTTTTATTATAGGTCACAATAGTTTCCAATGAGCTATTAAGATAAAACATAATGGTAACAATAAAAGTATTAGGTATAATGTAACCTTATATGCTTGGTATGTAATATGAATACTATTCACACTCATTATCAGTTTAGTATCATAATTAAGACATATTCCAATGCAAAGTACATACTTATACAGAATGCAGTTTTTATTTCTTCTTTAAAAAAAAAACAACAACGATATATACCACATAAATGGTACGTGCACTTAGTTTATACTTTCCCTTGCGTGGAGGATGTTAGAAATTTCCCTTTTGCAGCTTTATTGAGGTTGTACTCATCAAGCGATTTTCTAAAACTCTTCAAATGTCCATCGATCCCACCTAGAAGATGACAAAAGTGAGGTCTCTTCAAATCTTTATAAGTTGGAATAGACCTCATTTTCTTTGAGTATCATTATATATATATATATATATATATATATACATATATATATATACCTATATATTGTGATGCCGGATAAAAGTGCAATGAATGTATTCATTTTTGGCTCTAGAGGCCACAGTTTTTATTTGTTCGCTACTATTCTGGATATTTAGGCGATTCATATTAAACTAAAGATAAAGTTCGTTAATGAGTGAAGTTGGGAGGAGAGCCAGGAGAGTTGGGGGAATTAAAGAAAAAATATACAAAATCATCTATAAGGCCGTTATTATGCACTGGTTTTAAAAACGTATTATAACCAAAGTTACAAATTGTTCCGTGCAGTTATTACCCAAGCTTTTTACATTGACGAAGGAACTCATCTCTTGATTAACTCTATGCCTACACATCCTATTCTATTTTAGTCAACTGTATCGCAGCATTTCATGCCTAGCTTAAATTCCAAGACGTGTTATTAAGGGTATCGTCAGTATGTCATTCCAGTGGAAAATCTGCTTTGTTTACGCAACCCCTGCGTTACTGACTTTTTCTTTATTATATTTTCTTTAATGCTCTTCATCCTAATGAATTCACGATATAAATAATTTGACTTAAACTCATTAAACGATTTCGTCAACCCCAGGCTTACAATGTCAGACTGATTGTTTTATTACTAGTTGCTCTGACCCTTACCTACTTGTACTAATTGTTCCATCAGATGGAGGGCAATATTTTTTCCCGTTACAATATAACATTGATGAATGCTTTGTGACCCTGAAACTTGTGAGGTACCCTTGACCGCGTTTCTTATCGATCTGTGCAGACAATCGCCTCCATCAGGCAAAGCTCACTTAAATCCCACTCTTCATTGATTGGACGTCTAACCCAAGATATTCTGTACTGTAGACTTTGAAAACAGAAATCGGGCAACTATTGATGCAAATGATTCAGGATGGAAGGTCCGTTGTACTATCTTTCCACACAGGGTTGTGAAAATAATACGCTTCGTGTTTGGCATTGCCAATTTGTTTAGTACCATAATGCTCTAATTGCAATCAATTTCAAGCTCAGTAATATATTCGCCATTTTAGAATTTAATACTTCAAATTCGTAAATTGATTTCTTGAAGGAGTGCTCATACTTTATCTTTCTAATGTTGCAATACACGTACCAAAAACCACTTTGTGTCTATGTGGTTATTCTACTCACCCTTCCACTTATGCCTTTTGGAATAGGCTGGCAATCATCCATAACAAGGTAAAGCTATTCACTGAAAGTTTTACGAATTTACGTTTACTCCAACCCTCAGATAGAATCCTGGTAGTCGTACAGCTAAATAAAATATATAAACTTGTGTGTACAACCCAGTTACGAACCTGAAGAAAGGAGCGTGTATATATATACATACTAACGAATTAAGCTGCACCCTTTTTTAGGGGTCTATCAAGGGCAGCCTTCATGTCTACCTCATTTAAAGTAATTATATCCATTTTATTTAATATTATATAAATATCCATTCTGTTGGGGTGTTACTAAAGGAGCAGCTTATGTTAAATTTCATTATGGATAAATGAAAGTTCACTATCTGAATAGAAGCTTTTAGAATTTTAGTTGAAATTTCCTAAATTTCTTCTGCCTTTATACTAACAAGAAAATCTTGTAGATATTGGGCACTGGACTTGGATATAACTGCTCTTGATCCACACGGTAACCTTTTAACTGTCCAATTTTCTATATTGTAGTTTTCTTTAAAATATGGACAGCATTGGGTGTAGATGCATACTTTCTTACTTATTTTATGTATTAGTGTGTGTGTGTTTTAATGGTCTAACGACCACAGCTTGTGCTTTAGTTTTATCAAACTCGAAATCTGAGCGCTTCATCCAAAAGTGAATATCATTTTCCAATGAGGTTTATAGATGGTTTAAAGCGTAAACTCACAAATATTTTTGTTACTTACAAATCATTTTTATTAATGTACTTACTACAATTATTATTATTTAGCTCTAATCTGAAAATGGACGAAATTCGTATATTTTTCCCCAGTGCTCTTAGTGAATTACCAAACTGCCGAAATTTTCTTATTAAACTATTAGTTCACTACATATCTCCTGTAACTTATTGATTTCAAGTTTTGTTTAGATTAGGTAAGGGAGAAATAGAGCTTATAATTTAAGATGACATTGTATATGTAGTATACCAGCTCGTGGGAAGCCTAGATATTTGAAAACTTTAGACATTTTGAGAATATCGATTCAGTAAAATGTGACCGACATGTTGACAGTGACAGTATTACGTAAGCTGGTTCAAATACCTACTAATTTAATATTTGTAATTGTTGCTCTTTAAATTGACTATAACCATGTTTATTGATCATTGTTTACTTCTGTCATAAAAGTGATAATTTGAAAAACATATATTTTTAAAAGTGAGCTAATTGTGTTTTTAACTTTCATCATTGTCTGGTTATTTTATATTAATTACTCAGTAGATACTGAACTGAAAAGTTCTAAAATACTGTACTAAAGTACAGTACACTAAAGTACTGTTAGTCAGTCATCATTGATTTTTTTTTTTTGTTTTGTTTCAGGTAAGTGATCTGCTTGTAAGTATGAAATAATAACTAGTCATTTAGATTTATTTCAGTAGATAGTTTTTTTGTTTTTTTTAATTAATTTTGCTGGCCTTTCAAGGTTGTGTATGACTAATAAAACACTCAAAGAGATTAAATTAATTTCTAGTTTAGAACGTGATCATGGTTAAGACATTTTTTCCCCTCAACCAAAACGATAGTCATTTGCATCACAGTACACTATAATTTCATTTAAAATATTGTCATTTAGTTATATTATATAATAAAAATCATTACAACAATAAAAAATAAAATATAATAGGCATCATTTTTTATTAATTGAAAATAAAATGTTAGGAAGGAAAATCTTGCCATGTCACCGCTTATCACGATTTATTACTTATTACTTTTTGATAACTTTTTAATTAAATAACATTGAAAAACGTTTGTTTGAATGAGTCTTATGAAGATCGTTACTCCCTTTTGACGGCTTACTTGCTCCGTGTAGGTCCTTGCATAATATTGTATATTAATGTCTCTTTATTGAACTCATTATCAACGTCACAGCTAACATTAAAAGACCGTTAATAAAATCTTTTAGTATTACTCTTTCATAGCTAATCTCAATAGCAACAATAGCTTGCTAAGGAAATTCTGGTCACTCAACTGGCATTGCTTGTGCATTTTTCTGATTTGTATTCCTAAACACTCCTTCAGAGAAATGGAGAAAAATGAGGTAACTGTGTTTCACGTAACGTATTCATATTTGTAACCTAGCCAGTAAATGGTATTACCTTACTCTTATTGTTTGGGTTCTCTGGAGGCTAAACAATTTCTTCATATACTTCCAAATAAATAAATCATATGTTTCCTTAGCCTTTCGTTCATGAAGTATTCGTAATTACCTTTTGCTTTGTTAACGTTCGAATTATTTATTCATTAGTTGGCTTCCTCCTTTTCATCCTTATGAACGTGAGTGCTTTTTAAGATAAGTTTAAAAGGTAAAAGTCCGTCTCGCAGGTGCTACGTAAACTAAGCATATTTCATTAGCTCTGGGATATGATATGCTGATGATCTTATCTCACCATGTGTTCTCTATTCCTCCTGCAGTAAGAAACCTATGGAAACAGGAATTAAAATGTTACTTAGACTCAAGATGTTTAATAACTGGGATACTTAAAATGAAAATCGGATGAGTAGAAGTGGTGGTTTATACGTACATGTGTGTATGTATATATATATATATATATATATATATATATATATATATATATATATATATATATATATATATATATATATATATTTATACAAAACGTGAAACAAAAAATATAAATATTCGAGTCAGAGGAAACATGTATACAACAATAATTTTCAATCGGCTCTTAGTAACCGAGATATTTTGAATTTTCATAGATTCCTCCCTCAACCCCCCCCCCATTACCCTACGGATGGTTTCAGCTTTTACCTAATATAGTCATTAGTTGAGAGTGGTGTTGATCAAATAAAAATCATATAGTTAAGAACTAAAATCTTGAATGGTTACATCACACCGAAAATACTAGATATATCTAACAAAGTGAGAGTCCAATGAAATTTATATATAGTTTTGAATAGACTTCTTTTTTGTCAACTCTTGGGTGAGATGGATGGACATTTATAGACGTTTTTCGAAAATCGTGCCATTGCTATAACCTCAATAGCTCATTTTCATAAAGGAAATCTACTAAAACTAGTTCCTTAATCAACAGAGGAAGCAAAAGTAAATCATGTAAGATACTAGTTAGTAGTAATGTCTACTTCCCAGGATTCCCTTTGCCATTGATGTCTTTCCGTATTGACTCTAAAATTCCCAATGATTCAGAACAGTCGACCTGTGCCACCCGTTTTTATAGAATACAGTATCTATGCTGCTAAGCATGCGTTTTTATTATTTTATTTTAATTTTAGTGAAATTAAGTCATTTCCATTTATTATACTTCTTCAAGCTTCAACCTTAGACACTGCATGCGTTTGAAGAAGATTTACATTATTATCATTTTCCTATAATGTAAACTATATTCATTGTAAAGAAAATATAAAAAAAAATATGTGTATTATAAATCAAAATTATAATCATGACACATTATATACATGTCATCTTTATATATTTCACTGACAATAAATGTGTAACATTTCTTTCCTTACTTAATTACTGGTTCTTAGTCGATGGTTAAAAAAATGTTTCGAATTAGCTAAGTCCTAGGTCTGTGCAAGTGCTTGCTGTCAGAATTTATATTATCTTAATAATTAATTTGGAGAGCTGAATTTCAGTAGTACATTATTGCGCAAGCAAGTTACAACAGTATTTCGATTAAGTGGCAATACAACTAGTTTCAAGTGCAAACTTATAAGAATTTTAACAGCTCCTCAATTAAAGTACTCACAGCATTACTCTGATACGAATTGGTTTACGTATATCAGAGATACAGATAAAAAAAATTATTTTATAGGAAGAACAGACTCCCTTACGCCCATTCATTGACTCTGTTATCTACATTAGTTATGATAACTCTCTGATCTTAATACGAAGTTATCACATTGTACTCGCACTAGAAAAGTATTTACATTATTTTCCGCTGTTTTTCCTTTGGTGTGATTGAATTATTTGGGCCACTTCCCGGATTTCCAATTCTTCTTGATCCGGATATGCTTCCGTCAGTTTCATTCGAAGGCCGAGAGAAAGTGTTTTAAATAGCCAAATAATAATTTGTAAAAGTTTATAATGAATAACTTGAAAAAAAATTAGTGGTTGTAACTAACTTTTCCTGTTTCATTCAATATAATAAATCCCACTATAGTCGACGTATGTGTTTCAACTTATTTATTTTACAACCCCTTCTGTTTTTTGTTTTTCTAATATTTTTCGTCCATTTCTCTTCTATATTAAAAGAGGTTGTTTTAGTTTATTAATATTCAGACTTTTAAGGCATAAAGAGTTTTTATACAGTGAAAATTAATGAAATTATATTTCTTAAAATATTTTATTTATCCTTTCCATGAGAGGTTTGGTTTTGGAGAACTTTTGACTTGCCCTGCATGATTAAAATGATATATTAACAGTTTGGTTTTTGAACTAATTATAGTATTATGTTGGAAGCATAAATATATACGGAAAAAATCGTCTATTCAGACGAGGAAAGGAAAATATCAAATGAACTTAATATTTTTAAATTTTATTCATACATTAATTTATATTCAAGTGCTATTTCATAGTACTTTTGATAAGTAGTGGTGGAACTTACTGTTAAAGAAGATAACCTTTTTGCTAATTTCCTCCTGAGATGAGAGTTCGTTTCTAAGTAAAGTTCACTTTAGTCAGTGATCTGCTATCTTAGAATATTTTCAATCGTTTTGCGACTGACGAAGTTTTTAAAATAATATGAATGTTAACTATCCAAATAATGAAATGGTATAATGGAAAAAGTTTTTCTTCATTCTAGTTTTTTTTTGTTCATTAATGTGTGTTGAGTGCATGGGTTTGATGGCGCCGAATAGCTAGATGAATAATTCTGGACTGAAGCCCAGTATAGATACTTCCTGACAGGTGGCTCTGGGGTTACGTCCTAAAAGAATACACCTAGTGAAAGGTCTTCCTCCGACAGAAATAGAAACAAAGAGCATTACTGGCTCGCATTATAAATATCAACCAATAAGACAAACTTCATAAAGAACCTTGTCTCTTGTACTACTGTTTACTTTCAAATTCAGTCGGATCTTTGTTTTGTTATTGGAAGTTATATTTGTAACACAATGAGTTATATACTTGACATTAAGTTTCGTATAACGCTCGACTTTAGAATATTACACTTGAAGTCACGATAAGCAGATTTTCCACAACTGATTAAGACATAGGTATCTTTAATTAATTTTTGTTTTATATAATGAGTGTTAGATGACAGAACACTTCCAATTACACCGTCGTACATTACATATGTGGACTATCTCTTCATATTCTATTCCGTGTTTGTAAAATAAATGTTGTATTTATTACGACTTAACACAAAATTCACAATTGTAGGTAATAATAACTTAATTATTGTTACTAAGAATGTAAATGCAATTTAAGATAATTATTATTATTATTATTTATTAACGTCCACTTTTTGCAACTTAGGCTAATCGGGACGGGTTATCTACAGGTTACCACCCTTTTCTAGCCAGGGTGGGATTTTAGGACGTTATTTAATGAATTTCGTCACTAAATAATTTCCTTTTCCCAGGCAAGAATCGAACTCGCCACTCTAGGTTTACCATGTGAGATAAAGGTCAACGCTTTAACTCGCATGGCTAACCTGAGCCCCTAATTTAAGATAATAATTTAAATTTTAGAACAGAAAATGCATCGATATTCCGGACATGACTGCTCTGTTCACTTCGATCCGGGATTTCTTCCCTATAATGAAGCACTCGTTTAGCACATTCCCCTTAAGGGAAATCAGTTATTGAGGTTGTACTCGTGGCGCGATTTTAAAATATTTCTTCAAATCTCCGTCGATCTTACCTAGAAGACGACGACTATGAACTCAATCCAAAATTATATATATACTCGCCTGTTACCAAAAAAGTAGTCGCAACGTTTTTTTGAGCCTTACTCAATTCGACATCCTAAACCGTCTCATATAAAACTTAGATCAATGTTGTATGTATTTTGTTGCCATTTAAGTATTTTACTAGAATCTATTTTATTTTCCAGATTTCCCTTAAGGGAAATCAGCTATTGCGGTCGTACATAACGCGATTTTTGACAAATTTCCTCAAATGTCCTTCGATCCTACCCAGGAGATGACGAAAATGAGGTCCGTTCAAAACCTTCAATAAACCCTATTCCTGCTCATGTCATATAAACTATAATCTGTTATATTATGAAGCACTTTATTTGGGCCCTAAATACTAAATTATTTCTCATTTATCGTTTAAATTTTGAGTTCAATGTAAAATACGTGACACACGTATGATATCTGCTTAGTTAACGCAGCACCTGAGTGACTGACTTATTTTATTTATTTTTTTTTTCTCTATGTCGAATCTTAAGCGAGATATTTTTCTCCTCTCTTCCGCCTCCATTCCCACTCATTTCATGACATAAATCCTGAAACGGCTTGTTCCAAGCTAATTATCAAATATGGTTTGCAGCGGACCTCTACTATGAGAGATACATGCAAATTTGTTATTTGTGACGTCTACATTTAAAATTGTAAATTTCTTCCTTGAAAGTTTTTATTTAATTGAGAATATTTAACCGTTTCTTTCGACACTGTGCTGGTTACTTATGCTTATTAATTTATTAATTTGCTGTAAACGTTTTTATTTGGGCTTTACTATGTAATCGAACCCAAAGCTCTACGTTCACCATGTTTAGTAAGGTCAACGAATTTGCTCACACGGCTAACCGTGGCCCTCCTTCCACCCCTCCCCACGAAAAAAATCGGAATATAATTAATAATTTAACGTTCATTAACCACTTTAGAGTAGGAGTAATAAGGATATTGCCTCATTTATGTTCGTCCAAATACATTTGCTGTTTTACTTAGGTAAAATTTAAATCTTTTGGTTATTCGTCAGGAAACAAAAATCTGTTTACTCGGTGTCCATTCTATTCCTCAATGATTATGGTATACGTTCTAAACGATGGCAACTTAGTTTTCGTTAGAGATATGACCTGGTTATAGGAATATTTTAGTTTATAGGCTGGTTGGTAGTGGCTCAAAGAAACTTTAGTACAACATGTGAGATGTTACTTCTGTATTGTTTTGAAGTTTACTTCGTATTTTCTTAATGTCTCCCATCTTGTCCTGTATTTAAACTACTCTGTTACCGATGTCCTTGTCAAATATCAGTAGCACCTAACAAAGTAAAGAAATATTTACATTTGAATGAATTATTCATGATTGATAGCCGTTAGCTGACGACATATTTGTGTTGGACTGGCGACCCTATTACTTCGTATATCAATATCACGTATTTTTATGGAATCTGCTTAACATAAATAAAATATGCAAAATGTGATGTATGATATTTTCAGTACAAATAAACATCTAAATTATTGTATTTGAAATAGCTGAACTAGCTGTGTTCGTTAATTAATATTTTTAACTAGTGATAAGGGGCTCAGGTTAGCCATGTGAGTTAAAGCGTTGACCTTAATCTCATATGGTAAACCTAGTGTGGCGAGTTCGATTCCTAACTGGGCAGAGGAATTTATTTAGTGACGGAATTCATTAAATAAAATCCTTAGTTCCACCCTGGCTAGAAAATGGTGGTAACCTGTAGATAGCCCGTCCCAATTAGCCTAAGTTGCAAAAAGTGGACGTTAATCAATAATTTAATTTAATTGGTGATAGAAGATGCATAAGGTTCTTCTTGAGAGATTTTCTATCCTCATGTTGTTTTCTTCTACCAAGATAATATTAGCATATAATTTTGATTCCACAAACACAATTTCGAATGGTAGATTATTATTTTTATTGCGAAATACGTTTGGAATTTACAAACATATGATGAAAATTGTTTACCTTCTCTATCAGTGTTTTTTTTAATATTTGACCTCCAAAATTTATCTTGTTTTTCTCTAGAACTTTTTATTGGGTCTTTCTTGACAATGATTACAGTACTTCGTGCAAACTTATATCTCTTATTTATTCTTTGTAGCTGGGTTATTTAAATAGACTAGTATGTATTAGTTCAATATATGACATATATTTATTTTGTGAATCACTGTTTCAAGTTCATTTGAAATATTTTCTTTATCATATATAATTAATTAATGAGTTTGCCTATTTTGCATACTGGTATTTTATTTATGCTGTTTGCCTTTGAAGCGAGGCAGTCACTTAATGAAATTAATTTTAAATAAATAATTGTTTATTATTTCTTCACCAGGGAAATTTATTCTTCCTTTCAATTTATTTATTAATTATTAGGCATTGATATTTTTTTTTCTTTTTCTTTCTTGATTTTAGTCAGAGATAAAAAAAAAAATATTAGGTCTACTTTGTGCTTCAAAGGCAGACTTCATCCTTTCGTAGCCAGGGTGATACTATAGATTTTATTTAAATACTTCATTACTATATACATTCCTATTGCTTATGTGAGAATCACCTATGTTTACTAAACTGTGTTTTATAAATGTTGTTACGTACGATTTTCACTATCTTGATTGTTAACCAAGATATTTGTATTTTATAGTTTTGGGCCTACAGTAACCCCCCCCCCCTCCTACTCATGTCATACTAACAATAAGCTGTTATATTATGAAGTACATTATTTCAAGTATATGTACTAAATATTGTTCTCATTGAACTTTTCCTTTTTACGATGAATGTAGATACGAGGCATACGTGGGAGATGTGCTTAGTTTACGCAGCCCCTACGTGACGGACTTTTAAAACTTTAAAAAACTATTTTAGTTTTACTTTAGAACTATGAGATGCATTTATTAATATTGATTTCTCCATGATTTTCTTTCAAAAATGATAATATTTTAAAAACAAATAATAAAAACCTACTCTTCCTTAAAGTTTCACAAATAACACTTTGTCTACCGGTCGTGGTTGTGGTGCCACTCAATAAGAACCACGTTAATTGTTCTTAAGTAGTTCCTTTTTTTATTAAAATTTAAATTCACTGCTCCAGAAAATTCTTCTTAGAATAACCAACTAGTTTTGCCGTTTTCTGTATTATTATGCTTACTTAATTCGATTCTTCTTTGGCACAACTGGAACAGGTAGTACGGACATATTCATCCCAAACCAATGTATTGTATTTTAGTAAATGTGAATAAATTATGCTAATTTAAATTAATTTCTTTCATCTGTAAATGTTTTCATCAAGTTCTCATTCTTATATCATTTTTTATTACTGTATTAAACAAAGCATATTTTGAAGATATTTTTATATGGTAACCATCTTCTAGTTCTACTGTGAAGTAAATTGAGCTTTTTAAACTAGGGCTTTATCACAAGATCATTTTGTCCCCCTCCCCCTTTGATTTTGCCAATAACAATGTTATCTTCAAATGTTGCGAATTTAAGCCTGAATAAATAAGCCTTTTGTAGGAGAAGTAAAATGTATCCTGTTTGCTAACCATATTTAACAGGTTAAAAAAATGTATAGGAAAGTTAAATAGAACTTAATTTCTATGTTTTGTTTTAAGTAACGAATAAAATTCGATACATATTTCCTTTAGTTATACTTATTGTATACAGTTGTAAGAGCGGTAGGAGCATTAAAATTAACGATTCCGTGTTTGTGGTGATGAATGATGAGGCGCGTGATGTGCCGGACACTTTGGTCTGGATAAAGTCACTGGAGGTCTTTGGAATACATAACTGTCTTATCAAAAATCACTCTGGAAGGGACGTTCAGTAAAGTCATAACTGGCTTAAGACAAGGCGTGCCGCATATGGAATGGGACAATTTAATTTTTTGGATCAGGATGCACCGGCTAGTAGTTCGAAAAAAGTAATTCCAACATTAAATATGGTATTGTTAAATTCTTATCATAAAACTTCATGCTTACTTGAAAATCATATATGATGCTTGTATTTAAGCAGGCTAATAAAACTCACATACACATATATTGTAGGTTTAGGTAACTAATTTCTCTCCACTTTTCCAACTTCTTCTGTTTCCCAAAAACATAGTACCACATTTTAGTAGATCTCCCGTAAGGTGGATCATCTATAGAGGTTGAACTCAAGACGCAATTATATAAAAGTGTCTTTAAGTATCCTCGACATAGGATATTTCAAAATGATTTGTATTCTATGACTCTATTCTAGTATTCTAATGGCGTCTGTTAAAAGACCAGTGTGTCATTATTAAACTGAGGAAATCTATTAAGACGGAACGGACTTTTCTTAATTTTATTTTTTTTTTCTTTCTCCCGTCGATACTTACATTTTCATTTACATTATTTTCACAACCCTGATGTTTCCATATACAATATTGTTGGTTTCTTATAAAACTGGTTTCCCAATGGTATGTACCGTATCAAAAACCACTGCCATAGTTCACTCCTTTTCCGTTTCTTTCTTTCTTTGTTTTTGCTATTCGCTTTTTTGTGCATAATTGGATAATGAGTAAATCGCCGGCGTTGCGGAACTCATTTAAATTAAATAAATAAAAAAAATGTAATTAAAGTGCATTAATAAATGAATTTGAATGTCGGTTACCGAACAAGCCCCCCCCCCTCACCTGTCCTCCTGATCCCCGATTACGACCATTTAAAAATTTATCTTCAGCTTTATATGAATCCTTTAAATATGAGTATGGTATGGAATACCAGTAAATAAATATTTACTAGATCGATACTATACTCATATTTAAACTATTAATGTAAACCTGAAGATCAATTTTTAAATGGCACTCTAGAAAATATAATTTGTATTGATCATGTCACGTAAACTTTGATTGATTTGCATATATCTCGCATTGTAAAGGTTCAATGAAAAGCAAATTTGATATTTGAAATATCATTATATATCAGCCTATTGGTAACATGAGAGGAAAACGAAGAAAAGCAAATATCGCGGAAAATATTCGAGAGAGAAAATGTATAGAACAACATTTACAGAAAATTAAATTTGCGACAAGATTGGTTCTATATAATTTTTCGATGCTGCTCATAGAATCAGAGATATTCCGAATTTCCATTTCCCGCTCTAAACCTCCTCCCCTCCCCTAGTCCCGTTTTAGATATCAACGAACTTGATCTTATTTTTATCTGTCCCCTCTACATCTTCCTATTTTCACCCAAATTGGACAACATTATTTTAAAAATCTCATAGCTAAAATAGAATTGTAATTTTTAGGCTTTTCGTCGAACTTTATTATTATGGAATCAATAACAAGTATTTCACCTCTGAAAATCAATGTTATCTCCACCATGAAGTTCTAAATACTCATATAGCAGTGAGGGGTGCATTCACCCGAAATTATCTACAGATAAACGAGTTTCAAATTTACTACTTCTATAATTTTGGAGTGTATAGTTTATTATTTCCTCAATATTAGTGAGCACTGATTTAACCATTATTTGATTGTTTATAACGTGATTTTAAAAAAGTCCGTCACGCAGGGGCTGCATAAACTAAGCAGATTTCCCACGTGAAGTTATACAATAGAGAAATCTCCATACGAGAGCCGAACAGTTACGGCAAAGGGCCGAACTAGCTTTTGGCGGGAAATTCAGTCGTTCGTTATCGGCCCAAATTTAATACAAATGCAAATATCTCGGTTAATATTCAAGATAGAGAATAAATCTATAGAACAATATTTATAGTAAATTTAATTTACAATAAGATTAGTTCTATACAATTTTTTAATCCGACGTATGGTAACGGAGATATTTCGAATTTTCGAAAATCCCCCCTCCCACTGGTCCGATTTCAGCCAATAACGAACTTGATCTGTCTTTTTACATAAAACGATTAAATATCGAGTTTGGTAACGATCAAACAAAAATTGCGACCGCTAGAGCGTTAACAGACAAATATATATATATATATATATATATATATATATATATATATATATATATATATATATATATATATACTAGCTCAGATACCCGGCTTCGCCCGGGAATTGATTTGAGGCTGAATGGTGATGGTATTTTTTTGGCAAGGCTTTACTTTGCACAATATTTTGACATTTACCCGTCCCACTGTTTAGGGTTAATACCCGTTATGGCATTTGTTAATAATAAAATTAATTTTTTATGTAAGTCTTTACTGTCCTCCAAATTGTTGACTCCCGCTATAATTTTTAGCGTATAACGCCTTTATACTTCGGTATACGACAATAGTGTATATAAAAAAAGTTTCTCTAAATAACAAAATAAACAACTTTTGTTATGTGCATATTTGCCGAAAAAGCAATAGGAAACGAAATACCACTATTATTAATTTGTGGCCTTCCTTATAACCCCCACTCCTGCCCGTTCCTAGAAATGTTAGTATGGCTTATTATAAGGAAGGCTTTAGTACTAATTCACATACCGAGTTTGGTTTAGTTCGGTTGAGTCTTTTGTGCCAAATAAAATTGTGGACTCCCGCTATAGTTTTTAGCGTATAACTCATTTATACTTCCGTATACGGCAAAAGTGTATATAACAAAAGTTACTGTAAATAACAAAATAAACAACTTTGTTATGGGCATATTTGCTGAATAAGCAATAGGAAACGAAATATCGCTATTTTTAATTTCAGGCCTCCCATATAACCCCCACTCCTGCCCGTCCCTAGAAATGTTAGTATGGCTTATTATAAGGAAGGCTTTAGTACTAATTCGCATACCGAGTTTGGTTTTGTTCGGTTGAATCTTTTGTACCTAATAAATTGTTGACTCCCGCTATAGATTTTAGCGTATAACTCATTTATACTTCCGTATACGGCAAATGTGCATATTACAAAAGTTACTCTAAATTACAAAATAAACAACTTTTGTTATGGGCATATTTGCTGAAAAAGCAATATGAAACGAAATATCGCTATTTTTAATTTCAGCCCTCCCTTATAACCCCCACTCCTATTTGTCTTAGAGAATATTAATATAGCCTAAAGTCTAAGTTGGGCTAGTAGTAATATACATACCAAGTTTCATAAAATTCGGTTCAGCCGTTTATGCGTGAAAAGGTAACAAACAAACAAACAAATAAACAAACAAACAAACAAACAAACAAACAAACAGACACCAAAGAAACAAAATGCAGTTATGGTGTCTATGACATGTGAAACGAAAAGTTATCGTGAAATTTTGCGAAAAAAATCAATGTACAGACAGAGGTTACAATTTTATATATATATAGATATATATATATATATATACATAATTTTGAACGGACCTCATTTTCGGAAGAAAATTTTTGGAAATCGCGTCATGAGTACGACCAGAATAGCTGATTTCCCTCAAGGGAAATCTGCTAAAACTCCATACTTATGGATCGAACCTGAAATATACCCAAAACAAATAGGTTCTAGAAATCCATGCTTACCCGATTAGCATATATTAAAAATTTTAATTTTGTGACTTTTGGAATACCAAAAATACAATATAATTTGAATACGCTTCATTTCCATGTCTAGTTAACAGTTAAATGCCCAATATGCCATGGTTTTATTGTTGTTTTTGTAACTACGTGCAGTTCCCCTGGCCAGGAAGTCATTTCTGTGACAACTAACAAAACATTTAGCACATGACTATCCTACAATAAAAAGAATCCAGGTAGTATGGAATGAATTTTACTGGAGGATTAATGTTTTAGAATCTAAAATTTAGATCATACCTCAATAACCTGTATACGTCGTCTCGTCGTACTCTAGTACTCTAAATCCTCCTCTCCTCCCGTAATCCCATTTTAGAGATAAACGAATTTGATCTTCAGTTTTACATTGGACTTTAAAGTATCAATTTTGGTAATAGTCAAACAACAATTACGACTGCTAGAGCGCACAACAGACATGTATGTATGCACATATCGGCTTCATTATCTCCTAGTTTGTACCGATTAACATTTGATGATTGTTTTTCAAAATTCTCCTCTTGTGTACAACCTCAATAGCTGAGTTCCCGCCTTAGAGAAATCTGCTAAAAATCAAGGGTTAAAAGCCGTGTATATTTATTAGGTGAAGGTAGGTCGATTGCCTGATAGGGTCTTCCGATCCCCAGCCGGTGAAGTAAGAATGGGCCCCTCCCCTCCATTGACTGTAAGAGGGGCGGCTCCCCAGCTGAGAAGGGGTAGGCTGGTCAGTTATCACAGTTAACTCGGAGGTGGCGCACGGCTCAACTGTAGTTCTGCTGAAAACCACGTGCGTCTACTAGCTGCGTAACCTTCCTCATCCAGGTTACTAATCTCATTATCTCAACTTTCTGTCAATGTCACTCCTGTGGAAGATTTCTTCCAGCCATGTCTTTTTTTAATACTGCCATCTCGGGTTTTCAACGACGATTTTTTATGTGACGTTAGGCTATTCCTATAATGCAATGATTCCGTGAAATTTGTCGAATTCTACTTATTCTCACTAGCCTTTTTTATTTTACGACTTGCAAGCAGACCGAAACACGTACCATTAAATTAATTTACTTCTAAAAGTCTTAGTCAAGTCAGGAATTAAATTCTTGAAGGCCTTTCTTGTTTAATCACAAACGTCCGAAAACTTAACACATTTAATTTCTTGAGATGTCAATAGGAACTCATATAAAAAATGCTACCAATACTTTTAAATTTAATGATTTGTTTTATTTTTTTAAGTGCTATTATTTTACTTTTTAATTCCCTTCAAAGAAGTAAATTAAAACTTCAGTACTAAATGAACATACCAACAATCTATCACCTGAATGCTGTATATTTCTGTTTAGTTATATTGATTAAATCCAGAAACTTTTTGAATGATTATACCATAAATAATAAATGTAAAATTGAACCAAAAAATAAGCTATTCAATTTATAAATTTTTAGAAAGTTAACTTAAATTTGAAAACTTTATTCGACCCAAATAGTCATTTTATATATGTGTGTGTGTGTGTGTGTGTGTGTGTGCGTGCGTGCGTGTGCGTGTGCGTGTGTATGTATACCTACTGAAGAGAAAGAGTAGATTCGTAAACCGTACCTTCTCTTTAAGAAGAAAGTCTTTACGCGACTGCATCCTTACCGGTTGTTCGAATAAAAGGAACGAATAATCTGTCTCTTTGCCTTCTAGCCTTCTAACAGCTGTGAGCAGTCTTTATTCAATTAACACCCCAATTTCTGTATAAGCGCTGGTGTTATTATTCAATTAACACCCCAATTTCTGTATAAGCGCTGGTGTGAGGGAGTCTTAAGACCTTATGAATGAAATTTTCGTTTACCCAGTAAGGCTCCTCCGAAGTAAATTTTAAAATAATAATCTCACTCATGCCTTATTTTCGCGACTTAATTAAGGATCTAGCACACTTTTGGTCTGGTGTACAATCTCTTTATATTTCTGCATTAATTTTTCTTTTATTATAGTTAAAAGAAAAATACTTAGATATTGCGTCCAAGTGCCAAGTTTAAGGAAAGTCCGCCTCGCAGGAGCTACGTTAACTAATCAGATTTCCCCAGTGCCTCACGTATTTGCATTTATCTCAAAACGTAATAGTCCAGTGAGAACAATATTTGGTATTTAGGCTTCAAATAAAGTGCTTCACAATATAACAGCTTATTGTTTATATGACATGTGTAGGAATGAGGTCTACTGAAGGCCGACAACTAAAAAATTCAAATATCTTGGTTAATCATCAAGATAGTGAGAAAACAAACATTACATTTTCGATATGAGTGGTTCCATAAAATTTTTCGATCGTGATATAAAGAATAAACCCCCCTCTAAACTCCCCCTCTCACTGGTCGGGTATCAGTCACTAACGAACTTCATCTTTAGTTTTACATAAAACCTTTATATATCAAGTTTGGTCAAAGATCGGTGGACGTTTAAGGAAATTTTTCAAAAATCGCGTCATGCGTACGACCTCAATAACTGCTGATTTTCCTCGAGGGGAACTGGGATTTAAAAAAAAGAAGAAAAAAAAAATGCGATAATCAAGAATGCTATTCCGTCCATGTGGTTGACTGGTGGAGGATCAAATTAATCATCAGGGTTAATGTAAATGTCTGGTCCACTTGATATTGCTTATTAGGGATTGTGTTTTCAGACCTCATCATGAGTGTCCATCTGTAATTGGCTAGCCTAGACTCGGCTCTTCCTTCTCTGTGTAGACTGAGCTCCAAGGAAGCAATGCTACTCAGCTGTACTAGTCTGTTATTGAGACTTACCGTCTTGCTGTTAGAAATAATTTTTATTTTTATAAAATAAAATAAAATTATAAAAAATAAAATTTCCGTTTATTGCGGAATATCTGAAAGACGGTTCCCTGAGATCCCGTTGGATTTGCGAATCTCAGGATGTTGTAAGTACAATCTTCAACCGTCATATCAGTTGTGCGATAGCGGTGTTGGTAGTTCCAGTTTTATTCATTCACTCCTTCAAATGCGACTATATTTGAACGTCAAGAAACAGGTGTTTCCACGAGTACATTCAGCTGGTGCAGAAACTCGAAACGGATGCATAAAATTAAGAATGTATGCTAATCGAATATTTAATCCATTTTAAAGTGGAAAAAATGATGTTGTAGCCCCACTAACGTTAAATGAATTTGCCACTATTTTCAAAATTTTATTATTTACAACTTTATTAATTCTACTTTACAAAATTCTAGCCTAATATAAATTTCCTGTACATATTTTTATTCTTCTGTCAGAAATATTGACGATCCATTTATTTATGCTTTAACCAATTTTAAGCGTGAAGAAACTTTTCCGGAAATCTCTATGGCAATAGACCTTAGTCAGGAACGTTTCTCTACTTCCCTTTTTTTTTTTATATTAATTTTCTAACTTTTTTATTCGAAATGTTTCCGCCCTTTTGGCTAGATTCCGAGAATCTTCTAATCCCTTAAATCTGCGAACTAAACTTTATTATACCTGTTGTGTTTTATTGTGATGCTTAATTAATTCTACTTAGATCTAAACTTCTGTACATGTACAGGTGTACATTTTACTTAAGATGGCAAATAGTGTTAACGTGTTTATAAACAAAACTACTGAAACACTATAATCACGGACTTGTGCATAATCCATTCAGTTTGGAGGTGTACTGTAGAGTTATGGAATTACCATGACGCTTAGTTATTGTTTTGTAAGACAATCCTTAGAATTGAAATTACTGTTGATCCTCGTCCTTACTCTCTACTATTTTCCTATACTATAAATTCCCGCCTGGGCAAGGGAATTTATTTAGTGACGGAATTCATTAAATAAAATCCTTAGTCCTACTCTGGTTAGAAAAGAGTGGTAACCTGTAGATAACCCGTCCCAATTAGCCTTAGTTGCAAAAAGTGGACGCTTAAAAATAATTTAATTTAAAAAATACTATTTTTAACTACAGGAGTTACTTTGATGTTTAATTTGGTTGAAACAAACTAACTCATAGTACACTTTAGCTTAATATACATATTCATTTTTGGAGAATGGGGGAAAAAACTAGGAAGTAGTTATAGCGTTATTACTTTTATACCACTTGCGAAGCAAGGTCTCTGACGTGGGTAATAATACCCACATATCATCTTTCGTCTTTTTCATAATTTAAACAGGGGCTCAGGTAAGCTGTGTTAGTTAAGGCGTTGGTCTTAATCTCATATGGTAAACCAAGAGTGGCGAGTTTGATTCCCGCCTGGGCAATACGAATTTATTTAGTGGAGAACTCGTTAGATAAAATTCTTAGACCCACCCCTGTTAGAAAAGGGTAGTAACCTGTTGATAGTCCTTCCCAATTAGCCATAGTTGCATAAAGTGGGCGTTAATAACTAAAATAACATAATTTAAATTGTGGGCTCTATTTTATTTACATACATACTTTATTTTTGTTTAGTAACCAATAGACTCATAGAGTACTAGACCACTTGATTTTGAATAAAATATATGTGGCTTCCTCAAACTACAATCCCACTACCGGCATTTTTACCTTAGGATGGTGTTAGGAATGCGGCTTCTGCCAGCTGTATATACGGTGTTTACTGTTATTGCTCAATATAGTAGTGATGCAATAGTTATTTAATTAGATATTAAATTCCAATGTGGACGACACATGTCTTCCTTGTGCTCCTTTTAAATTAAATGAACACAATATTTTCCGCTCTTCATTTAAAAATCATGCGATATCTCTCTTCAAGAGTATCCGATCAAAAAATGCAATGCCAAAATATATTGAGCTATATATAATCCTATGTATATCTAATAGGCACAGAGAAATTTGCAATTATTCGTTTTCTCCTTACTCTAAACCCCTCTCGCTCAAATTCTATTTCGATCAAAAAGGGAAGTGTGTCCACAAATACGTCTAGCCTCCTTGTCGAAACTAGTTTCACAACAGCCTTAAGAAGATTGAAAAATAGTCTCTGTACAATTGAATGGACAATTTAGAATATTGAACGCGTCAACCCTGATTGTTCGGGCAAATAGCCAATCTATTGTTCTATGGTAGCTTCATTCCAGGCTGTGTCGTCCCAGCCATATTTGACCTCAGCTTCGTCGAGACGATTCGATCTGCATTGTCGCCACTGCTCTTAAACACTAACGCGTTTATATATATAAATCTATCGTTGCATCCATACACTTTTTATATTTACCACTTTTCCTTTTAGCAGATTCCCCTTAAGGGATATATATATACATACGACTTTTTGAATATTTAGTATAAAATTCACTCATTGTCCAGTACCAAAGCATCCGGGTTTGATGTTTACCAAACTCGTTTCGAAAGAACAAAAAACGGTTTATTTTCCTAGTTATCCATATAACGGGGATTATATGAGGTTTTGTTTTAACCATTAAAAATATAATGAACATTTCGAAAAAACATAATATTACACAAACGCTCGCAAACAAACTCAAGCCCTTCGTTTTAAAATGAAAAGTAATGGTTGTAGGCATTGTCGCCTATGCAAGTAGTGCATTTTCGTAAGGAAAAATTAGTTGTAATATATTTATTTTTTAATTCTTATCAGATAGAAAGTATGACGAAAACGATCAACACCAAAGTCCCATCTTTACACTGAAACTTAACTGTAACATGTTGGTTTCGGGACGCACTTTCAGTGCGATAGTTGTGTTTGGGATGACTTCGTTTCGATCTTTCGGATCTCTTCAGCTAGGCGTGTGCTACACGTGAGCTTTCGCTCCAAGTGCTAGCCTAGGACAAAGTTGTGTAAACGGAAATAAAGATTTAAGTGTAAGTATGAAAATGTTTATTTTAAAAATAAAATTTCAAACTTAACAATAAAAAATCGGTTTTGGAATACCTATAGGTTATGTGTTGGCCGTTTAATATGTCTTTATGCAGCAATTAACGGGGAAAAGAATTGTTATTTTGCCAATGACTATAAGCCAGTGGGTGTGCTGTACGGATGTTAATTACTTCTCTGTTTCCCATATGCAAAGTATGCGGTGATCTTGAGGTGAGGGAAGTTCCGTTAGGCTGCGTGTAAGTTGTATTGATTGGCTTATAATCAGAAGGCGAATTTCGCTGGCACTTCATATGAACCCTTAAACTGAGATGTGAATGTTAGTATTGAAGGATGGGTTTATAGTTTAATAGCATAACCGGTTACTTTACTATGGAACTTCTTATTTTCTTCTGCAGGAAGCGGGCTTTACGTCCTCGTAAAATGTAGTCTCTTTTATAGACTTTAAGTTAACATTGCGCAGAGATTGGCAAGTTTCTTATATTAGCAAAAGAAGACGACTTCTGAGGTCCTTATGTTAAACCTCAGCAAAGAATACCTACTTGAACCCTGCGAATGTCCTACTATGACAGACCGTTATTAAATTCGTTTCATAACAGTGACATTATCTTCATCAAGATCTGGAGGCCACGCCTCGTTGTTGCAATCAATGTCCTGCCGGAAGCCAATCTTTTCATATCACTATGCCCAGTGCAGCCGTATTACCATTTTACCAATAATCATGCTTTGAAATACATTTGGATGAAATCGTTGCCCATGGGATAAGTCCTGTATGCCTCGCCCTCATTTTCTCCACGGCTTTGATCAGACTCCTTTCCATACGCTAACAGGAACGTCCATGTTTAATTTCTGCTAATTACAACGGTTTCAGGTGATTCACTTTTCTATTGCTTCTGATCGACTACATTTCGCGTACATGGAGAATTATACTGCTAACGAAAGGAATAGGAAACATTTCTTTTAGTATCTATATTTAGTTCTCGATAATTACAGAATTCGATTTTCTATGGTAGTCATGCTAAACTAATACTATCCCTTTGTAAACTGCGAATTATTAGGCAACAACGAATATAACAAAACAGAGAACTCTTCTTGGCGACATTCGCTCTTAAACTCCTAGATTTTGATAGGTTTAATTGCTAATTATTGTATATTATGCTATTTATCCTTAAACGCCCTTAGGCAATAATGCGATTTAGACATTAGTAATATACGTATCAACGTCAGAGCTAATGAACTTGAAAGGCAGGCTTCGACCATGCTATTAAATAGTACTCATTTTTCTCCATCGTCATATCTATGAGTGCGTGTGTAAACTTGACATTTTATTTTAGTAAGTGAAAGGCCATTTGTGTTGCAATTTTGAAGGAAAAGTGCACTTCCAGCAATCATGCTTTCTATCCTTTCTCTTTTATGGTCTTTCTTTACCATGAAAAGTTCAGCTTAAGACAGATATGCTGTATAGGGAAAAGTGTCATGCTTCTTAACGTAAAATATTTATTTAGACGGCAGATACATCAAATCAATATTAAGGCTAGGTCAATTACATAAATATTTTATTCCATTCCCTTAAAAGCCTCTTTACCATTGCCAAGGGTACCTCGGGAAATAAATACAATATATAATATCATCCCTTTATCACTAATTCCGAATGTACGGAAACTTTATGTATTTGAATTGTTTAATGGTATAAAAGTTGTTTTTGGTATGAAACATTATTTAATTGCATTCAATTTTATATGTTTTAATTGTATTACTTACGTACGCAAACAATACAAGTTTCCGCTAATACTTGTGTAATATATGTACGTCTAAGCCCGTGGTTGATTGAGATTGAAATAATTGATTGATAGTTGTGTTGTATGCAAGGACTTCCTCATCTTTAATTTTATCCAGTACTAATGGTCTTCTCAGAAGGAAATTAACGGACTTTTCCTTTTCGTAATTGTTGATTTGTTCCAGGTTTTTGTTCTTTAAAAAAACATATAGCACGTGAAGTTTTGTTCTATCTGTTCTTGTCTGGAATGTTTGCCCCTGAAAACATACTATTATCACACATGGGATGTGAAACTAGCAGTTGTGAATAAGCCCCTATCGTTCTAGTTCGACCAAGTGTCCTGTATGGAATAAATGATCTAATTTTGCATTTTTATGAATTATTTTCAGTTAAATAAGGCGTTAAGATAAACAAATACTAATATTGAATTCCAATTGCACTGATATGCGGATATTTCCGCCATAATTTAAAGGTTTGTGCGGGAGAAGCAATGGTTCTGGAGTTTACTTATATCTCCGCTCTGCCCTGCGGCAGACATCTGAAGGGCTCACTTTAAAAAGGGTCTGACACGTCAAAACTCTTCTTTTTTCTCTTGTGACTCTTTAACACCAGTCATCTGAATACGCTATGAAACATTTAAAAATAGACTAACAGAAAACGGAATCGGCCGTATTAGGAGTGTCTACCCTTTTTAAACTAAAAATTTTAATTAAAACAATTTGTCGTATGTAAACATTTTAGAGCCAATCTTCTACTTATCTATTGACTTTATTTTACTGTTGATCATTATCATTCTCTATTGGCATTATCAATAACAAAATTTATTTCCCCTAATTAATAGTTTGTAACCATAATATATTAAAATAGTTCTATGATGAATAGTCCTTAATAGCTGTAAAGCTGCAAATCCAGATTTTAATAAGTTTGTATCATAGCAAATCATGAAGAAGGTAATATATTAGACCGCAACGCCGGAGAAATTGTTTTAATAGTCTATGCTACAAGTTACCGAAAACCACAAAAAAAAAAAAAAAAAATCATTTGACGAGAATTTTAAATGTGAACGGACTATAAACGTTAATGTTTTTGATGACCATAAATTTAATATAAACTTCGTAACCTAGACTCATGGATCTATTCCCGTGTGGGTAAAATTAATTAATTTAGTGACGAGCTCACTAAATAATTGGATGTATGTACTTTATATTAGCAGATTTCCCTTAAGGGAAATCAGCTATTGAGGTCGTACTCATGACGCGATTTTCGAAAAATTTCTTCAAATGTCCATCGATCCTACCCAGGCGATGACGAAAATGAGGTCCGTTCAAAACTATATCTCTATATCGATATATATATATATATCTATATCTCGATATATAGACGTCTATATTGATTTGTCTGTTAACACTCTAGCGGGCGCAATTCTTGTTGGATCTTTACCACGCTCGGCATTTAATCGTTTTATGTAAAAAGGAAGATCAAGTTCGTTAATGGCTGAAATCGGACCAGTGGGAGGGGGGGGTTTAGAGGGGGGGATTTTTGAAAATTCAAAATATCTCCGTTATTATGCGTCGGATCGAAAAATTGTATAGAATAAATCTTATTGCAAATTAAATTTACTATAAATATTGTTATATTTATTTATTCTGTATCTTGAATATTAACCGAGATATTTGCATTTGTATTCTGCGTGATACTGGTCACCAGTAGGCTATGTTCGAACTTTCCGGCGAGAGCTCTGGCGGCCGTTTCTATAACTTCGCCCCTCATGAATAGGTTTAGAGGTTAGGTCAACTGTTTTTTGGGGCTAGAAACTACTGGGTTGTTACGCCCTAAATAATGTTTTAGGTTTAGAGGTTTCTTACTACTACAGTTGTTATTAGGCAGATTTCCCTATTGTAATACTTCACGTGGGAAATCTGCTTAGTTTACGCAGCCCCTGCGTGACGGACTTTTTTTATTTACATTGTGGTCTATTAAGAAGTATTGAATAGAATGTGAGTTCATTTCAGAGTATAGGAAATTGGTTTTGTTAATGCTCCGGTGAATTTTATTTATTATTATTTATTTAGTTATACTTTCTTTACGCGTCATCCCCGTGACGGACTGTCAAGGGGTTTTCACAACCAGCCTGAGATGCTCCATTCTTAATTGATTTCAATGTTTTTAGAAAGTAGATTGATGTAATAGATTAGTGATTAGATTCAGAGAAATGGTATGAGATGAAAATTGCAAAATAGTGAATTAATAACATAATAATGTTCGATCAAACAATCAATTCAACATAAAGTTTCTGATTATATCCTGACAACTTTGATTATATGCTTTTCTTGATATAGTACATTTTCCATAACTTCGAACAAAACCCGGCGGTTAATAGTACTATTTATTTGCTTCACGTTAGTTTATTCATTTGTCATAATTAACAGAATAATGAATATTAATACAAAGTTCAAATAACAAAATGTAATATTATATTTGTACGCCTTCTCTTACGCAAATGACAGTTCGCCATTGATCTAATTCGACCTTACATTGGTTTAGTCTCAGATGTCATTAGTCATACTCTTGTTGGAACTAATCCAGTTTATCCTCTTCCTGTTATTAACTTCCAATACTATCTACAAATGAAGGTTATATTTATAGGAAATATAGTAACAAGGCTCGTTACTAACACTTCGCATAGCATTTCCTTTGAAAGGAGCAAGACATCTCTCATATCTGTTGACGTTTGACAAATAGATTTCTGCGACATCTTGGGTGATAAAGAGTATATACTCGGAGACACAACATTTTTCTCGGATACACCTTGTAGCGGCAAGGTACTCCAGAACGTGATGAATAACCTTGACAGTTAGTCTTTGAATTGTCATGAGTTCGCGAGTATCTCGTTGCTATAGAGAAATTGCTGTATATTAGTGAGGTTAAGAACAGTTTTTATAAACTGACAATCGGAGTCTAAAGTGTGGCCTCCCATAGTGAACTTTTTGTAAATTTTCCTTATGTTATTTTGTGAATATATTTTATTAAGTTTAACAGACCTTGTCTTCTTTCGTCTCACGCACCTTTCACAACCTTTTAACGGAATTCTTCATCCCCCGCCCCTTCCTAAACCCATTTTGAGTAAGTTTCGACTTGACTTCCTATATATGTGCATAGCTCAAATACGACTAGCCTTGGGGTTGTTAAAATTTCAAATTTAGGATTTTTGTTACGTTTAGTTGTACACATTCACGTTTGGTCGAAAGAACGAAAGGAGAGAGGGAAGAGGTTAGAGGAGCGTGAAAATAAAAAAATATAAATTTTGTCGTACCTATTGGGAATATAAAATATTTCTATGGGTCCTTTTTTATTTATCGTGTAGAGATATTTAAATTATGCCCTATGATATTTTTTGATCCGAATAATTGTAAAAGAGGTATGTGCTCACGTGTGTCACCTTTAAATGAATACAACAAATTAAAGGAAGTTGTTATTTATTAGTGCCCACAGTATTTGTATTCCTCAGGCTGATCGGGAAGGGTTATTTACAGGTAACCACTTATTTTAGCCATTGTAAGACTGAGGTTTTATTTAACGAGTTCATCAACAAATAAATTATTATTGCACAGGTGAGAATCGAACCCACCACTATACTATGTTTAACAGTTGCCCACATGGCTAACCTGAGCACTCATTTTCAAACAATGGAAGTGTGGCAAAACATTTTGTTTTTTAAATTTCATTGGAGTACAAGGAAATCATGTGGTTTCCTCGTCAAATTTTATCGTACTTCAATCTGGCCTTTCCACTTTCTCTTCAGGGGTTTTGTTTCATTTTAGCTTGTTTTCACATGAAACTACCTTGGCTCGGAACAAAGATTTCCTTTTTTTGCCCCTTGAAGTCATTCTACGTCGATAAATATGTATATATATATATATATATATATATATATATATATATATATTTATTTATTTATTTATTTATTTATATAAGGTGCGTTGTACCTTAACCCCATAGAAAGTTCTCCTTATATTCTTGCGTTCTCCTTAATTTAGGAATTGTAAGACACATTACTTACTAATTGACTTTCACTTCGTTAATACCACATTTAAAGTCAACCTATTTGTATTTTATGTTCTGTTTTCAGTGAACATTCACTCCAATCTTCTGCAGACTATTTTCAAGTCTCGGTTTCATAGGTCAATTAATAATGAAAAAATATACATTAGAATGTCCTGAGGAGATGACTTTCGAACGAAACGTCTATTACTTTTGAAACGAGGAATATAAACCCTTTTTTTTTTTTTTTTTTTTTTTTTAATTCTTACATCAATGTTCATTAAACAGCAACATCGCTTTACTTGAATGGATTTACAGGAGGCTAATCAGTCGATTTACGACATTTGGGTAGACGATAAAGCAAAGTTTGTGTTTGTAGATACACATATTGGGAACCAAATTTAAATTTTGAAAAATATAGAGATAATAGTGGTTTTCAATTATTAAGATCTAATCAGTGGGCATTTGTGTGAGAGAAGTGTAAAGGGCTGAGAGGATATTGGGAAGATATAAATGAATACCCACCTGCACTCATAACACTCAATTTTAGCAGATTTCCCTTATGGGAAACCAGCTATTGAGGCCAACTCATGACGCGATTTTCGAAATTTTTCTTCAAATTTCCATTGTTCCTACCTAGGAGATGACGAAAATGAGGACCGTTCAAAATTCTATATAATATATTTATCTAAATATTTGTATGTTACCGGTCTAGTGGTCGAAATTATTTTTTTATCGTTACCAAACTTGATATTTAATTGTTTTATCCAAAAACAAAGATTAAGTTCGTTAATGGCTGAACAAGTAGAAGGAGGGGGGTTTAGAGGGGGATTTTCGAAAATTCGAAATATCTACCTTACTATACGTCGGATCGAAACAAATTGTATAGATCAAAGCTTATTGTAAAATAAATGTACTATGCATATTTTTATATACATTTATTCTCTATCTTGAATATTAACCGAGATATTTGAATTTTCAGCATTCAACAAACCCCCACTTCTACTCATGTTACATAAACAATATTCAGTTATATAATAAACCACATTATTCGAAGCTTAAATAGTAATATATTGTTTTGAAGAGACCTCTATTATTCGACATACCTGCTAATATGTTCTGGTGCCCCCCCCCCCTTATGTTATTGGACTACTAAAATTTGATTGATTGAGATAAAAATTATTTTGATTCATTTTACATTTCAGTACTATATATAGTATATAGTATTCAATGAAATTAATATGTTATATATTGATATATTTCAGTAATTGTTTTCCTTTCCGTTGTGAGGTTGCCAGGCCTGTTTACATTTGAAACAATTCTCGCCGAGGGGTTTCTCATCATCATTTGTATTTAATCACTTAATATTCACGGTGGAATATTCTACCAGTATTTAGATTTATCTATTGTTAAATTTCACGAGGAAAATCCGTTTAGTTTAAGCAGCACCTGTGTCACGGACTTTTGTGTTTTGAGCTACTTCTAATCTGGGCTACGATTTTATTCGTTTTCCCTAGAAAATTGTTTCCTAGCCTTCCTTTGAAGAGACTGGTGATCTTTATTATATAACACTTGTTATTGATCCCTGATGCATCCATGAAGACTACTTCATTAAGCGGAGTAAATACATTAACAGCTTAAATAATTAAATTGGGTTAAAGAGGTTAATTTTTACTTCCTTGTTCGAAGCAAAGGTTGTCTTGTAATCGCGAAAAATCTTGGTTTTCAGATTTAACGGAGCTATTCGTTTCGACCATCCCAGAATCCATTATGGCTTAATAGTAAAAAGATCAATAAATTATGCATATTTTTCCAATGCATAAGAATGAAAATAACGTACATCATATAGAAAGGATATATTGTTTAATTAACAAGCAGAGAAATCTGCTTATTTAATTAAATAACAGTACAAGGGATGTTTATGTTATATACATCAGATTATTCCTTCACAGGATGAGTAGGGCGTTCGATTCCCGAGAATTTCTAAAAAACAATCTCTTGGCCTAGGCTAACATGATAAATTTATATAACCTTAGTAGCTTAGTTGAATACTGTAGACTTAAATTATTATATATATATATATATATATATATATATATATATATATATACCTACTTGCGCTACTCTATATGTGTGTATGTGTACGACTTAATCAAAATAACTTGAGGACTTTCAAATAAGCCCTTAAATAGTCATTGTTTTTAGCTCCAGTTATCTCGGCATTCTACTTTGTGAGTAGTTGCTGATAACTTACTCATTATCTTTAGGTTATTCACCTTTGGAAGATAGTTAGCAATTCCGTTGTTTAACATAGAAGTTCGAACATTATCATTCCCAAACTTCATTGTTTGTTCATTGAGGCTTTGTGTTCCAATGGTTTCGCGAACTAGTAACTTCTTTAGGGTTCCTGGTTTGTGCGGGCGTGTATTTGGTCCATATATGATCAGTCTTGTTCCTTTTTATCTTGATTATGCCAAGAAAATTTATTCTATGAATAAGATTCAGATTATTTCTCTGACTAAGTCTTATTAGCATTAGTTATACAAACCTTATCTAATCTCATATTATGTGCTGACTTGTAGATCAATAGAGTATACAACCGTTTATAGACTATAAATCTAGTCGAGAGTATGAACGTTTTAATACTTGCATTATAATAGTATGCGTTCTTCTTAATTTAGGAATTGTAAGACACATTACACACTAATTGTCTTTTACTTTGTTGCTAAATACACAATTTTAGCGGATTTAAAATGAATAGAGCTATTTGTATTTGGTGTTTATTTTAGTCTTTAGTGATCTCTCACTCCAATTATAACTAGTATATGTTTGTAATCTCGGTTTTTTAGTTCAATTAGTATTAAAAATATATAGTTTAATATGTCTACATGAGAGGCTTAAAGGCAAAGGTTTTATTTTCGTGGAATATTTTCTGTATGAGTTATGTGTGCATATTTTATGAAGTTAAACCTTATTCACAAAACTCGTAACAAAGTCATTTTAACGTTTATGTTGCTAAATATGTGAAATTAATATTTTCATGGGATGTATTTGCCCACATGTAATTTTAATTCTGTAATTAATTGAAAGTAATTTCCTGAATCTTCATTTTGCGTGTCCCTATAAGCATGACATTTGGAAATTATCTAATAGACACGAAGAATTGCTTTACATTTTCATGTTTCGCTCATTTATAAACTTTCTGTATTATTTTAATGCTGTGTTTTCTTAGCATTAGTTGCTATATTTGTTTACTTATTTCAGTATTGCCCTTTTTGAATATTTCCTTTCAGCGATATATCTTAGTAAATTATTTACCGATGTCCTTTCGGCACATATGTGTAGAAGCACCAGCTGGGACAAGAATGCTGGATGCGTGTGGGCATCTCTAGTAGGCGGCCAGCTTAGACATTTGCACAATACATAACGGTACCTCTCTATAACAGTCATTGTCAGACATTCCTTTGCAAAATTGATTGTTTGTAAACAAGAATCAGATCAGATATACCTTCTGAAAATAATATTTGAAAGAACAGGATCATATGGAATAATGTCTTCTATGTAGACTCCCGAATAACCGAAACCTTCGGGACCGAGGGGTTTCGGATAAGCGAAAATTACGGTTAAACGGGAGTCCGAAATTTCTGCGTGAAAATGGATCAATTAGAATAAAAAACACGTTTATGTACTTGAAAAAAAGCTTATTTTATTTAACAATTAAAATAACTACGTACATATGTATTTATAAAACTATAGACTTAAAAAGAAAAATGAAAGAAAAAAAAAACTTCATCGTTTAAAAAAGTCGGTGATTTTTCTTTGCCGAGCTTCTGAAATTTTTTTTGTCGATGCGTAGTCACGCCATTTCTGAATGGTAAGTATATCAGAACGGCAGGAGGTAGGTTGTTGTTCGATGTATCGAAGAACCGTCTCCAGAGCATCTGTCGCTTGGGTGTGTGTAATGCGAGCTTCTGTTCCAATTTCGACGGGATCATAATCTTCTTCTTCTTTGGAGACAATGTCTGCGATGTCATCGTCAGTCAATGTAATGCTAAATCTATCATCAGAATCGACCCGAAGCTAGGACGAAGTAATTTTTTCCCCCTTCCCTAGCAACTCAAAATGTTTCGGTTAAGCGAGAGAATCGGTTAATCGGGTTTCGGATAATCGGGAGTCTACTGTACCACTATTTTTTTTATTTTATTCAACTATACCAATAATTTAGTGTTAATAATTAGATAAAACAATAGTTTAGTAAACTTAATAGCTTTCTTTATACTCTAATATATGAACTATTTTCGTTATTTTAAACCATTTAGTAACCTCAGTAAAGTGGACAATTCCCCCCCCCCCCCTAGTGCAAGTTATTTCCGCACATCTGTTCTTCTAGACATTAAATAGCCAATTTACATGTAAAGTATAGGTGATTCCTATATCCACGAATTTCCTGTAGGCATATATTATAAAAAGTCCGACAAGGAGGGGCTGGTTAAACTAAGCAGACTTTCCATGTATATCACACACTACTGATCTACATATTAAGTAAAAACCAAAATATCTCGGGAAAAAGTGTAGAACAATTTTCTGATTGTACTCATGATCACGAAGATATTTCTAATTTTCGATTTCCCCCTCTGGTATGATTTCAGCCTGTAACGCACTTGATCTTTAGTTTTACTTGACGTGCTTGTATATTGAGTTTAGTTAAACAAAAATGCAACCGCTACAGTGGTATATATACACTTTGTATGTATATATAATTGCTAACGAACCTCACTTTCGTCATCTTCGAGGTAGGTTCGATGGACATTTGATGAAATTATTCGAAAATCTCGTCATTGATACAACTTCAATAAATAACTGGTTTCCCTTAAGGTAAATCTGTTAAAAACAAGGCGCAGAGCTTCTTAGTCATTATTTTATTTTTTTTTTTTTGGAACAGGTACATATTGTCATTCAAAAATCACTTATGAGAGATACAGTGACTCAAAATAAGTAGATTTGAAGTCTTTGAGTTATAAGGATGAAAATTATTCCTTAACGCCTTTATTTGCAAGTGCCTCCTTCGTTGCGTAACAAACTTGTCAGGAACTATTGCGTAGTTACTTTACTATACCTCTCAAAGATGGCTTATTGAAGTTACTTATTGGCTTCAACTTCCGTCTATTCTCGTTGCACTCTTGGAGGGATTGTAGCCCTGATAGCGCTATTCCTTATCAAATCCATGGTCGTGTAAAGGACCTTATTATTTGAAATGCCTGTCCTGATAATGCCTATCTAAAACTTGAACTGTGCACTGACATTATAATAATTAATAAAGTTTTTATTGTAGTTCTGATACTGAAATTGATGGACCGTATATTAGACAAAATAAAGACAGATGATTGTGCATTGACCTTTCATATATATTTATATACTAATTTATTCGGTGATTCGAACAAAATGTTCTTAAAAATACCTTCAACTCAGCACTTGCTGATGATGTTTATGGTGGCAGAGATACGACTCATACTACTGAGAAGTATCGTATAATGTCTAGTGACGAGACGTTTGAAAGTTCCCTTCGGGGCTTCATCGTCAAATTTGGTGACGATAAGAATTTATTTTTCTTTGGGAACGTGTGGTGTCAATAAGACGGTGCTACTGTCCACAAGTCAAATATTTGATACGAGCATTATCCCAATACTTGGTAAGATGATGATCCAAGGCTTCGGAGCTCCAAGGGCCTCAATGAACCAGAATCTCTCGCTGATTTAAAGAATGACATAAAATTGAAATACCGGACGATGTGCTGCAACGAGTATTGGTGAACTTCAAGGACCGCCTTGAGCAACGAATTGGTGTCCAAGGTCGTCTACTGGCTCACATTATTTCCTACAATTTTTTTTTTTTTTCATTCATGTTAATTATAGCTATCGAGTGTATCCTATACGTTATTCTTATTTTAAATCCTGTACGATCGATTTTTAAAATTTACGGCCACGCTAATGGAACAAAAGAAGCTATACATTAATAGGACAAATATTTGTCTGTTGAAACTCTTAAGGGGCGCAGTTTTTATTTCCCAAACTGGATATTTAAGCAAATCTTATAAAACTAAAAGTCTAGTTTGACGGAGAAGTGGTAGAAGGTCAATAGATGCAAAAACACGTCGGCATTAGCCGACCAGAGTCAACTTCACCGCCGAGGTGTTAAGGTTGAATCTTTTTATAATTGCGTATTTCTCTTGAAGAGGCGTCATAGAAGCCGCGAAACATGCAGAGGAAAATAAACAGTGGAGATAGTTCATGTGTTTTCATCAATAGACTTTCGGCCATTTCTTCGTTAATGAAAATTTAATTGAGATCACATTTCGATAATATGATAGTCTAGTTTCTTAATTCCAAAATTGCAGATATTTATCTCTATTAATATGTGTTAAGCCAAAAAAATATTATAGTGCGTTTCACTTCGAGATGGCAGTAGATCTGGTGCGCTGTTGCCAAATCTTACTCAAATCCGCCAAATTTCTGAAAAACTCGGGAAAAATTCTGAAATGTGCAGAATTTAATCTTCTATCGGCCTATACTAAGAATAAATCAACAAAACAAGATACACAATCGAAATAAATTGTATTGTGCCAATTTTTTACCTAAAAAATTTAATGGAAATTCTTGTTTCTCTCGTCACTGCGATCATATTTTTTAAGATATTTGTTTGAAATTCTATATGAAGTTAGCTTATGTTATCTATATTCGTTACAAGGAACAATTTTTTTTAAAATGTCATTCCTTATCATGTTTTTTCCATAATAAAAATAAAAATTGTGAAATCCAATTTTAAAAAAGTAGCCTGCGGGGAATTTTCGTTCTATAATAGTTTATTATGTTTTGTCATAATCCTTTTAAAAAGGACAGTTCAAATTTATTTTTGAGCCTCCTCCGAACATTATGGGTCGATTACAACTGATGCAATTAATGTTTATATGTTGTGCGAGCGTCGCGGACTCGCAAGGAATGAGCGGAGTTGAACCTCTGTCAGACGAAGAAACAAGTACTGATGTTTTTATATAGCACCTAATATAATATTATATTTTCTTAATATAATATTACATTTTCGTGCTTTTTGTTTTGATTGTTAGGCATGAAGCATACTTAAGATTTTGACTATTTTGGCCAATAATCTAAATGGATAGTTTTTTCTTTAAACGTTAAATTTAATAGGCTTCTTCTCCTTGGCAGATGGGCTAAGAAATTAGATACTCTAAAATTAAGTTGCTTTCAATAGACATTTTTGAAGGTCATTAAAGATTTTTATTAGGAATTTCTTTGATTAATATGTGTTTATTTTTTTTTTTTGCATCTTTATTTTTGATTATAATGAATAATTATTAATGGATTAAAGATATATATTAATATTATTGTTATAAATAATCATCCCAATCCTGTTTGTTCACAGTCCTCTATTGCTCTCAGTTTATAAAAGGCCTTAACTCCAATTTTTGTCGAAAATTACATTTTGAAAGATATATTTAAGTTATTAACTTCAAATCACATTAAAAAGATTAATAAAAAAAGTGCTTCCCAGTAAAATTTACAATTTCTGAGTTGAGGCTTTTTAAATAATCATGGTAGAATAGACAGTTATAAGAAAGAACGGGAGAGCGGGCAGGAGAGAGCCGGGGGGCCCAGCTCTCCTCGTGCCGCGACGCTCCCACAACATATAAACATTAATTGCATCAGTTGTCAGCGTCCCATAATGTTCGGAGGAGGCTCAAAATTAAATTTGAATTGTCCTCTTTAAAAGGAGTATAACAAAACTTAATAAACAATTATAGAACGGAAATTCCCCGCAGGCTACTTTTTAAAAATAGGATTTCTCAATTTTTATTTTTATTATGGCAAAAACATGGAAAGGAATGTCGTTGAAAAAAAATTGTTCCTTGCTACGAATAAAGATAATATATACTAACTTCATGTCGAATTTCAAACTAATATCTTAAAAAATAAGATCACAGTGACGAGAGAAACAAGAATTTCCATTAAAAATTTTATGTAAAAAATGGACAAAAAACAATTAATTGCAAAAACAGATTTTATTTTCTTGATAAATTTTTAGCATAGGCAGATGGAGCGATAAATTCTGAACTTTAGAGAATTTTTCCCGTAAAAATTGGACAACTTTGAGATATAGCGGCAACGTCGCACGGAGGGAGGAGGACAGAGCTATCTAGCGAGGCATATGCAAGAGGGAGACAGAGCACCCCATTGAAAATACATACTGCCATCTCGAAGTGAAACGTTCTATAGCTCAGATCTCCTTCCCCCTAAGAGATGACGAAAATTGTCTACAACTATTATCTATGTTTTGCTTTAAGCCGAATATTAACCGAGTTATATTTATTGTTTGGTCAGTCTTTAGTAAAATCCTAATTCTACTTATCCGATTTTCACTTTACCTACCTTTTAGTCACTAAGCACCCAAAGTCCAGTTTACTATTCCTATTTACATAGGCTGATTTACTACGGAAGAAAAGAGAATAAATAGTGAGATGACCTCATCAGCGTGTCATATTCCAATTGGCGGGAAATCTGCTTAGTCCACGGAACACTTGCGTGATGGACTTTTTAAATAATCAATCTGGTAAAATAATATCCTACAGTTATACATAGTGTGTAAAGTAATGTTAACTCTAATATTAACGGTTTTAGTTTCCGCCTGGGCAATAGGAAATTATTTATTGACTAACTCATTAAATATAAAAATTCATAGCCCCACCCTGGCTTTGGTAGGTAACCTGTAGATAACTCTTCCCAATTACCCATAGTAGCAACTAGTTGATGCTAATAAATAATAATAATATTAACGTTATTATTGTAGCATATTGTTTTCAGCCTTAGTAAATTCCTATTCTCACTCTGGGGATTTTCAGTTAAAGATATTATATCTTTAAGTTTAAGATTCAATTCTTGTTTGCCTAGGGGTCGTAATATACGAGAAGTAGAAAATTGAATAAGAGATGTCAATAGCTTGCGTGTTGTCTCCAGAACATGGGAAATCTTAGTTTTCGCAGACCATTCGTGGTGGATTTTATTAATATCACAACTAACCCAGATAAAAGTGTCAGTGGATTATGGTATTAACCGTTCGTCTATTGATTTAATTCTATAAAGATGAAGAGTTGGAATAGGATATCCTACTACTTCGAAATTAAATTTCTCAAATAACAATTTATGTACCTAAAACTTTGTTAGTGAGGCGGATCGGACTTTCTCTGTTGTTGCAATGACTGTCAAAATGAGGAGACTGCAAGGGAATCGAGCTGGCTCATTGCCTAGTGCTTTGATACAGTCTACGGCTGGTTTATTCCAGTTTGTAAATCCTGCCCGCTCAACCCTTCCCTTGACTAATTCTCCTAAATGCACTTTTTAGCAGATTTCACAAACTATTTATACTTTATAGAGAGAATTTTTCGGATTTTTCAAGTTTAAGTTTCAAGGCTTTACTACAAATTTGATTAAGATCTCATGTTTAATGCTTTATATTTTTTTAGGCTGAAAAAAAGATGATCACGTCTCACCAAAACTATTATATTTTTTAGAGCAAAAGTTTATTATTATTTTGGAGTACATTTTTATTTTTATTGTTATTAGGCACCGAACTCGCGAGGGTTATTTGTGGCGGGTTCGATTCTCGCCGGGACAAAGGAAATTATTTAGTGACAGAATTCATTAAATAACATCCTGGCTAGAAAAGGGTGGTAACCTGTTGATAACCCGCCCCAATTAGCCTGAGTTGCAAAAAGTGGACGTTAATAAATAATAATAATAATAATGATTCTCTTGGTCTCAGTAAGAATAAGGTGCAAATATATTGGTTTATTTGACGTACACTTTATTCTCCTTAGTAATACGTAAATGCGTTCACTATAGGCTGCCCATGCTATTCTAACGAAGTTAGGTCAATGGGTTATATGTATTAGTTGTCACTAAATATATTCTTTTAGCCTAACTGGAATCTTTCCTACAACTCAAAAGCATCAGAATGAATAAAGATAATCGCCTTAAAACACATGATTGTATGTACTCCCTTATAGTTTTCTGAGTACAACTTTATTTGAGTTATGTTTGTATGTTTCATTACCATTTCAATAAGTATTAGATATATTTGATTGGAACGGACATTATATGTTCTTGTTTTTTCAAGAATGTCATCGACGTAACTGCCACCCAAATTAGTATTCTTCCGGTTCAAATTAAGTACAGGCGAAGAGCTGGGAGGTCATTGTAATATTTTCTATTTATAATAAACTTGTGTAATATTCAAGCAATAATTTTTCCCGGCCGAGGGTTTTATTCGCGGATTACTCAAGATTGTAGGAAGTGCAATGCGTGTCTAGAGTTTTATCCATTGATAAGCCCAGACGCCTAATGCTATTCTTTCACTGTCTCTAATTAGAAAGTATTGCCGCCGGTATTACCAATCGTTAATTAGTATTTGCTAGAGAGGCGGGAGAAGGTTATGTTTATTGGTTTGCTATTGGAAGGGGCGTGCTGGACTAATTGCAGGAGGTACTCTGAGGAAACTCTTATCCCTTTCTTGACATGGAGTGAGAGTGCTGAGTAAAAGGCAGAGCCGGCCGTGACCGAAAGTTGCCGGGACTGCACTCTCCGGGAAAGCTGCTGGAATCCCTTCCATTTCCTGTTAAGGCTCCAGCCGCCCCTTTAGCTCCAGTCTAATGACAGTATTTGCCTAGTTAGGGCTCAATGGTGTTGGCCAAGAATGGCACAACTGCACTCCGGGTGGCCTTCTTGGATTGAAATATCCAGATCAATGGAATGAAAAAAAGTCCGCCACGCAGGGGCTGCGTTGACTAAGCAGATTTCCCACTTGCGTTACGTATTTGCATTTCATAACGTAAAAGTTCAATAAGAACAATATTTGTTATTTAGGCTTCAAATAAAGGGCTTCATAATATAACAGCTTATTGTTGATATGATATGAGTAGGAGTGGGGGTTTACTGAAGGCCGAAAACTAATAAACGCAAATATCTCGGTTAACATTAAAGCTAATGAAAACATGTACATAACAAAACTTATAGATCTTTTAATTTGCAATAAGATTGGTTCTATACAAATTTTCGATCCGACGTACAGTAACGGAGATATATAGAATTTTCGAAATCCTCCCCCTCTAATCGCCCCTCCAGCCTGTTTATAGATATTTATATATATATATATATATATATATATATATTGAACGGACCTCATTTTCGTCATTTAGGTAGGATCGATGGACATTTGACGAAAATCGCGTCATGAGTACGACCTCAATAGCTGATTTCCCTCAAGTGAAATCTGCTAATAGCCGAACTTTGATGTTTCCCGTAACTTCCTATGCCTCTAAGAACTCCTCACGTATTGACAAATATATATATATATATATATATATATATATATATATATATATATATATCTGATTGTTAACGTGTATGGCTATCCGATTCAAATGTGAATAGATCACCAGTTGCTGAGGAAATAAAATATCTGGACGTAGATTGAAAATCAAAAGTCCGTCACGCAGGCGCTGCTAAGCAGATTCCCCACGCACGCCACATATTTCCATTTATCTCGAAACGTATAAGTTCAATGAGAACATTATTTGATATTTAGGCTTCAAATAAAGTATTTCATAATATAACATCTTATTTTTAATATGACATGAGTAGTGGAGTTTTACTGAAGGCCGAAAACTAAAAAATGCAAATATCTCCGTTAATACTAAAGATAGAGAATACATGTATATAACAATATTTATAGTATATTTTATTCGCAATAAAATTGATTCTATACGAATTTTCGATCCAACTTATAATAACGGAGATATTTAGAATTTTCGAAATTCTCCTCCTCTAAACCATTATTAGATTTCAACCAATAACGAACTCGACCTTTAGTATTGTATGAAACGCTTATATATGGAGTTTGGTTGCGATCAAATAAGAATTGCCGGACAATAGAGTGGGCCTGACAAGTATATGTATATGTTTATAATTTTGAACGGATCTCATTTTCGTTATTTTTCGAACCTAATTTATGGTGGTACTTTAAAAAAAACTTAACTCCCTGGTCAGAATATGGTCATCGTTCAACTAGACTTATTTTGCATTTTCAATCAACAATCGCTGGTCAAATTTTGGACAATGCACCCCAATGGGACCCTGTATACATGCATAGCGAATTTCCCCATAGTAAGTACATTAGGTAAGATTTAAGTCCGGCAATATGATGACCTATCATTTTGGTACTCCTTCTTCAGGTGCCTTTATCTTCATCGTAACGAATTCATTTAAGAATTATATAACTTAATAAGTAATAGAAGGCAAGTTAAAACTCTGCTGTAAATCTAACCTCTTGTATACGTATCTTTGCGTGTGACAGGGCTCGGTCATTCATGTTTTCTGTTGCCAAGAGCATAAAGTCTTGACATTCCATTAGTTGATCATAAAAACATTTTAAGCCTCCTCAGAGAGATCTTAATGAGACTCCATTAAAAAAACGTCTTTCTTCTTTGATGACAACCCCCCCACGCCCACTAATTTATTTTCCACGCCCATGATCGATAATTTGTGCTATTTTTGTCCTCCTAATGTTTCTTTTCAATGTCTTACCTTTTACGTCCTTTCAATTTGTTTTCGTTTCAGTTGTCCCAAGTTGCCGTCTCAAGAGTAATCAGAAATAGCCAATTAACTGTTTTAGCCAATTTCATGCCCTCAAAGAAAACTACTGAAATTGGAACGTGTAACAATACATGTGAATAAAAAATAGGCAGATGAAGTAACTCAATATTGGGCACTGTTTCAACTGAAAAATTTGACATGATTATTAATTGAAGTTTGTAGTAAATCTTTTCAATTTTATCAAGTATCCTTTCCATGATTATTTTTTTCCCTTTTCACAATTTCATCTAATCTCGTGATTTGAATCTCAGGGCTTCTTCCGGAATGGAAACATTTTTTCAGGCCTTACAACTTGTATTCTTGCTATTTATCTACACCCTATCCCTTCCTATTATAAAGATGTGCTACAACTGTCTTGCTCATTATCGCACCCAACAAATAGTTCCTTTCGCCAAAATCAAGCTGCATTTGTTAATAACATCAACAAAATATGAGAACACCAATCATCGAAAAAATACGTCATTTTGGAATTTAACATTAATAAGTCAGGAGACGGTAGTACAAGGTCCATGTCGAAGAAAATATTAAGAAATATTATACCCTTTAATAGATAGAATCTTAGCCAAGTCTTGCCCAATGCCTTGCCATATCTTCTCTTAATCCTCTAATTCCAAAGAGAAAATTGAAAAATTAAACTACCGCCTCCCCTCATCTGAAGAAGTTTCCCTGCAGATTAACCTAACAGGAGAGATACCCTAACGTAATATTCGAAAATTTCCATCTTCCAGGACTAATTGCTCAAAAAATAAGCCCTTAATAGAAGAAATCAGTAGAACTTTCTTAGGTAATCTTTATTAAGACATCCATTGTTTTCATTGGCTTGGAAAAAAAAAAATCTTTGTGACAGAGTAATGTTTTGTTCTTAAACTGTATTGTTGTTGAATTTAATGTCTGTACAATACTAGTTAGTATACAATACTACTAATACTAAACTTATTAAACAACCTTCTATTGTTCCAACTTTTTTTTATTACATAGTCGGGTTTTACCTTGAAATGAGGAAGCTAAAGTTTGAGGGTAGAACACAAGAAACATTTTTGTTTGAAACAATAGGTTTATTACTTTTGAAGTATTATGCCATTTGTTTGGATAATATTCTAGGTTCGTTTTGTAAACGATTTAAAAAGCATCCATTTATTTACTCAGTTACTTTATTTATTTATTTTATTTATTGCTTACAAGGATTTTCCTTATAGCAAGGAGTAGGCCTTATATAATATAATATTATATAATTAGTTTTTCTATGTTAGTAGCTTATATATAAATATATTTTTACAAACTAGAATTGAGTATAACTGACAAGATTTTACATTAACTTTCTAGAAAAATATAAACTAATAAGTGGCATTATATTTTATTATCTTACCTAATATTAAAACATTATATTTTCAACATAATAGTTTCATTAAACTTATCATTATCTTTGTTCCTGTTCTTACTAATAAATAGGTATAACAGTACTAAATAAACAAAACAATTAAGAGAAGAAGAGAAATTTAACAATGTTAGCACAGATAAGATTCGCGAAGTTTGAAACTATTTCTTAAATATTTAAAAATGTTAATATATACTTCTCTAGTTGCACTATTTAAAATACTCAGTTACTTTAATCCGTATTCTTAGATACCTAAAGGTTAGCCATGTGAATAAAGCGTTGGTCTTAATGGTAAACCAAGAAGAGGGCGATTTCAATTCCCGCCTGGACAATAGGAATTTTTTTAGTGATGAGCTTATTAAATAAAATCCTTAGTCCCTCCCAGACTAAAAAAGGGTGGTGACCTGTAGATGACCCGTCCCAATTAGCTTTAGTTGCAAAAAGTGGACGTTAATAAATAATTTAAATTAAAGGCGTTGGTCTTAATCTCAAATGGTAAACCTAGAAGAGAGGCGATTTCGATTCCCGCCTGGGCAATAGGAATTTGTTTAGTGATGAAATTGTTAAGTAAAATCCATAGTCCCTCCCACTCTAGAAAGGGTGGTACCCTGTAGTGATGAACTTGTTAAGTAAAATCCATAGTCTCTCCCGCTCTAGAAAGGGTGGTACCCTGTAGATCCCAATTAACAGTAGTAGCACAAAGTAGACGTTAATAAATAACAATAAACACATTAATATATGTTGGATTATGTATAACCATATGTCTGACGACAATGAGTTGGGTATTTAGGCAGCAGTAATTGCTTGTTGATTGAAGAGTGCTGGATGTGTTCTGCATCGTTAAGTGGTTTATAACTGAACAGCTAGGAACATTCATTAGGAACAACAAGCTAATCTAATTTTCAACAACTACTTCGGTATACCGTTCTTTCTATTGTAGTATCATATCATCGCTTCATTTGCTTATTTTATGCTGTGTTGAATGTAATTTAGCAGATTTCTCTTCAGCTTTTGAGGTTGTACTCATGGCTCGCTGCTTCAAAACAATTCATCAACAACTCAGTAAATTTATCATCGAAGATTAACACCATTAAACCGAATACCTAAATCCTTAACTATTTTGGGAGTCAGGTTAGTCATGTTTGTTAAGGGAAATTGTCTTAATGCTCTTCGCAAACATAGTCGTGTTCGATTCCCGCGTGGACAATGGGAATGTATTCAATAGCGATCTCTCTAACTGAAAACCTGACTCAAAAAGAGCGGCAACCTTTAGGTTAACCGTCTCTCAAGCCTCTTTAGCATTAAGTGGACTTATTACTTTTATAAAAAACGACAAGTGATCTACCTGGCATGGAAATCTGATTTCCGAAAGTTTGTGACGATCAATCCCACTTAGACCTAGGAGATGACGAATATGAGGTCTGTTCAGTCTGGTATATGTGTAAACACATACACACGCACACACTCGCGCGCACACACACACACACACACACACACACGACATACTTTCACTTTCTTCAAACTACAGGCATCATTCTAATGGGGTTCGCCAGCAAAATACAGCTCGTCTGTTTACACCAATCACTGTTTTAGAAACCGGACTTACAGATTTGGGCGGGCCACCTGTCTATATTATTCATCCTTAACATTCTCCTTCCATTTCTTTAGTATGTGCCAGCTATTTTTAATGAATGCGTCGCGTGTACTCTCACACATGAGAACGCAAGTCCACACATGCAATCATGCAAAGGGCAGCAAATTTTGATCGTTACAAAATTTTATATTTTAATGTTTTTCTTTCTTTTGTAAAACTAAAGATCAAGTTAATTAATGAACCAAATCGAAGAAGGAAGTTTTGGTTTCGAGGAGGGGCAAAATATAAATTCCAATAATCCGTTATATAATATAAACAATGTGGTTTAGTACAATTTCTTTCAATTTTTATTCCCCTTTTTTTCAGCCATTAGAAAACCCTCTTCTACTCATCGACTACTATAATACTCGAAATTTTCGATGGGAAATTTGCCTCTGCGTGTGTGGCGTATGTTATGATGTTGCTGTCTTTCAGTAAATGTCTCTCTTCATTAGACCTGCTTTCTCTTCCCTTATTCAAAACCTTTAGGGACTCTGGGGTTAAATAAAAATAGACTAATAATTAAATCATTCTATTCTTCTAAAGACAAACTAGTGAAATGTACCGTAAAAGAACTGAACATTTTAATTAAATTATTCTTATTGAAGCGTCCTGTCTTCCACTAATTAAAATAAAAAATATGAAAAATCTCAAACTTACTGTTAAATTTGAAAATGGTTGACTGTCCAGATACAACCTTTTCCTCGCTGTTTTTCCTCTGTAATACTGTTGATGAATTGTAATCCCTTCAATTCCAATCAGCTTGATTCCTCGGGTTTTATTTACTTAAATGATTTTATGACAGTTTTGTATTTATTTTTTTAAGCATTTTTCTTACTATAAATATGTACTCGAACTTTTCTTTTTAACACGTAATGTTTGTTGTAGAATATCAACATGAATTACTATTTAAAAAAGTGGTTTTAATTTTTTTTTCCCAAGATAAACCAATTTGTTTATAATTGGGAAGACGTTAACGTTTACGAACCAGTTACTTTCGCTTTCATCAAACTACACAATCTAATGGTTGCTTCTAACAAAGTTCAGCTTGCCTGTTTTTATCTCCTTTTTTAGAAGCCGGACTTTCTGATTTGGGCGGGCCTCCTGTCTATATTATTCATCCTTGAAGTTCTACTTCTCTCTCCTTTGAACGTTCCAGCTGTTGTGAATGAAAGCAGTCGTGTAGAGCTTTCTGCTCTGATTTTATCAAAATATCAACGAGGATAGTACTTGATTTGAACTTGCAATTTGGTCATAATGTGGTGCTACTGAATACTGTGTGTTTGCTTGCTGTTTATTTCTTTGAGATGTAAACAGGTTTTTAAAAAAAAATTATACATTTCATTTCAGAATATGGAATTAAATTTATTTATATGTTGTGTGTTACAAATTAGAGTCCAAAAGAATCATAACACATATAATTTATAAAATAATTATTAATTTTTTATGTTGCCTTCTGAAGCGCTTAAATTTATTATCCACTCATCTCTGCGTGGCACAGGATCAATTTAATTTAAATCTACTACACATAGACACAGCAAGTAAATCATCAAAGCGAGCGTCCCTGTATCAAATTATATTACTCTCCTGACGAAGTGAAAATAGACACGTAACATGTGAGGTATTTTCATGAATAAAGGGATTTACATACAAGATTATTTCATTTAATTATAAACGACTATGCCACGTTCTGATGAGTGGTTAATTATTGATTTCTTTAGTCGAACTTAATCTAGATTGTTTCTTAGGAGTTTAGGAAACTTTGAGATCAGACCTGTTTCGTGTGAGAGAAGAACATGTAATTCGAACGAAATGCTTCGTGAACCCCTCAGTTTTAAGAGAAACTAAATATCTTAGTTTGGGCTAGCATGTAGTATACAGTAAAAATAAGATCCTGACTAGTTTTCTTTGCTCTCTTTTTCGCCTTTTCGGAAGATGTATTTTCGAGTAAGTTGAATAGATCTGGTTGGTAGGTCATTTCCTTTACAGCATCTTCAGTAAATTGTGGACTTACCTCTGTGCAGTTAACGAAAACGGCACGGTGAGTTGTGCTCAGCATCATGCTATAACTTCCTAGATCCTTTGGTTTGAGAGATTCCCTTACTTGGAAGACAATCCTGTCAGGGCCGGCTGGAAGGTTCCATCTAGACCAAGTGTACTGATAAGAGGGAGCAAACATGGACATGCTGAGATAAACGTGTTCTTCAAGGACTTTTTTCTTTACTGAGTTTCCTTCCACGTAAAGGAAGCCGTCCCAACCAGGAAACAGATCCAAACCAGCTTGCCGCATTATTCGTATGAGTTGATTTGGTGGAAAAGGTGTTCCTAGAATTTCATCCAAAGCTCCTCCGGTTGCGTTTTGGACACTTGTCAATGCAACCTTATCCGCTTGTATTAAGTATTCTACTATGACTGTTGATGCAGTTAATGAAAATATAATACTTTTCGATTCTCTCCAGTCAGTTGCTGGTCTAATTTCCCATGTTTGGTATGGAAGGTTGTAGTAACGAAACGTCGCTATGCCTATCGGGCACGTTTTGCCTATTCGGAACGATATTACTTGTTTTTCTTCATTAAATCTTACATCATATACATTTTCCGATGACCACATTTTCTTTTCTTCTTCCCAAAGGTACGGGGCCGGTGTTTCGAACCATAATACTGATTCCGAAACTTGAATTTCAACGTATATCAGCTTGTCAATATCATCATCTACAGGAGGTTTTTCATCGTCTTCTTCGTTTTCTTCCTCCTCTGTAATCATTGGTGGTATATATTTAAAAAAGAAATCGTCTTTTCTTATGTTAAAGTCACCATAATGTATTTGTATTATGGTCCCGTCTTTGAGTCGATGTGGCTGAGGTACCTGATGAATAAGATCAATATAATATATACCCCCAATCATTGCATATTTACGCAGATTTAATTCGAATTCACCTACCTTAATCGTTAATTCATCTCTGTAAGCTTGTAAGTACCTGCTTTGAGTTTCTTCTAAAAGAGTTTTCAGTGGCTTGTAAACTTTTTCCGTCTCATACTCAAATTCATAATCTTTTCTCTTTGTAGTTTTTATCTCAATATCCAGCATTTCACTCAAAATAATCCTTGTTTTATCGGGTAAGTTTAATTCCTCTAATGCCCCTTTTCTTGGTTTTACCTCTTTAAGTAAATCAACTAGATTCCTTGTATTTTTATCTGAACTGGTAGACTCAACATTTTCAGTGTTATTCCCGAAAACAATATCGAGAATAAAGTCGTCGTCAACTTCAACAGAACTGCTTAGACTTGCCCAATCCAGAAATTCCCTCTCGTCTGTACAGTCTTCTTCATTTAGTTGAAAATTATAGTCTCCAGTAGTTTTCATCACATTTACTTCACCTTTAGTTGTAATTTGTATGTACTCTGGCCTGTCCTCAACAGGTAATGTTCCGACAAAAATAGTTTCTTTTTCAGATATATCTGTTTGAACTTTTTCAACAGGTAAAGTTGCACAAGTGTCTGTTTCAACTGCACTGGTACTGTCATCTTTTTTTGCTTCCTCATTTAATGTCATTTCATTTTCAGCCGGAAGAGGTAAAGTTTGTTTGTCGATTTCTTCCTTCGGTGTTTCATCCGTCTTAAATTCTTCTTTTTTGCCTAGTGTGCTCAGAATATTTAATATAGCTATGCCATGGTCTTCACTTAGTTTCTCTTTCAACAAATTTTCTATATCATCTCCGTTTTCCGATACATCGTCCGCAGGAACTTCTAAATATTCATCAGGAATCTCAAACCAACAAGGGATTTCTTCGGCTTCTTTTAGTGTATGAAAATTCTCTTTGATCAGGTCGATTTTTATGTCATGCCACATACTTACTTCATCGAACAAATCATGATCTATTGGGTTTATTGGTTCTGCCCAAGTTCGACACTGATCACTAACGTGGTCGTATGTTGTATGAAGAACTCTCAATATCAAAAGGTTTTTAGTGTATTTCGCTGGAAGTTTTACGGAAACAGTTGAAAACGTTTTTGATGGAGCTGGTCTGTTGAGTGTGGACCCTACTGTTTTTACCATCCACGCCCACATATGTAGCTCAATGTTTTGTGATTTCTTCTGAAATTCAGCTTCCCAATAGTTTATTCTGTTGAACATTCCATCAATATCTCGAATTGTCTCAAAACAAGCCAAATCGATTTTATTTCTCAACTCTTTTCTGTAATTCTCCCTAACTTCTTTCCAGTTTTTTACTTTTCTATCGCTGGCATCCAGTGGTTCTTCTATATAATTCTCCAGAAGGTCTAGAAGCTTCAGCATAGTTTCATTTTTGTCAAAGACGTTTTCCATTTGAGCCGCTTCTTTGGTTTCGTGCCAGAGGTAAAGGTATGTATTCATGCTCGGCACTTGATTTGGATAAGGCAACCTGTCGCAAGCTAGGTACCTCTCCCACTCTTCTTGCTCACGTTTTTCCAGCCTGTGCTCGAAGTTCTTCTCAATGAGTTCGTTGAAAAAATCACATGTTCCTTGTAGTATTTCATCCCTCACTGCCTTCTCGAATATTTCTTGTTCTTCTCTCCTTTTCTTCTCCTGTCTTGCACGCTCAAGTTGTTGTAGTCTCTCTTGTTCTAGTCTTTCTTGCTCTTCCTTTTCTTCTTGCTCCCTTCGCTGGGCCTCTAGCTGAGCTGCTTTTGCGGCTAGCTTTTCCTTTCTCCCAGGAGGTTTGGGACCCATTTATCCTAAAAATTGCCCAATGTTACAATAAAACATACTTTATTCTTACAAATATGGATAATCTTAATTCATCATCGAAATTCATTCAACACAACATTAATTTACGTTTTCTTTGATAGGCATATATTAACAAGAGGTAACACTCACAGAAATTAAATTAAATATAATCGGGCCGATGTCTAGCATTAATTAAATAGATGTGTACCTATCCACACTAGTCTAGAAAATTGTGCTCTTTAATGAACATTTGTGAAGAAGAACAATAATAACATCAAAACCCTGTACTGGATTGTATATGATTTAATGTGCACTTTTCAGCGAGGAACGTACTAAATAATTGACTTATTCCCACCCTGGCTTGAAGAGGATCCTACCTGTTCAACTCATCCCTATTAACCATAACCATATGTAATAAATAACATTTACATTCATTCCAAAATAAATGATAAAATTATGCACTATAACTTTAATACTCTTACCGTTGTTGAGTTATCAGAGATATCAGACGGGGAGCCCTAATACAGCTGGTTGCCAAGGATGCGCTAATACAGCTGGGCGTCCAGTTACCGTGGCAACCCCTAGTTTCCACCACTCCCTATTGATTCAAATGCTTTATTTTTTTATTGTATACTAGACTGAAAGTAAATTAGGTGTATGGTTTTCACGGCCATTCCTCATATACTCGTATAAAGTTCTCTCTGCATGGCCGTCTAGCAGCTTTTAATTTTATTTTATTTTTCCCTTAACACGCTTGATATTTAAAAGCTTTCTTATAAAAACGAGAGACGTCCTACTTTCTTGAGGAGTAAACTTTATTTTATCGATTCCACACGTTCGCCTTTGATATTTACTCATTTCATGTAAAAATAAAGATTATGTTCGTTAATAATCAAAATCCGACCAGGAGGACCGAAAAATCGTATTTAAACAAAATAATTAATAAAGTCAAGTACTACAATTGTTGTTGCCTTTTCATTTTTCTCATTCACTATCCAAGTTCATTAAATTTTGTTTTGATTTTTTGAGCCTCAAGCTAAACCTACATTTTTGTTAAACAAATAGTACCGTTTAAATAACTCATCTATGCCTTAAATTTAAAATCCTTTTTACATAGGCTCCTTACTGTGGGGGAAAATAGAGAACAGATTGTGTGAGGACGTCATCAGTGCGTCATTGCACCACATGAGAAATGCACCTAGTTTATGTAGAATCTGTTTGAGGGGCTTTCTTTGTATGCTTCGTGAAGTTTGGAGATACTGCAATCTTTAGATAATAATTAAGAAAATTAACATAAACTCAATAAAGGACAGTCTTTTATTATATTTTTATATGTAAAGTTTGTTATCGAAGCTGATAGCCCCAGTGTATGGGAGGTCTTATCAAATGGTCTATCGCAGGCTCCAACTATCACTACAGCCATATGACTGAATCCTATTTAAAATGGTTTAAACATACATTTCAAATCTCATGACGTCCTCTCCCGTCCACCTCCCTTCCGTCTTTTTCCGCTTTTTAAAATCCGCCTATTTCCTGTTTAATTTACTTTTTTTATAGCCCTCTAATTCATTCAAAGCTAAGCGTTCTCATGGACTGCATTGCTTCTAGTGATTGTAACCTATCTGCCTTCAATGTCAAAGGCATCTAAGAAATAATGTGCAGATGCGTGCTCCTATGCTTTTTCTTTCGAATACCACTCTGGTGCTCTCCAATTTACTTTCAACGTTCGACACCAAGCTCCATCAAATGGGCACAGAAATGCTTATAAAATATCCTCATCATCACCATCATGGTGTCAACCATTGGGTTCTTTGGAACACTCATTATTCAGACAAAATATGTCCCAAACAAAACTGAATACCTCATCCCGTTAAAAATAAGATAGCGTAATAAGAATTTATGCCAACAATTACAACCATGTTTGTTATTTTTTTGTCTAGACTTGTCCTTTATATGTATCTAAATTAGCCATATTAATTTCCTATTTGTGTTTTTAGATTTATATTCTTACAATTAGTTATGGAGTGACGTAACTATCGATAACTATCATTGTGTCTTATCTATTTAGGCTTATCAGTGACATAGTGAATATGTATATTACGAGTTGTGGAAATCCGTTTCGCCTATACTAATCATACGTGGTAGATGGCAGTATAGAGAGGGCATGGCACTATTGTCGTTTATTTAAATAATTAAAAATGGTATTTGATGTGAGAGGGATGATATATTTTGCTGTGGTATATAGGATGTGATGGGCTGGAATGAGTCGGAGGAAAGATGGCCGCCTGCTCTGATCAATGTATCCTTCCTCTACTTGGCCCTGCTCTCAGCAACATGGACCTTCTATTTACGGTAGGACATTTTACTGCTACGGCTAATTAATTATTCTACGAAGATGGCACAGGAAAAAAGCGTGTGCAATCGGAACGCTTAATCTCTGTGATTGGAATAACCAAAGGTTTATTGAATTTGCCAAAACTCTACCAAGTCAGCAAATGATTTTTGTAATTCAAATATTTTTTTCTCATATTAAAAATAGTACCTTCAGAATAGATTCTTGTAAATTCTGCTTTATTCTAATTTGGTTATCGGTTATTTTAATTCCAATTTAAATTAAAAGTATTTGATTGCCACCTTTCCGAATAGTATACCTTTTCCTCATTCGAAGTGAAAAATAAAGAAATATCTAATTTGAAATAGATAACTGAGCATAGTCTCATACAACTACTGGGTATGAAGAATAATTTCGTCCCAATATTTATTCAGAGCTTTCAGTGACACAATATTCTTCTCACCTTAAAGGTTATAATAAAAATCACCTACACACATTAGCCTTACTGTCCTATAATAAATACATAAAATTAGACATTAGCATTTACAAGCACGCGTAAATTTTGATTTACAACATGACATATGAAATTCAATTTTATACAATTCGGACCCGCAAACAGAACGAGTCATACGGCATTAAAAAATTCATAGCTATACCACAAACTCCAGTCTACAAATATTAACATTCGATTTTTTTTAATTATTTATTAACGTCCACTTTTTGCAACTAAGGCTAATTGGGACGGGTTATCTACAGGTTACCACCCCTTACTAGCCAGGGTGGGACTGCGGATTTTATTTAATGAATTCCGTCACTAAATAAATTCCTTTGCCCAGGGGAATCAAACTCGCCACTCTAGGTTTACCATGTGAGACCAAGGTCAACGCTTTAACTCACATGGCTAACTTGAGCCCCACATTCGAATTTAAATACATTTTTATATTAAAATTGATTAAAAAGTCTCACAATATTCAAATAACCAAAAGCAAAGAAGACAAAAAATGAGAATCCAGTTCTAATAAATACTCGTATACTGAAGTAGGCACCTAGACTAGTAGGGCTGCACAGAAAAAAATATTTATTATATGTATATATTTTATAACAATATATTCAGTGGAGATAGTCCATAAAATAAATTCAATTTTGGAAATGCTTTGCTGGCCGCATAAAAATGTTTAAAGGGCCCTTGCGGGTCGCACGTTGCTCATCCCCAGCATCTCGTCTCTATAGTCTAGGTCCTAGACTACAGAGACGAGATGCTGCAGGTGAAATATATATATAGGTCAGTTGAAAATTATAATATATATTTATCTGTTACCGCTCTAGCGGTCTCAATTTTTGTGTTTACGTTACCAAAATCGATATATAATCGTTGTATGTAAAAAGAAAGATGAAATGGGTGGGGGTTAGAGTGGGAGAATTTTGAAAATTTCTCCGTTATGAATGGAAAGATTTTCAAATTTTACCTTCTTATCTCAAAAATGCTTAGTTGATGGAATAAGGGTAGTTTAGAGGGAGGGGAATACGAAAATTCAAAATATCTCCGTTATGAGTCGAATCGTGAAATTTTATGAAATCAATCTTGTTAAATAACTGATGCACTACAATAGCTGCTCTATTTATTTTTTCGTAACTCAAATATTAAGCCAGTAATTCAAAAGTATACTTAAAATTGTCATACTGCCTAATTGCAAAATTATTATTAAAACAGTGAATAAAATTGAAATTATCTTTGACGCTCTGCTACAGACGCATTGTGCAAAGTGTTGCATTGAAACCTGAGAATTACTATTTTAGCAGAGTCGTTCGCCAATGCAAGAATAGATTCATTGATTATTGGCTCGCAATAGAAATAGAAAACATTTTTTTTTTAAATAGTTAACTGTTCACTAAATCTCGTTTTCACATTTGGCAAAGTGTGAAATGTATAGCTTTAAAAATCGGCCGTCATTCAGCGCAAAAGCCATGAACAATTGACATGATGGTAGGTCCGTTGTTCTAATATTGTTTATGAAATATTGACGCATCGTATTAAAAACATTGAAAAAGGCAAGTCATTTCAAAAATAAAAATATAAAGAGCGTTTACACATCGCTTTGGGCTGACCTTTGAGGTTACGTCATCTAGCTGGGGTCTTCCTTAGTTCTCAGACCAAACGTTAAACCTCCCATCTTCTTAATTAAATTAAAATTTCTCCGACCTTTAAAAATGGCCTAAAACGGGTAGTGTCTTGATTATTATTTAATTTAATATGGGTTAGTTTTTAAAAAAAATAAAATTATTTTCGCAACATATAATTTGGTTTCAAAATTCCTCGATAACTGAACTAAAGAATTCAAAATGTGCTGGTATCATATGCCTAATACATTAGTGCCGAATTGCCTAAAAATGTATATCTAATAATGCCTAAGGAGGATTGAAGAGGAGAAACAAGAAATAGGTCCATAAAAACATATTTCTAAACAGTACTCAACAAGAGCTTTCAAATGGTGTATTACGATAAGGGGCTTATCAACTAAAGGTTTCATGCCCATCTCCCCTCGTTCGTGCAGAAAGGACTATGAATTAAAGACCTGGAACAATAGTTTTCAAATACATGTCAAACTTCGTGGAGTTACGGCCAATGGTTAAAAAGATATATAGTCCGTCACGCAGGGTCAGCGCAAACTAAGCAAATTTCCCAAGTGCTGGTATAACACACTTGTGATCTCATCTTAGCACGTATTCTCTGTTTGTATGTAAAATCCGATGGGTAGACGGGAGGGGGGAGGGAGGTCGAAAACAAGAAAGTAGGAATAACTCGCCTAATACTTGAATTGCCGAAAATAGATAGACCATCAATTGTAGAAAATTAAAAGTTTAACAAGATTGGTTTTTTAACATTTTATTATCCGTCTCATAATAACGAAGATATTTTGATTTTTCTAATTCTCCCTTACAAAGCCACCATTGCTCGTCCGATTTCAGCCAGTAACAAATATGATCTTCAGTATTGACTGAAACTGCTAAATATCGAGTACGTTACAGATCAAATAAACATTTACGAGAAAAGAACGAAAAATCTTAATTGATGACGTCTTTGCATATAACGTATTTGCATGTGTCTCACGAATTAATAGTTCAATGAAAACCATATTTGGTATTTGGACCAACTTTAGAATGATGTGGTTCATGATATAACAGCTTATTGGTAATATGACATGAATTAAAATGGGAGTTTACAAATGGCCGAAAACTAAAATATGTAAATATCTCGGTTAATATTCAACATCGAGAAAACAAGTATATAACAACATTTATAGAATATTACATTTGTATTAAAATTGATTCTATGCTAGTCTTCGATCCGGAGACAACAATGCAGATATTTTGAATTTTCGAAATCCCCCTCTAAACCTCTCCCCTTCGATTTTAACCATTAACGAACTTAATCTTCATTTTTACATAAAGCGTTTAAATATCGAGTTTGGTACCTCATTTTCGTCATTTCCTGGAAAGGATCAATGGACATTTAAAGAAATTTTTCTAAAATCCCATCATGAGTACAACCCCAATAGCTAATTTCCTCTAAGTGAAATCTGCCAAAATGTGATATACAGACACAATGGTTATCATCATAAATCTACTAAGTCCAATTAGATAAGCAAGTACTCCCCAAAACAGATCTGTCCTCTTTAGTAAGGTCCAGTTGTTGGGAACAAAATATGTCGAGCTCCGGCCTGGTTTCGAAAGACTCCAGACCGTGTCGGAGAGCAGCGACCCTTTACTGCTAATCCCATTCCATGACTGTCTTTGGTATGCTGACTGCCTCATTCTTTATGTATCTTACATCGCTTTCTATGAAGATGACATCTGAAACTGTCGCCATGTCAACCCTCGCATGCATTCGTTTTCACCTACGTATTCTTGAGCTCCGTAAACTAGGAACACCTAAAAAGTTCTTACGGTTATTTGACAATTATTATAATGACGGTTAATATTTATTGGATATCTTTCATGTATAGAGATACAGGGATTTTATTAGAGAGACCATCACTAACTAAATGACCATGGCCAAGTGGGCATAAAACTCAGAACTAATAGTTAACCAAGAGTATCCTAGCCCATGCATAGCTAACCTGAGCATCCTTTTTTTTTATTGAAGTAATTATATATATTAACAACGGCGTAGCCAAGTATTATACACGGGGATATGGGGTCTGAGCGAAACACTCTTCACTAATACCAATTTCCCTATTAGTTCTTTTAAAAAAGTGATTAATTTAAAACTATTTTATCTTGGTTTCCTTTTTTTTTTATTCTGGAAGGGATGCATCCCAATTAATTCAAACCATGTTGATGTTTTTCAGTTATTTTTTATTAATTAGTCTTTCCCACCCTTCTTATCACCTACCATAACATTACTTCAACTCTCCAGCAACCATTACAAAAGCCAAGATTTTTCACTGCTACTCGCTCTGTCCTTTCAAACTATCCATATAAAGTCCTTATGTTTAGCACTATCCTCCGTCATATTCAGGGTAGTTTTAGTCCCTCCTAATTCCCCCCTTTTTATTTATGAAACTTTTTTACTCTTTCTCCTCATCAGAAAAGTGTTTCCGGGCTATACCTAATTTCTCCCTTTTTATTTTTAATTTTTTTTTTACACTTTCCCGTCATCAGAAAAGTGTTTCCCGTTTATACCCCTCTTTCTTTCCTACTCTTTGTTTAATTGTTAAATCGCTAGTCTTCTAACAGCTGCTTGATTAATTTTCTACTTCTTGCGCACCAAGAAACCCGAATCGGCGTTACCGCCTTTATTTTGGATATCCCGCCAGTTCCTTTCTGCAATCTTCTGTGACTTTGTAATTCGGCATAAAAAACATTTCAGCATGAAAAAGGAATATGTATTAGCAGATTCCCCTTGAGGGAAATCAGCAATTGAGGTCGTACTCATGACGCGATTTTCGAAAAGTTTCGTCAAATGTCCATCGATCCTACCCAAGATATGACGAAAATGAGGTCCGTTCAAAATTATATATATATATATATATATATATATATATATATATATATATATGCATGTGTGTGTGTGTGTGTGTGTGTGTCTGTTAACGTTCCAACGGCCGCAATTCTTCGTTGGTTAATAGCAGAAATCGGACCAGTGGAAGAGAGGGGTTGGATTTCGAAATATCTCCGTTATTATACGTCGGATCGAAAAAGTGACCTGGACCAATCTTATTGCAAATGTAATGTTCTACGAATATTGTCATATATGTTTTTCATTATCTTGATCATTACCCAATGTATTTGTATTATTTAGTTTTCATCCTTCAGTAAACCCCATTCCTAATCTCGTCATATTAACAATATGCTGTTGTACTGTGAAGCATTTCATTTGAAGCCTAAATACCAAATACTGTTCTTATAGAACTTTTACGTTTTGAAATACAAATACATGACGCAGGTGAAAAATCTGCTTAGTTAACGCAGCCCCTGCGTGACGGCCTTCTATAGTAACACTTTCCTAATCCCTATGTTGGAATGAACTGAACAGAAAGATCCACCTGTATTGCAGTAATGCTTACTTTTCAGTAATTAAATTCTTCATTTTTGTTGTGAAAAATATGGTATGTGCCAAAATGCTGGACATTATTATAAATAAAATATCTTTTAGAGCGTAAAGTATCCAGGATATCACTAACATATCCATAGAACTCTGTTTCAAACAACATATAACAATCTCTAGATTTACTATGTGTAACAGAGCCGAAAGAAATTCAAGTCGTTCCGCCTTTAAGCCTGTATAACTATAGTTGTCTCTTTAAGGTTCGCATTCCTTCCGTCCAGTAGGTTTTGTTTCACTTCTTCGTATTTCTTCCAAGTGTCATTTTCCCATTTAAAAGCCTCGACAGTCACGGTTTGCCTAACGAATTGTTTCTTCCTCGCCATGTCGCACTCATTAAACTGTGCTGATGTAACTCGAGGCGAGTCGGCGTGAGGATACTTTGAAGGCTGGCGCGTGACCCTGACTTTCTGTCGGATCAACCTAGGTTATGGCCCCCAGGTACTAACCATTACTTTCTCCCGAGTTTAACCTTCGCCGCGATGTTATTGATTTCTTTCACGTCTCAATAAAGCTTAACTCGTAAAATTACACTATCTAAACATTATTTCTTACCACTAGTTTTTCAATAAGTATTATTCAAAATGTTCCATGCCTCGCTGAATGTCTCAATATTAAACCTGGATCTGTTGAGCAAACATTTAAAATGACAAAACTGTACAATCTGCGGATTAAATATTTATTAAGTTACACGAGTCTAATTGTCTCCGAGAATAATTGACATGAACTATAAATACGTTAAGTGTAAATATTTCATGATAGTCTGATGTGATCTAGCCCCGAAGGTAGCAATGAAAATAGTCCCGTCACGCAGGGGCACCTAAACTAAGTAGATTTCCCGCGTGAAGTTTAACAATATATAAATCTACATACTTGTAACACAGCACCACCGTGAATATTAAGTGAATAAATGCTATTCAATCATTTGACTTTTGAAATCTACCTTCCAATGCAATGTCTTAGACACCATAGTCAACGACCCATATTATATTTCTAGTCTCACTCTTCATAAAGACCTTGATATGCCAGTTTGTGGAGTAGATGTGTGGATGGGGGGAATAACTGTGCTTTCCTCAAATGTCTACATGCGTCACACTAACATGTTTTCAGGAGACCCCCGCTGCTGCCCTTCGTCAGGTTTTTAGAAGAAACTGTACCAGTAAGAGGGACAGAGCTCATTTTCGCTTCCCATGGTGGCAAGAGTCTACAAAACACGTTTGTGTAAAAATAGATAGATATTAGCAAAAGACGCATTTTTTTTTTTTTTTTTTTTTTTTTTTCCATTCATCCTAATTCAGAAGTCCTACCTCCCCAGTAGTACTTATTCTCCATAACCACCGTCAAGAGGCAATAGCCCAGAGATCTACTGGTATCAGTGTAATGTGAAATGTTAGCCATATCCTTATTCATAAATTCTTCCTTAGCTCTTGATTTCCTTGGTGAGGCAAAGGAACCTCCTCTTCATGAAGGAGAAGTGTAGTTTCTGTTTGGAGCAATGGAGGTTTGGAATGTGCTCTGTACCATACTACCTAATGCATTATATACACAATTTAATTATCTTACTAAAATAAACAATTGAAGTCAAATTATTTTTATGGATGAAAAGGGCTTTAAACGACTCATTAGTATATTTGGATGATATTGAAGCCTCTCTCAAAGCCCTAAAGGATTTTGGTTTCCTAAATCATAACTCCTTTTACGAGACTGACTTAGGAGTTAGCTGCCCAACTTCATTTTCCTAACACTTTAACAAGTTCTTTCCTTTTAGGGAACCATCCGTGACCATCGACTCTCTCCCCTCTGTAGAAGAGGTAAATATCACAGAGGTACCCGAGGCCCCAACACAAGAACCTCAGAAAAATGCTTCGACTGGAGGGACTCCGGATGATATTCCATCTTTCAATGAGTGGGCAAAAAAACATATGGCTGAAGCTGGAAGAACTAAAGGTTTGTAAAAAAGCTCTATTTTAATTCAGATCATTATAGCTTTATTATTTATATACTATCCAAAGTCATATAGTAAAATATGCATCATTTTGTTATTTGTTTAATAATTTAATTTAATAGAAATATTGTTCTGGAAGAGTACAGCTTTATTATCCTGAATTGCTGGATTCTGCAATTCAAGATAATAAGATCCTCTTTCATTGTCTTTGATTCTCCGTGATACTTTTTCCTAGTATATCCCTAGCTATATTTTTAAAATCAATCTTTCATAGCATTCATTAATTTAAAAATGTTATTACCAAACCATTCCTCTTCGAACCTAGAGGAGGACCATAGGTTCCCTTCCTAAGAAAGATAAAGAAACATTTTTAAAATAAATATAATCAACATAAGAGATCTCCCATGCAAATCCGGAGTATTGTTGCACAGTAATTCTTATCCAAAGTACTTCATTATAATTATTTATTCCTAAATATGGTTTTAACACATGAAATAATATAAAATGAGAGATATGTGGCAATAATAAATTTTATTATTTAATATTTTCAGGAGAAAACCTTACTGTTGGTAATACAGGTGCCAAATTACGATTCAAGAACTATGCTTCTCCAGACTGTGGGGCTAAAGTTGTTGCATCAAATCCAGAAGCTGTCAGTCCCTCTGCTATTCTTTCACCAACTCGAGATGATTATATGTTAAATCCATGCAATGTAAAAATATGGTTTGTTGTTGAACTCTGTGAACCTATACAGCCTCAAAGGGTAAGAAAAGTTATTATCTAAATAATTTTTAGTTGTTACTATAATAAAACTTGTTGTGATTGACTAATATTTATTTATTTCTCTAAAAAACTTATTAGTAGATCTATTTATTGACTGTGGTTTAGTTAATATCTATAGTTGCAGTTATTTCTTACTTTAGATAGTTTTTCAGTTGAAAAATCTGTTAACTATGATAAATGTTATTAAATAAATTTTATTTGTTTGTAGAGATCTAGTTACTATCTACAATATTATTCAATTCTTACTTTAGATAAATAAGCAGTAGGAAAACGAGCTGCAGAAAGATGCAGAAAACATAAGGAATTAATGCAAAATTATGGACTCAGATGATAAAATGATGTCAAATGAAAGAGACATAATGGAAACTATTAGAATGTTTTGTTAACAGCTTTGCATCAACCACAGAATGCTAGGATGTTTTTTTTTTTTTTTTTTTTTTTTTTTAAAGAAAAAAAAACAGCTACATAATGTACATTTTACAAACAAACTTAAATTTAATTCACACATCTGTGAATGTATTATAAATGTGTTAATCTTTTGTCCCACCTTGGTTAGAAAAGGGTGGTAACCTGTAGATAACCATGCTTGCAGCTTCTATAGGGATATATCAGTTATGGTTGAATGTTGTAGACCAATAATCAAGGTTTCAATTGTGAAGTTTCATTGTCTAGAGACTGGCCTTTTAATAAAATCTTAAAATACTCAAAATATGGAGAAAACTATCTACTAGCTCTCAAGTGCTTCCAATTATAAAATCCTCAAAAAGATTATGTATGCAAAACCATATGCTTTATGATGCAATGGAAGATTTTAAAAGGCTATACTTAGGATGAAAAAAGGAAAAGGACTAGTGTGCTTATTTTATTATAGGCTGACAGGCATACTTTATTTTAGGCTGACATGCTGGAAATTCATTCCTTATTTCTCCCTTGTCTAAAACCCTATGTAAGCAAGACATCAAATTTAAGCTGGATATGAGATTCTCAGTGGTATAATATCCTAACAGGATCATCATGTGAGTGGGGGTTTCTGAAGCCAGAAACACTAAAAGACAAATAAGTCCTTTAATATTTGAGTTAATAATGTATAAAAAACAATTGTTGTAAATTACATTATCAACAATATTATGTATATAACATTTTCAGTCAGAATGATCTTGATCTTTAGGTTTACACCGGAATGATGAGCATTTGATGAAATTTGGTTAAAATTGCTTTATGAGAATCACTTTACTTTTCCTTCTTGAGGCATTGGGAGAGGGGGTGGGGCAAATGGGATATTAAGCTCTTTATAAAGGGTGTGGTTAGAAATATAATATGGACTATCTACTATGGTGAGCAGGGCTTTTTTTTTGGATTGGAAAGATGGAGATTCATCGACGGAGTAATAGGATCGGGATCGAATGAAAGGATTGTTGTGTTATCTGCATATGTAGCTAGGCGAGTTGTTGGTGATGTAGGAATGTCACATGTGTATATGAGGTACAGTAAGTGTCCGAGGTCATTGCCCTTTGGAACTCCCGTATCCACAGGATGGTAGTCTGAATATTCATTTCCTTGACAGACTCGAAAAAATATGTTGGAAAGGTTGCATCTATGTATAAGATAGAATATGCTGGAAAGGAGCAGCTTGAGCTTATAGAGCAAGCTGTCATGCCAAACCTCATCAAAAACTTGCTCAACATCACGGAAGACTGACATGCAATGCTCTTTTTACTCAATGGATGTGGTCTACAATATGAAGACATTGCTGTATTGCTGAATAATGAGAACGAAATTCGAACTAATGGGAAGGAAGAGTGTTTTGACTATGAAGAATCGGAGAGATAATTCCAGAGTAAAGGGAAATGTGAAGTGTGGAGTATGCAATTATACAGATATGTTAGGAATGTAATGGACTTCCATGGAAGACGAAAAACAATTTTGGAGAAGATTAGACCATATCCTGAGGAACATGGCAGACGATACATTTGACCTCTGATGGTAAAACAGGATGTGGGGGAAGAAACATTGGTAATGGTGAATCGAGGAATTCTTGGAGTAGGAGTGGTCCTTAGAATCTGGATGAGGTGAGAAGGTTTGTCGTAGATGCCGCCCTAGAATTTTGGGAATTTTAGGATTTTACGGGTGGTGTTTCAGAGAGATTTATAAATGCCATGCCTGGAAAAAATAAATAGATTGGGAAGAGCCAGAAGTAAAATTCTAAATGAAATGTGTTCTTGTTATCAACTAGGAAGATTGGTGAATAGGAATTCATTGTCATACTGAAAGTTAACCTTACAGTGAAAGGAAAAGTTGAGTTCCCACTACAGCTCATTGTGCTATGATCTAGAAACCATTTTCAATATCTTACCCCATACTGCTACCATGACGATTAATGTTGCATAAAACAGGCGGAGCTATAAATTGTTACTGACATAGTTCAATGTGAAAATAATTTTAATCTACTAGATATTTTATGCACATTAATTTTGAGGTTTTGAAATCTCCAAATAGTTGATAACTCATAAATTAAAAAAAAAAATAACTATCGAAATATAATTTATAATTAGTTTCATATTCTTTTATTTTATTTTCAGATTGAAATAGCTAATTTTGAGTTATTTTCTTCATCACCGCAAGAGCTCTCTGTTTATACTAGTGACAGATATCCTTCCCGTGATTGGGCTCAAACGGGAGCATTAATAGCAAAGGATGAAAGGACTGTACAAAGTTTCCAACTTCCTCGTGTTTCACATTTTGTAAAATACGTAAAGGTTGAATTACATTCCCATTATGGAAGTGAGCACTACTGCCCTATTTCTCTTTTTCGGGCTTATGGAACATCTGAACTAGAAGTAAGTGTTATATCGGTTCATTTAAAAATTTGTTAATAAAATGTTTCTCATAACCAATAACAGTTGTAAATAAGACTCAAAGAAATATTAGACATTTTAATTGTTTTTACTCTCCAACTTTATATTTGAATTCAAGTTTTCTTTGTAGTTTAAATTGTTTTTTTTTTTTATATTTTTAATTTGAAACTGAGCTATGGAATTGTATATACAATACTATTATACACACAGCAGTAAAATCATGTTCTTTAATTGCTGTTCTTATGAAACATTGGGTTTATAAATAACATAAAACAAACCTTTTTTAACTTATTTATTTTGATGAACAAGGTACAAATTCAAAGTTATTAACATCTTGTGATGTAGGTGCTGGAAACTGTGGATGGAGAAGAACCTGATCTCAATGAAGATGGTGAGGAAGATGTTGGAAAGAAAAGGGACATTCTTGAAGAATTAGAAATGAAAGAGAGGAATGAAGAAATAGTGGATACCAATAATCAAGAAAATAGTAATCTATTTGGGTCTGCGAAAGCTGCAGTTCTTAGTATTGTTAAGAAAGCTGCAGAAGTCCTTGTGAAGACTCCTGGGAATGACACTAATGCATGTGGACAAGGAGGGCTACAGTATAAACATTGCTTTACTCCTGGTTATCAAATAGTTTGCAGTAATTGTACTGAAAATTTCTACTCCAAGTGAGTATTGTTATCTTAATTTGTTCTTTTGGAAAGATTAGTATGTAAGAAGAAATATTAGAATGTTTGAAGGAATATTTTGCCTGCCCCTAGACTAAACCTCTGAAGTTTATATCATGGTTACACCATTGCAACTCAAAATATTCTGATTGTCCGGGCTTCATTACTTTTTTCAGAATAGTTATATGACATCAAAGCCAATGCTGTTTTTTTTTTTTTTTTAATTTACTACTTTCAATTATATTATTAATGAATGAATAATATAATTGAAAGTTTCACAAGAATGTCTGGGATTCAAACCCAGACATTCTTGTGAAATCCTGGCAAGATTTTGACTAATCGTGCTACTTATTTGGATTCGGAATAATTCAGTTACTTCCATTGCTTCCCGCTGGAAACAGAGTAGTACCCCCCCCCCCCCGGGATGGATTGATATAATTCTTACCTTGACACTTGATATTTAGTTTTGAAAGGAGGGCTAATACCGTCAAAAATATTTTAAGTTACATCTGAATCGGTAGTATGATAGATAGTGTACTTGTGAAGTTTATGAGTAGATTTTTTTTCAAATCCTAGTTTATTCTAAAATTATTTTCCTCTAATATTAAAAATTGTATTAATGTATGAGTGTCTTTCCATTATAATAATAAAAATAAATGTAGATACATTTAACTTTAAAATTCACTTGTGCACTTTTCTTTACCCTGCAATTACATTTATAAAGTAATTGACATCAAAAATAAAGTCAGTGAGTGGTTATGTTCTTATTTTATAGGTTTTCCATGATAAATTCTAATCTGATCTTTTAATTAAAAAAAGTACAATTCACCAAGTAAAGATAAGCAACAATTACAGAAACATAAAACTCCAATATTTTTGTGTTAATACTGGTGAACTCCAGTTTCTAAACATATTTTATGGAATGTTTAATAAATTTTATTCACATTTTCAATAACTAGTCATTTCCAGATACCTAATGTGTGTTTCGGAAAACTATCAAGGCCAAGGTGGAGACAACAAAATGTTAGTTTCTCTAATCCCCTGACAGAAAAGATAAATGACTATATCTATCTTTGATGAATTATATTGAGGCACAATTAATTTTAAATAATGGTGTTTGATATCATACCCAATTTTAAGTTTTTAAACATTTGAACTTTTAACTTTATTACCCTATTTTTTAATTCATTGTTAATTAACAATTTATTATTTTACAGGCTTTATGAAATGCTTTGCTGTCATGGTATAGAACTGCAATGTTTATTAACCAACCCATTTGTCAATTCGGTTGTTTCGGACACTCAATTATGTAATGAAATTGGACTTGATTGGGAAAACGCAGAAAAACTGAACAGTTCAGTCTCAAGTTACTCTCCAAAAGTGGAGTATCTGAAAGCTTTTCTCCCAAGGTAATTCTTTTTGTTTGTGCTATCCTTATCTAGTTAGACAGTTTTAGTAAACTTAACCATTGGTTCCTTTCCCATTTTGATATGGGATTTTATTTGGTGACTGCCTCACCATCCTTTGACACACCATGACTTGAGAGGTTATTAATTAGGTGGCAAACTCCCATAATGCACCACTTTTTGTGAAAAGTTATAAACCGAATAAATGATTAAAAAGTCCGTCACGCAGGGCTGCGTAAACTAAGCAGATTTCCCATGTGAAGTTTTACAATAGAGAAATTTCACGAGAGTCGAGAAGTTAAGGAAACGGCCGTTAGCCGCCAAGATTTAATAAAAAATGCAAATATCTCGGTTAATATTCAAGATAGAGAATAAATATATATAACAATATTTATAGTAAATTTAATTTGCAATAAGATTGATTCTGTACAATTTTTCGATCGACGTATAGCAACGGAGATATTTCGAATTTTCGAAAATCCTCCCCTCTAAACCCCCCCTCCCACTCGTCTGATTTCAGCCGTTAACGAACTTGATCTTTCTTTTTACATAAAACAACTAAATATCGAGTTTGGTAACGATCAAACAAAAATTGCGACCGCTAGAGCAGTAACAGACAAATATATATATATATATATATATATATATATATATATATATATATATATATATATATATAGAGAGAGAGAGAGAGAGTGAGAGAGAGAGAGAGAGTTTTGAACGGACCTCATTTTTGTCATCTACTAGGTAGGATTGATAGACATTTGAAGAAAAATTTCGAAAATTCCGTCATGAGTACAACCTCAATAGCTGATTTCCCTTCAGGGAAATCTGCTAATATTGAAAACTAATAAGGACAAATGAGTTCCTAAAGTCTCACCAAATATTAGCTTTATTATTCAACCTCCATCAAATTTAGAACCATTTCATACCTGATTACTTTATATCTGGTTTAGGTATTGGCTTAACTATGAATCATGTTAGTTTAAATATATTTCTTCAATCTTTTTTAAAATAGTATGGATTTTTAGAGATACCCTTTAAATTTTATTATTTTGAGCAGAATACAAGAATTCAGTAACAACACAGTATTTATTTGTAAGTTTATTTATCATTGCTCTATGATTATAAATTGATATTAATTTTCTGGCTAAAAATTGTGTGTTAGTTCTTAACATAGTCTCTTGATATTGGTACTGAAGTACCATAGTAGCATTTGAATAAATAAAACGGTCAGGTCAATTTGTTTTGTCTTCCTTTTGAACAATTTAATTCATTAGCATTCTATCCGCTTTTAAGGAAATATTCTATTGAGATTATAAATTAATTTTATGATCCAGTGACTATTTTATAAGTACCCTCCTCTTTTCTTCCTTTGATAAAAATGAATTCATTCGGGATACAAATTACACTGGTCTGCATGAAAATCGGCCCAGACACCATTCCTGCTGATTATTTTTTATATTATTTAGGGTTATTTTAGCCTTTACAGTATTCTGAAGTGTCAAAAAGTCTAAAATATGAATATTTGTACCAAAGAGGAAAATTTGGGGGGGGGGATACGCCTCCTTATATTATTAAAATGATTGATCATCCAGGTTTTGCTAATTTTTTTCACTTTTGTCTATTTATTCTATCTACCACCTCCCGCTCTCTCCCTTCACAAAGCACCCCAAACTATAAAAATTTATAGCATCAATCAGATTTTTTTGCCGTTTTCTAACAATTCCAATAATTCTAACAAGGTAAATAAATACTCTACATTGATCACAACTTACACTAATGCCTAGAAAACAGACAAGTTGATTTTATTACCGCTAGAAATGTACTATTGAAAGATACCGATTACCGTCCAAGGCCATTATGACAAGAACAGTGTTCAAAAGTATAAATGAGGTAATGAGAACACCAGTGTAATACAGATAATAACCTTCCTAACTTTTGCTAAATATTTTTGTCATTGTTGATATATATTGGTATTACTATATATTAATATATATTGTTGTTACTATATATTTTTATTATTTGGTGGTATTTGGATAAAGATTAGGAAGACAGGAAGCTGGAATATGTGGAAAAGAAATGTGATGGGGAAAAATGGGAGTAATATTTGGATTCAGGAGGTCATTTTACATAAGATTGAGCAGAAATGGTGAAGGGTCATGAAAACATTTTTTTTTTGGTGATCTGTGTTATTTGTGTTCAGGTTGAAACCCCTTCTCTATACAATTTATGGGATATCAGAGCTCTTGTACAATTTTAGTCTTGACCTTAGCTTATAAAAATGTATTTTATTATAAAATTTAACATCCATCTGTAAGGAGTACTTATATAGGTACTGCACAATCATTACAATTTTTTAAGCATATTTTCCTTATCTCTTTCAGAGAAACAATTGCAGCTCTCTGCAACTATTTGGCTGTTAGCCGGAAGAAAGTTATTTTGAATGTAACACATGAAGAAACGACTGAGACTGAAACAAGGCCTGAAAATCTTACAAACAAAATAGAATCTGGAGAGTCCCCACCTAGTGAATTAGAGAAAGATATACCATTAGAACAGCCTAATTTAGTGGTCCCAGAAGTAGAAGTTCCTGATGTCATTAATATACCTGTCCCAGAAAATGATTCATCATTGATTGAAGCAGTTAATAAAAGTGTTAAATCTCAGAATGACTCAGTCACACCAGAGATTTCAGTGCCTACAACAGTTAATGAAACAAATGATAAAGGTATTTATATTACTTTTACTTGATACATTAAGGGCTCAGGTTAGACATGTGAGGTAAAGTGTTGCATTTAATCTCACATGGTAAACCTAGAGTGGCTAGTTCGATTTCCGCCTAGGCAATAGGAATTGATTTAGTGACAAACCCATTAAATAAACTTCTTAGTCCCAACCTGGATAGAAAAGGGTGGTAACCTATAGATAACCCATCCTAATTAGCCTCACTCATGGTGACTTAGTACCCCATTTAGATCAAGAAACATGGTAAACATTGTGAATAACATGAAAATTGAAATATTTAAAAATACTAAACAAATCTTTTAAAAGAGTGAGGTAAGTAGGTTTACCTGTGTTTGAATATAAGCTTGGTGATTTCTTTTTACTTGTCTATTGATGAAAATTTTAATTTTATATTGAATTACAAAGTTTTTATTTTTTTAATATTAGCTTTTCCACCTGAAGAAGTGAATGACACTTTACCACTCATTGAAACAACTGGAGACGAACCAGTTACACTAGACTCACTTGCATTGGACTCATTATTTCCTGAATCTGAAGAAGAACAAGAGCAGGAAGCCTCTAAGGTTAAAAAAGATGAAGTGGTTGAACAGGAAGAAGCAAAAGTTTCTACTGCTACTGTACAAAAAGAATCTGTTTTTGTTCGACTTGCAAACAGAATTAAGGTAAATCATTGTGTTTTATTATTATTCGGCTGCATTTAAACTACCTGATTCTCATCATTTTGATTTTCCCAGATCCTTGCTAATTTATAAATGAATTTCAATGATCAGACACACTTTCAACAATGCATTGATTTAAAAGAGTATTGACTTAGTCAGTTTAAAATGGTTTCCCAATAAGGCATTTATAATAGTTTCTATTTGTGCATTGTTAAGAGCAGCAGGGAATTAGAGGAAAATGTAAATGTAGAGGAAACTTTGGTCCATTGGCTGGCCAGTAGATAAACAAATTTTGTTGATTTTCCTTTTTAATGCAGTTTTGAAATATTTCCTCCTCTGGGAGTATGTTATGAGAAATCTATATAAATAAAATTGAATTTTGTTTAAAACAATATCTCTGTCAGCCTGTTTGTTATTCAATCGCTCAAAAATGGTTCAAAAGATTTCTATGGACTTTTATATGAGAGTCACTGTCACAGCATAGGCTATATGAGAATTTGAATTTTCAACTAGGTAGGCATGCTTAGTTCAATGCCGAAACACATATTTGTCAACATTATTTACTAATATTGGTTTAATCAAGAAAAATGTACAAAGAAATTGTGTTTAGAATAATGATTACAGTGCTAAAACAGCATTCACTTTAATAAATGTCAAAGTTTTGGCTTTCTACATCCAGGTGACGACTTATTTATGTTATATGAGAATGCCTTAATAGTATTGAGAATTTTTTTATGTATCTATTAAGGGAATGAATATTGTTAACATGAATTATTTTATACTTTATTACTACTGACGAGGTTTTCTTAGAATTCAAAATTTAAGCCCACAAATGTCATTGTAAATATTGGTTAGAAAAAAAAAACAAATTGTATTTAAAATGTATTTTTCAGTTTTAATATGTTGCTGAAATTTGTGAATTTCAAAATTTTTCTTCTAACTTCCGTTCATTAAATAGAATTCATTAGTTTTCCTAGACAGTGCCTCAAGAAAATTGTAAACTTTTATGTATGTTTATTTAGGAAATGAATATGCACTATATTATCAGGAGTGAGGATTGCTTGGAATAACCTTAATTATTTATTTTCTTGGAAATCATTTTTATTTCATCACACACCTATGGTTAACTCATTACTTCTGAAATCTGGTTGGTCACCTTATGATGTCACAGCAAAATGCTAGAGTATTTAATAATAATTTTTTCTCTGAAAGCTAAGATGATGCTATCATTACATTTTGGTGGAAACTACTTTTTAATTCCATGTACGATAATAAATTCATCTAATAGCCATTCCATGCATCATGCTTAAAACTATGATATGACTTCAATTTTATGGCAATAATGGCATTATTTAGAGCTTATATTAATTCAGTCTTTTTTTTAATAAAATACTATTAAACTATATAATATTAGTACTATATTAATACTAGAGGACTATTTTAATTTTAGGCACTGGAAGTTAATATGTCTCTCTCAAGTCAATATCTTGAAGAACTCTCTCGAAGATATAAAAAGCAGGTTGAAGAGCTCCAACGAAATTTAAACAATGTTTTAGAAGACCGAAGACTAGCCACTGAACGTGAAAGTTTGCAAGGTGCTCAGTTAGCTGCTCTCTCACAGAAAGTTGAAATTCTTACAATTGCTCTAGGAGAACTTATTGCTGAGCGTGATAGTTGGTCCAATAAGGTTGGTAAGACATATGCATATTCAATATCATTGTAAAGCATAGATTTAAAAGACTATGCTCAGTCTGAAAGAGGCTATAATTTGAAAAAATCACAATAGCTAAGAAACACCATTCTATATTTTATCAATATAAAAAGTAGTTTAGGATTTTATAGTTTCTTGACGCTATTTGCCCTGTGAAAGAACAGCCTGAAATTGTAGTTAGTAGCTTATACCCTTTATGGAAATCATTAGAAACTGTTTCATTATAATTACAGCTCTTTTATTAATTGGATCTCAGAATTGTTTAGATCTTTAAGTTGGCCATTATTTGATCTCAACATACAAACATCAGTGCCATATTAGTAAGGTAATCAATTTAAATTGAATCGATTTTGTATATCATTAATGGACACTTGGGTATCAATTATAAATTAATCCTTGATATGCAAAAATCATGATGACAGCTTTAAGATCCAGAATCGTGAATATTAGTTTGTTCCTGGTGTTTTGTGCTAATCTCTAATATTTTGCCAGGCCACTATTTGATATGTTCAATTAAATTTAATTCACCCCTAGTCAGTAATTGAATTATTTTTTTAAATATGTTAAATCTGATGTAATTAGTCTTTACAGGTTAGAGTTTAGTTTAAATATCAAAACCAATATATTTAGGCGAAAATATCTTTCCTTGATTATATAAAAGCTGAAACTCTCCTTTGGTTACAGGCTCTTGTATTTGGACAACATGGTGTCATTGTCTGTTTGGAGGTCATTGGATTCATTGTCTTAGTTTGGGTTTGGAGAAGACTGGGACCTTCTCCCGCTTCAAAGGAAAAAGCAGTTCAAAAAACTCCTAATCTTGTCAGGAGGCATAGTGCTGAAGAACCCCGTAAGCGTAATACTCAGAGGCGACCATCAGAAGAAGCTTGTCTTCCATCAGGTGTGTAATCATTATCTTTTCATGCCCTAACTCATTGTATAACTAAAATGTACTGTGATAATATGATAATCCAGTAATATCAAGCCTTTAATCCTTTATATTTAAATAACATATGTAATACTCACAAAAATATTGCATTTTTTGGATAATTGTTTCCATTTCATTTACATGATTAATAAGTAGAGATTGAAAATTTTAATCTAATCAGGTACTAATGACTAACTGTGTTAAAAAAAAAAATATGGATGCCAACTGATTTAGCAGCTTCTTTGAAAACGGCATGACTATTCGAAAATAAAATAATTGATAGATAAAATAAAAAAGGCATAAATGAATTTAGTTGTTTTGTTCATGTTTATGCATATGAACAAACCTTAACTTACATATCAATGAATAAAAGTAATGAATGTGCAAGTGTCAAACAAATATAGGAACAAGGTTAGTGAAATTAACTGAGAAGCATGCTCACAGTAAATGATTAAATGAACAAACATGCACTCGAGTAAATGTGAGTACAACTCTTAAATGAATGATATAAAAATGATTAAACTCTCATTTGTATATATGAATGAGATAAAATGATTTTTTTTTTTTTTGCCTTTTTGGTGGATTATTTGCTTAGTTAATTTATATTCAATTGGTTACTTTTGTTTTTAAAGTAACTAATGAGTCTATCAGTTTCTATTATCCATTTGAAGATTTTAAGTCATAATTCTGTTATTGCCATTTAGACTAATGTTAGTAAATCTGCCAGTTTGAAAAATAATATTTGCTCAAGTAATTTTGAAAAGTTTAAATCTCCTTTTCTTTAGAAAAGAAACTCCCCCTCCTCCCCCCACCTCCAGAATGTTCTTCGCATAAAATTTAAGAGACTCCATTTAATGAGAAAAATAGTCTAAACTGTTATCATATTCTAAGTTTTTATTAATTGTATTTTAATCTTAGTAACCTTGGAACTCTATTTGTGTGCACACTACACTAAATAATTTGGGATCAAATAATAATTACAACTTTGTAAAAGCATCATTAAACTTAATGTTTTACTTCTTTTATTTTATTTTTTTAATTTTCTTACTTCACTTTACTCTTTTCTTGTGTCAAGTGATTAGTTGTAACAACTTATGTCCTTAAATAGAAGAAAGATTTTTAATGTTTCAATAAGTTTATATCTTAGATAATTTTAAAACAAAAAATTTTTCTTTTCTTTGTTGTTTATTACAAGTCCATCTGATGGATAGCTCTATCAGTTTTAGACTTTAGTGGAGCTCTCTCATTTTATACATATATATATATATATATATATATATATATATATATATATATATATATATTTCAGGAGAGGTAGTGATTATTTCATGTTCTCATCTAATGCTTAAAATTTTAACATTTCTGTAAAAAATTTGGGGAATTTTTTTTTTTTTTTTTATCATTCTCTTGTAATGTGCCGTGCAAATTTTGAGGAAGTTGAATATAAGATTCAATGATGTCAATATTCCAAATCTGTAAGTCGTAAGCTTTTATGTTTTTTTTTTTTTAATTTATATTCTCTTTGTTTGTCAAAGTAAAACTAACTTCTATTATTTAGTAGTTTATTTTAATGTTTGTTGATATCACATCTCTGTCATTTTTCTATGCATTATATACTTAATTAGAGTTTACTCGTTAATTATTATGTAAATTGCCTCATGTTTCTGTGTGAGCACTAATGCCACAACATAGTGAAAATTGTTAATTTTATGCTTTAAAAAGCCATCATGCTTCAAAAGAAATCCACCATTATCCATATAATAACCACACACTCTTCAATAGTCTTATGCCAGTGAAAGCAATTAACATTAAACTTCTGGAAGTTAGGTTTATTAATCCAAAATTATTTATCATTTAAATCAAGATTGTGAATTCATCGGGGTGATTTCAATGAATTACAGGAACTTTATATGTGATCTACTCCCTGTTCTCATTTAAAAAAATATTTATAATTGAGAAAATGATTAAAAATTATAATGATGTGCCATCTAATCAGCACCATCTATCGGCACTTGCGGGTCTTCATTCCTTTATAATTCATTTTTTCTTTAATTATGTGAAAATTGTGTTCTCTATTTTCTCCTAATAGGCTGAAAATGATTCTTCAAGCTTATTGGCTACTTTATTTTATAGTATCAATATTACAGATTCACAGCATTCAAGTTAGCTGGCATTTATGTTTTTCTCTTGTCTTATATGTACTGAGACTACAAATTTATGCCTCAACTAGTTTTACCTTCTTATTTCGTTTCTTCTCCATTGAATTGTGCATTTCTAATTACTAGATTCATGTGTCTATGCTTGGCTATTCTATGCTTAATCTTTCTTGTCCAAAATCTGTTATATCATACTTCATTACCTTTCTATGAGGTATCCTATATACTTGTTTCCCATCATTTTTGTCTTTTCATAGCTTTTGTCTTCCCCTCTTTATTTTGATGCTGTCCTTTAGTGTTTCAATCGCTCTCTTTGCTAATATTGTTATTGTCATCATTGATGAAATTGTCCATGTTGTTTTAACTTCAAAATTATTTCATTACAGCTTGGAGTTATGTGATTCACAATCAAAACTCATTCTGGTCACGATTTTCCAGTGAAAAGCTAAAGGTACATAATAACTTGTTTTGTTGAATTTAATTATTTCTCTGTATTGCTAAGAGAAATTGAGTTTGGACAGAGTATATAGTTATTCATTTAGACTATAACATAAAAATATAAATACATGTAATTCGTTCATTGCTTATTATAATATATATTGAGCTATTATTTAAAATATATATTGCATATATCATTATATGAATTTTATAATTGTCATTTGCATCAGTTTTAGTCAATTTCAGGAGTATTTAGTTCAGTGAAAATAATACTTAGGTTTTTATTCCACTATGATTCATGTGGAGTCCACTTCTATTTCCTACAACCTCAATAGCTGATTTCCCTTAAGGCATATCTGAAAAATAACTTTATTAACAAAAAATTGAATATACATATGAGAGAGGATTTGATATACATTTGATGTATATTTGAATAGAATTTAAAGTATTATGTATACTAAATTGAATGCAAATACTTTTTGAGTTTAATTACTTAAAAAAGTTTCTATTTAAGGTAGCTACCAACAATATTTATATTTTAGTCTAAATGATTCTCTTTTTTCTAGGGGGTACACATAAAGAACTCCTTACTGAAGCACCAAAAAGGAAAGTTTCTCGAGATGGTGTAAGAAAACGAAAGAGGAGGCGAAAAGGTGGCGATGTTGTAGTTGTTGGAAACGGCGAAGGTGATTGGCAACCATTAGAGCCAGCACCTGAATTTATGAAAACTGCTATGTGGCACAGAGGGAAGCGTTCATCTCAAACCCAAACATCTTCTAGTCAAGAGGCACTTTCTATATCCAGTGACATTGCAAAACCAAAAAAAACAGGGGCTATTAAAAGGATCGTAAAAAAGCTCTTCTGACGATGACTTCTGAAATTTTAAAACCTTCACATTTGAGGGGGTAAAATGCCAATATGTCATGGTTAAAAAGAATTGTTTCAAACCAAACTATTTATTTTATTTTCTCATGGTATGATTTCACATCAATACAGAAATCTTTTAAAATAAGATGACTTCATAGTTCATTTTATTCTCTGTATTTAAAAGGAAGAGAATTAAATGTATGAAAAAGAGAAAATATTTCCTTTTATGATAATTATTAAATGATTTTTGTAGTTTTTAAAATGTTGAATTTATATTAATCCAAAAGTTCATAAAAATAATAATCTAAAAGTTAGTACAGGTAAATAAATGTAGATAAAAACATTATGTATCAGATGTCAACTAATATAAACTGCTTAACTTAATAACCCATTTTAAACTCAGAAATTATGAGATTTTAAAATAAGTTATTAATCTTTTATTTAAAAAAAAAAAAAGTGGAAAAATATAAATTAAAAAGTGTGAAAATTAATTTTGGCTCTCCATTTGCCCAAGTTCTGTTCTCACACATATTTATTTATCTGTTTATATAGGACATTTATGGTTAATTTCGGCAGGATAAATGCCCTCTTCGCAGCTCTTCCTTCTATGTTGCACTTAATTGAAGGATGAGTAAAAGATTATTGTAAGAAAAATGTATCATATAGTTCTAAAAATGAAAACATAATTGTAAACTCTGTTGTTTTTGTTTCTTTTCTTATTAATGTCTAACGGTAAGTATCATATTTCTCCAAGAGAATTAAATTATCACACCTTTAACTTGATTGATCCATACCTAAATGGAGTAACTCTGATATATTTAAGTTTATAAAAATTAAAAGTTCCTTCTAGCATGTACCTGAAAGAGTAATTTACTGCATTATATTTATGAATTTAATTTTATTTTATTTTACATTGGTGAAGTTATTTGCATTTGATGTGAACCCTTAGCAATTACTATAGCCAAATGGTATTACAAATAATTGCATTTATTTCCGAATGTTAAGATTGGACGTCTGAGTTTTGATAATCGTCTCTCAATTGTTTTTCGTTGGACTGAGCTGGATATGCAAATCTCTTCCCTAGTAAACTACACTTTAATTAAAATTTCTAGGTTAAGCATACAGAATTCTATAAATTATTTTAAAATAATAGGACTAAATAATAACAAAAAATAGTTTATAGTTGTTCTGTCACTTAAATTTAATTATTCTTGATCTTAATATTTGCTTACAAACATATTTTGTCCCTTGGCATATTTAATTTTCTGAATTCTTGAAAACACAAAAAATGTGTTTCTCTTAATTAGTTATATTTCTTTTATATGTTGTAAAATATTTTAATTTATATTAATAGAACCTACCATAATAAGGAAACCAAATTTATGTCCTATTTATTTCCATACAAAATAAAAAATGTACATGATTTTATAATTAGCAACAATTTTTTTTATATATTTAGTTTTATATTAACCAGTCCTTTATTTAAAAGTAATAATTGAAATTTAACTTTCATATTTATGTTATTTTTCTTCAGACTTAGCTCTCTAGAGCACTTTAAAATATTTGTCTCCCAATTGGCTATTTATCCTTTTTTTTAAATTGAAGGTATTGCCTTTTGAGGCAGATTGAAAATTTATGCATTCAAAAAGTTGAATGCATTACTCAGGCTATTATGTAATCTTATAATAGAGTGTTGAAAAAGCAGCCAGGTTTAAATTTGGGGAGTTGGGCATCAAATTTTGTTTTGCTATGTGATTAGCAGTGTTATGGCCTTGGGTATTTATTCATTCGACTAATGTCTACTCAGTACCATAAGGCATATACAGAACTACTTATGTAAACCTTTGAGGGAAACAATTCCTTGGCCATGTCAGTTCAGGGGAGACAAAATATGACCACATGTCCTCCCACCAATGGTTGAGGCTTCAGAGCCAGAGTATTAGTAGTATTATTGTTATGCAAAGTACTAATATTTATTTTAATATGTTATTACCATATCATATCATTGTGGGTCTTGTCCATTTTGCCAGCAAGTTATTTAACCACAGATAACTGCTTACATTCATGATAACTATAGATATGGGGTTTGTAGCCAATATCTGGATACCATTGCTGAATTCTCATATTAGTTAATATACAATTCCTTTTAGTCACTTCACTATAATAAAAAGACACCTAGATAATGACTCATACGAGACCAGATAACATCTCTTATCCTGATATTTATTGAACTCAACCAAAAACACATACACACATTTTTAGATACAACTAGAACTAGAGAGATTATTTTTCCTCGATTTATTTTATGGTCATTAGAAACAAACAAATAAAACAGAAATATAGCCCTTTGTTAATACTTTTTGAAATTACAAGAAGCGTGTAGAGCCTTCCATATCTGAAAAAGATATTTTAAACTGTACCGAAACAGCACAGATCTGTATCTGTATTTATGATTAGAAGAAACACCTAACTAATGGAACTAATTTGTGCAATTAAGAAGTGCAGATTGTATTAGTTGGGTCATTGTCAAGAGTATGGAGCCTAACAGGCTGACCAGACAATTGTATGTAGTCTGGCTTGCAGATTGAAGTGAGGCCCTATAATTGGTGGGCCCTTGCCGTTGGCTTCTATATATTGATACTTGATTAGAATCACTCTTATTGTTCAATTTTCGAAGTGTTGGTGGTTATGGTTAGTTTACTCAATAAGACTGGGACCCTGGTAATTAGATTAGATGCCCTGGTTCTGCAAGGTCCTAAGTACCAAGTAATAAGCAAAAAAATTGCTTGAATTTAAAACTATGTAATTTAATAATGCATGATAGTGGATCCACTTCTTTAAGTTGCCCTTCCCTCTATATCTCACAATCACTCATGTTCACAGATACAGTTTGACTTCATTTCAACAAACACAATGTTAAATAGAATATATAAAGTTATGTTAATTGCAAGTAAACTAAAGAAGAAAAATGTTTTAACTGGACATGCGTTAAAAAAAGACACTCTCCTTACAGCTTTGGGAAGTTCACTATTAGGGCCAGAATCAATAAAAGTATTTATTTAAGTTGTGACAAAACTGGTATGTTACACACTGTTATCACAGTTTGTCCAGTAATCGATAGCTATTTCGCTATTGGAATAACTTGCTGACATGAAATGAAGTAGAACCCTCTTTTCTTATATTTGTAATTAAGTATAACAATTTATCTATTTCCCTGTAAGCTTTTACTCTTAGTAAAATAATTGATCCTCTCCCTTCATCAATGTTTTATTTCTTATTTGGACAGCTATGGAGTAAAATCTGAAAAGCCAATATATAATATCTAAGAATAGATTTAGTTCTCTGTACAATTTATTAGTATAATACAAGTATTTTAGACCTATAACTATTGTCATTCCCTCTCTCGAATCCAATATGTTAAGTAAAGAAATAAACCCACTATTGAGCTCCATCTAACAAAAATGCATTTGTACTTAATAAATACTTAATATCTATATTTGTTAATTTTATTACATTATAATTACAATTTAGATATTTTAATTATTTTTGAATGAGTCATTAATGAAAGTATTCTTCCTGATCTTCTTTTATATTATTGTGTTTATACTGCCAACTTTCATAATCCAACTTAAATAAATTATTTATTGATTAATTTGCTTTATAAACAAATAAATTATGGAAATGATCACAAATAATGGATAGTTTCAGAATGGAACCTTTCATTTATTTGTAAATTCCTTTAAAGAGCAATCTAGTTATATTTCTAGTAATGTAACTAGATTGACTTTGTACAGGCCTTAACTTCCATAGCATTCCATGAAAGCTCCTCCTCAAAAAATTTAACCAATGGAGGAGCCAAAACAACATTTTACTACTCTAAAAGTCAAACAATTCTTTATTAAGCCGATTTAATACACACTACTTCACTGAAGATTAGGCTTGGGAGTTAATCTTTATATTTTTTTTAAAAAAGTGAATTAATTAATATAATATCTATTGTATTTTTTAAATTGTTATAAACATTCAAATGGTATTCAATCAAAATGTTACCAGTTCACAAAATATAAATCGTGTTAATGAACAATTAATTATGATTTTCATAATTAACACCCATCCTTAGAAATAACATTAAGAAAATGATGCCAGGTTCAAACCTGGAGATTGCACATTAAATTGCATTTAGCTGGGAGTTCCATCCCCCAAAGCCGATACAGCATTATGAGGTTTACTTGAAGAAAGAAGATGCAATCTTTGGTCTGCAGTGCAAACACATTATGGTAGGGAATGCACATGCCCTCCCACCAAAGCCATGTGGCAGACCTTGGCTCTTCATGAACTGTTGAGCCAAAAATTTTTTGTTTTCATTAAGAAATATTTTTAGTACACTTCATCATTTGAATACCTTTCATTTATATAAATGCTTGATGTTGATTTTGTAAATCTTATAAAGTAGTTATTAATAATCAGTTTGTAGAAACAAAATTATTGAGTGATTGAATCTTTTTCTGTATTTATAATTTCTTTATTCTTCCATAGTGTAAATATGTGATTAAGTAACAGCAAAATATTTATGAGGGAATAATTGAGGCACTAAGAAATAAAAGATAACATCTAACTCTGTTAAAAAAAATCGTATGCTGACTGTTGATTAGTTTGGGCACTTCTTGAAAAAAAAAAATCAAACACTTTCATAGTGGAATTAAATTTAATAATCCTTTTTTTAAAGTAATTTGCCCAAAATATGTGAATTTATATAATAATAAGGAATATATTTTATATGTTCAGCAAATGTCAGTTACCATGTATTATTTCTAAATGTCTCAATTAATTTTTCAGCATTATTTGATGAATCTAGATGTTAATCTTTAGAATTATGTCACTTATATATATTGAGTGTTAACTAGAATTACCATTAGCATAGTCAATATTTATGTAACGAGTGTTAAAAGTTTATTCAAATAATAAAAACTTTGTAAATTTACTCTTAATAAGTTTAATAGTTAAAATATCTTTTTAAATTGTAGGATACTATTTCTTATGTTTTATTCTTTTTTTCTGGAAAAAAAAATGGTTTGTACTGTATAGAATGGACTCTGTGATAGGGTGGTTTAATGTATTTGTATGATCTGAAACCATTATATATTACTAAGGAAAATGACAAATATGGGATTAATCTTTGTGCAGAGAATGATGATTAAATGGGTAGAAATGAAATAAATAATTTATATTTGTCTGTGGTTGACGATAATTTGTATTCTCAAATTACAAGACTGCATTTTTCCATGTTTATTATGTTAATTATATGTTTGAGAAATGTTTAACTTTGACATATTCTTAGTCAAAAAGCACAATTTTAACTGCACAGAACACTTGACTTAAACAAATTTGCTACTTCGAAAAGGCATACTAAATTTGTTTTGTCCTTAGCTCTAGTTAAATCTAAGATACAAAGTGTTTGTGCAAGAATGAGGAGGTGAAAAATGATTTACATGATTATTATTCATGTTTTTTTTCATTATTTTTATTGGAATATCAGACGATTAAAAATGTAGACTACAATAATATTCTTGGGTTTATAAATCGTTAAATGAAATTCCTTAAGTTGTGAAAGTCCTGAAATAAATTGTCTTGATTCATTTTATTATTTATAAAATCTAGAATGAAAATATTTTGGATAGATTAGTTTTGAGTGGTTTAGGAGTGCCAAAGAGCTTGTACTTTGTAATATATTTATGTGATTATTGCTAATTATTTATTATTTCAAACATTTGACTGATTTTAATATTCCATTGCACTATTTATAATATTATTTATGACTATTTTGGAATATTTAGAATTATTGTTAGCAAATATATATAAATATATTTTATTTAATTTAATTAAAATATTATAATGTAAAGTGTATATATTTTTTTTATTATTGTCATGAAATAAAGTCCTATTGTGGTTGTAATAATTAATAGTTTATTTCTCATCCCAACTATATCATTTTCAAAAATTTCATATTGATGGCCGGTTTCCTCATCCTTGAGGCCAGCTGACATTTGCTCTTTCAATACTCTTGTCAGTTCTCCCATAACATCTGCAAAAAACAAAACAAAAATTGGCATATCACATAGTAGGTTGGTTCCGCCAGTATGTATAATACTTGGCATCTACCGGCAGATAAAACAAAAATGTTCATGTATTTCATTATTACAATTTGTAATCATTTCCTGTGATTGATGAATGGAATTTTAATCTCCTTTTGCAGATTTCCTGCAAGTTGTACTCATGACTAAATGATCCTTTCATGATAAACAACAAAAAAAAAAAAAAATAGATTTTGATGAATATATGTTTTCACTTCAAAGTAAACCCCTCCCAATCAAACAGATCCAGAAACAAGGCAAACCTCTGCATTCTACTTCCTTCTATCTCCCATCACATTCCTGTTATTTCCCATAATGAGAATGATCCTTGAGAAACTACTTCTACTGGGCTTGGTGGATAAACATTTATCTCAAGATTTTTGCATTTTAGCAGATTTCCCTTAAGAAAAATCAGCTATTAAAGGCGTACTCATGACACTATTTTCAAAAATTTCCTGCAAATTTCCATCGATCCTACCTAGGAAATGTCGAAAATGAGGTCCGTGCAAAATTATGCAAGACATGCAAATTCTGTTAACGCTCTAGCAGTTCCAATTATTGATTAATCGTTACCAAACTTGATATTTAAACATTTTATGCAAAAATAATGATCATGGCCCTCAATAGCTAGAAGGGGGAGGGGTACATCACTTAAGGGAAATCAGCTATTGAGATTGTACTCACGATTTCTGAAAAATTTCCTCAAATGTCCATCGATCCTACCCAGAAGAAGACGAAAATGAGGTCCCTGCTCGCTGTGTGTGTGTATGTATATATATATATATATATATATATATATATATATATATATATATATATATATAGTCACTTTTATTACAAAATCAGTAATAAACATTGTTTATTAGAGTTCTTTAGGATTGTAAAATTATACACACACAAGCTTCACACTTTTTATCACTGCACAATTTATTTAACAATGCACTATACATTTGGTTAATTAGTTTTATTTCTGCTCACAGTATGCACTGATATCTTTACTGTTCTTGTTATTACACAGTCCAATAATTCACTGAAGTCCACAAAAACATGTCACTCCACTGTCCTTTACTTCGCGAAGTTAACGGCACTGCACTGTCTTAAACAGGCATATATAATGTTACTTACAGAGTCAAAGCACAGCACTGTTCTTCACATAAAAACACTTTACCGCTCTGCAATTGAGTCGCACTGTAGCACCGAACGCACTGATGATCACTTGAAGACAGCTGAGAACAAACTAAACTGTTGGCCGAGCTGTACATGCTTATATAGAGGAGTGGCAACATCAAAGGGCGCTATCTCAAAGGTACTGGACTCTTTAGTCTGGAATAATCCAGGCACCAATAGTCCTTCCCCGGTCGGCTCCTTTCTACTTCCCAAATACGTGACTATCTCTGGGGTCATTCCACATCAAATCAACCACACCATGACACCCATAATTTCAGATTTTGTTGAATTTTATTTTGGGTGTTCTATTCATTGATTTGAGAAACCATACCAAATATTTTTGATATATCATTGGATTTTATGGCCTCTTAAAGTTTTGTGATTTTCGTGTTGTTTATCGATAGGGAACAGTAAAATAAATTTGTTCTGATTTCAAAAATAATTTATAACTTTCTTATTTATGAACCAATTTTTATAAAAAATTTTGGTCAAATGGTTATTTGACTCCTTCATTGTTTATTCCAAGTTTAAAAATAAATATTTATAAAAATTTAGAAATTTGTATGAATTAAAAGAAAATGATATATAAAGGTAAATACAAAGGTAGTTACATTACACAGATTTATTCTAAATGAAATACCGTTTACATTATAGAATTCATCAGTCTAAAATGTACTTTGATATGTACAATTCTTACCCTAAAATTGCTATTTTGGTCAATGTCGAAGCCCAAGGATACCACTGGACCTCAAATTCTTGCACTACACATCCTCTATCATCATACACATCAAAGATGCAACTGAGAAAAATCTTGTCCTACCCCTTTGCAGTATATCTGATGACCTCAAACACGATGTAAGTAAGGTGTATGAAATCCAAAAATCTGCTATTACGTTTTTGAAGGAAAACAGCCGACACTTTAAAATAGATCATTACTTCAGTGGTGACTGTGCTGCTCTCTACAAAAATTAGTACAATTTCATAAATCTATGCCTACATGAGAATGATTTTGAAATTCGGGCCCGGGTGTGATGGAATTGAGGGTACAGTGAATCGATTAACTCGGAAGGAAAGTTTGAAAATATCCTTAGAAAACGAAATAATATCAGTGACTGAACTGTTTGACTTTGCAAAACCGGAATAGAAAAAGTCCATTTTTTCCTCATATCTAAAGAAAAAGCTGAATTAATTCGCTCTGCTTTGGAAGGTCACTTCAAAGATGTTCAAACTCTTCCAGGGACAAGATCATTTCACAACATTCAGCCAATAGATGACTCAGGAACCATTGCCGCTGAAAGAATTGCCATTGATGAAAAAGTAGTAACAATCAACCAAATTTTAAGTAACATTCAAAGATTTAAGCCCAGGATGTACGTGAATATGACAGATTGTGGTACTTTGACATGGTGAGTGAGGTGAACACCGAAGAACAAGATGTCACTGTACAGTTCCTTCATCCCCATGGACCTTCAGTATCATTTTCTTGGCCTAAAAAGGAGGATATATATGCTGTACCCATTCTTCATATTATGACTGTGGAATCTCCAAAAACAATGACAGGAAGAACATACCAGTTTTCACAACAATTTATTACAAGTGTAGAAACAAAATTAAATGATATTTCAAAATTGAAGGGTTTGGTGTAAAGAGGAGGTTGCTCCAATTTTTCCAGTTTTGGGAAACCAAAAACAACGTTTAAAAAATTCAAATTTTAAGTTATGTAAAAATATTTTTGTTGCTTACTTTCAATTATGGTATTTACATATTAGAACAGTATTTTCATTCAAAAAATATCATCCAAATGTTGGTACGTGGATTATCCTTGGAGCTACCTCTTTTTTGCCCAAAAGAATGGAATATGAGGAATGGAGGAATATGTTATGTCTTGGAAAAAGGTGTAAAAATAAATAGAATGTACAATTATTATGTATTTTTTATTCAAAGAAAACTGAAAATAAAGTACAGCAAAATTATTGGTTTATTTTGGAACGTTCGCAGCGAGGCGATAAATTATTGGTTTTACAAACAGAAAATAACATCATTATAACGAATAACATAAAATACGAAAATAACATCATAATGATTGAAGCTGCATCCTTTTGGGGCCAAATAAAAGAGGATTTTTTTTGTCACAAGAAAGTGTTTATAACTCCTAACAGCTATGGGATGGAGCTACCTCCTTTTTGCAGCAAACCCTTCAATTGTAAAGAAGATTCGGCAAAACAACCATTTTAGGGGTAAGAATTGTACATACATTTTAGACTGATCAATTCTATAATGTAAACGGTATTTCATTTAGAATAAATCTGTGTAATGTAACTATCTTTGTATTTACCTTTATGTATCATTTTCTTTTAATTCATATGAACTTGTAAATTTGTATAAATATTTATTTTAAACTTGGAATAAACAATGAAGGAGTCAAATAACCATTCATTTTATTACTTTAGGTGGTAGATCACATGTCTTAGAACAAAAACAAAAAAAAGATTTCCATGATTATCCTTTTCCCTTTTGGAGATATTCAATTTAACGTGAAACTATGTATTTGCTTTCTGAAAAGCTCAAATTGACACTTTGTAATTTTTTTCTGGTCACAAATACTTACTTGGTACCTTTGTTTATTATTTTTTTGTTTTTAAATATATTTATGAATACACACAAAAGATGTCATCAAAATCGGTTCATAAATAAGAAACTTATTAATTATTAGCAGATTTCCCTTGAGTGAAATCAGCTATTGAGGTTGTACTCACGACGGAATTTTCGAATTTTTTCTTCAAATCTCCATCGATCCTACCTAGGAGATGACGAAAATGAGGTCCGTTCAAAACTGTGTATATATATATATATATATATATATATATATATATATATATATTTGTACCGCTCTAGCGGTCGCAATTTTTGTGTAATCGTCACCAAACTCGATATTTAGTCGTTTTATCAAGAGATCAAGTTCGTTAACGGCTGAAATCGGACCAGGGGGAAGGGGGGGGGTTAGATGGGGAGAATTTCGAAAATTCGAAATATCTCCGTTACTATAAGTTGGATCGAAAAAGTGTATAGAATTAATCTTATTGAAAGTTAAATACACTATAAATGATGATGATATACATTTATTCTCTATCTTGAATATTAACCGAGATATTTGCATTTTTCAGTTTTCAGCCCCCAGTAAACCCCCACTTTTACTAGTGTTAGATAAATAATGCTCTGTTATATAATAAAAGTCCGTCACGCATTGGCTGCGTAAACTAAGCAGATTTCCCACGTGATGTTTTACAGTAGAGAAATCTGCCCAATAACAGCTGTAGGAAGGGGTCTCTAAACCTATTCACGAGGGACGAATAGTTCCGGAAACGGCCACCAGAGAGCTCTCGGCGGAAAGTCCGGATCATGGCGGAGTCCTGCCGACCACACACAATACAAATGCAAATATGTCGGTTAATATTCAAGATACAGAATAAATGTATAGAACAATATTTATAGTAAATTTAATTTACAATAAGATTGATTCTATACAATTTTTCGATCCGACGCATAATAACGGAGATATTTTGAATTTTCAAAAATCCCCCCTCTAAACCCCCCCTCCCACTGGTCCGGTTTCAGCCATTAACGAACTTGATCTTCCTTTTTACATAAAACGATTAAATTCCGAGTTTGGTAACGATCAAACAAAAATTACGACCGCTAGAGCGTTAACAGACAAATAAATATATATATATATATATATATATATATATATATATATATATATATATATATATATATATATAATTTTGAACGGACCTCATTTTCGTCATCTCCTGGGTAGGATCGATGGACATTTGAAGAAATTTTTCGAAACTCGCGTCATGAGTACGACCTCAATAGCTGATTTCCCTTAAGGGAAATCTGCTAAAAAATATTAATTGAAGCCTAAATAGTAAATATTGTTTTCATTGAACTTTTACTTTGTGAGATATATGCAAATACGTTCTGTTGACCCCCCCCCTTCTTTTGTTTTTGGATTACTAAAATTTGAGGGATTGAGATAAAAATGATTCTAATTCATTACAAATTACACCACTAGCTTTAGTAAATTGTTTTCAATAAAATTAATATGTCTTATTCAAATATATTTCATTAATTGTTTGTCTTTCCGGTCTATCTATGCAGCGCTACGAGGTTGGCTTGCCTGTTTGTTTACAATTCAGCCTTGTATTGTACATTTACTCAAGGTATAAGATATATAACATAAAATATAACATTCGCGAATAGCCAATCAGAATGCAACAAGTCTGGGCGACAAGATTCGGGGCGGACTAGCAGAAATACGATCAATATGAGCAGTTTTCTGATTAATTTGGCGAATAAAATATTGTTAAAATGGTATATGTCTCTAAATGATACAAATTATTTTAGTTGTATATATATTATTTCAAATAAACCATGTACAAATTAGATTCCATTAAAAATAAATACATAATAGTTCCTTAAAATTAATATATGTTGGGTTACATTTAAAAATCGTAATTTTTGTACGTAATTAGCACAATAAAAAGAAACATTTTACTATAATAAGATGAAATTCCCAAAACATGAAAACAGTAATGACTACTATTATACAAACAAATTAAAGTTAATAAAATTGAGACTAACCAAGCAATAAACAATGATATCCAGTTACCAGAATAAAAATGAGTAAATTATTTTAACCCTAGAATGGTAGTGAACGTAAAAATTACGTATGATCTGGTTTGAACTGTTATCAAAGGGCCGTTAACGACCCCACCACCCTCACCACTCAGCTATGAGCCCTCCAGACAGTTCGGACTTGACCTCCGCCAAGTGCAGCTAAGTGAACCTTCACACTCATCCAATACTATTTTTTGAAATAAAAACGACACATAACATTTACGTATCAATACCATTAACCGCAACTTTTTGGCACGTAAAATTTACGTATCGCTACTAATAACCGGTTTTTATGCCATAACTTAGTTAATGTTATTCTCAATTTATTTTCTTCCAATTTATTTTTTATATTATAATTTATTTTCTCTTAATGTTTTTAACTTTTATGATTGAATAAAAGAAAGACAAAGATGTATAAAAAGAAGGTACTTGTGTATTATATCCACCACATTTTAGTTCCACTAATTCCACGCTAGAGTGCGCTACTGATTTAAGTAGTACGGTTCATTCTCCGCAAGGGAGGTTATACTTACCTTATCACCTTCTACGGAATTATAATGATAAATAAAAGAAAAGTCCGTCACGCAGGGGCTGCGTAAACTAAGCAGATTTCCCACGTGAAGTTATACAATAGAGAAATCTCCATAGCAGAGCCAAACGGTTACGGCAAAGGGAGGAACTAGCTTTTCGCGGGAAATTCAAAAATCCGTTATCGGCCCAAATTTCATAAAAATGCAAATATCTCGGTTAATATTCAAGATAGGGAATAAATTCATATAACAATATTTATAGTAAATTTAATTTGCAATAAGATTTATTCTATACAATTTTTCGATCCGACGCATAATAACGGAGATATTTTGAATTTTCAAAACATCCCCTCCTCTAAACCCCCCTCCCACTGGTCCGATTTCAGCCATTAACGAACTTGATCTTCCTTTTTACATAAAACGGTTAAATTCCGAGTTTGGTAACGATCAAACAAAAATTGCGACCGCTAGAGCGTTAACAGACAAATATATATATATATATATATATATATATATATATATATATATATATATATATATATATATATATATATATATATATATATATAATTTTGAACGGACCTCATTTTCGTCATCTCCTGGGTAGGATCGATGGACATTTGAAGAAATTTTTCGAAACTCGCATCATGAGTACGACCTCAATAGCTGATTTCCCTTAAGGGAAATCTGCTAAAACACAATTTTTAAAAATAAAACATTTTATTCACATTTAGGCGGGAAATTTTTGGAAATACAACTTAAAATGCCTGAAATGGGTCTCCATTTCCTTTCCCATGGTGCTGTCGCCATATGAATTCTACCAAATATGATTCCAGGTGATGCCTGGCTGTCCCACGATATTTTTTATTTCGCCACATTGCACTTCCCCACATTCTCTCCACTGTCTGAGTATGTGCTCCAGTGTTGGGGTCAATAAAATTATATTTATGATTAGAATATAAAATAAAATTATATTTATGATAAGAATATAAATAATCTGTTTATAGTTTCGGAAAAATTGAGAAAAAATATTCATTGGATGAAGAAATCAGAAATTTGTTGAAAGAACTCTCCGATGACTCAAATGGGGAAAATGACAATTATGAAACAGCGATGATGATCCGGAGTATTCTCCAAGTGATGAGGAGATTGAGCCTTCGGAAATAATTGCAACACAGAGTGGGCTAGATAGCGATGAGAGTGAGAAAATTTTAGAAGACATCAAGGCAATCGAAGAAAGAGAAGAAACACAGAGGAAAAAAAACCTAAAACCTCTCAACCACACAATATTGACAGATCAGTCACAATAAATGTAGAAGGTGGGGTTGTGCTTGGTAAGAATGGATATGATTGGAGCACACAACCTCCGGAACGTGTTTCGAACAAAGCGCCTGAAAGGAATGTCGTGCACATTATTAGATATTAACGTAGATATAAGTTAAAGATAAGTGTATGTTTTAATCAAATAAAAAAATAGTCACAAACATTAACAAATTTTGAATAATTTCACCAATTACCATTTGCACACGTAACATTTACGTATCAATACCATTAAGCGGGAAATAATATCACTACCATTCTAGGGTTAAACATCAGCTAGTCAATATAGGTACAAGACTTTTAAAGGCTATCATTGGCAGGTAGTCCTCCTTGTAATAAAAAGTCCGTCACGCAGGGGCTGCGTAAACTAAGCAGATTTCCCACGTGAAGTAATACAATAGAGAAATCTCCATACAAGAACCCAACACTTACGGCAAAGGGCCGAACTAGGTTTTGGCGGGAAACTCAAAAATTCGGTATCGGCCTAAATTTAATAAAAATGCAAATATCTCGGTTAATATTCAAGATACAGAATAAATGTATAGAACAATATTTATAGTAAATTTAATTTTCAATAAGATTGATCCTATACATATTTTTGATCCGAAGCCTAATAACGGAGAGAGTTCGAATTTTCGAAAATCCCCCCTCTAAACCTCCCTCCCACTGGTCCGATTTCAGCCATTAACGAACTTGATCTTTCTTTTCACATAAAACGATTAAATTCCGAGTTTGGTTACGATCAAACAAAAATTGCGACCGCTAGAGCGTTAACAGACAAATATATATATATATATATATATATATATATATATATATATATATATATATATATAGATATATATATATATATAAAATTTTGAACGGACCTCATTTTCGTCATCTCCTGGGTTGGATCGATGGACATTTGAAGAAATTTTTCGAAACTCGCGTCATGAGTACGACCTCAATAGCTGATTTCCCTTAAGGGAAATGTGCTAAAAGATGCTTATGTTTAGTTACAGGGAATCCTTGGTTCCAGTAGCATCCTTGTGAAGAGAATGACACTGATGTTGGAGTGTATGTATTTAGTAACCTTTTCTAGCAGATTTCCCTTAAGGGAAATCAGCTATTGAGGTTGTACTCATGACGGAATTTTCGACATTTTTCTTCAAATGTCCATCGATCCTACCTAGTAGATGACGAAAATGAGGTCCGTTCAAAACTGTATATATATATCTATATATATATATATATATATATCTATCTATCTATCTATATATATATTTTTCTGTTAACGCTCTAGCTGTCGCAATTTTTGTTTAATAATTACCAAACTTCATATTTAAGCATTTTATGTAAAAAGAAAGATCAAGTTAGTTAACGGCTGAAATCGGGCCTGGGGGAGGGGGGGTTTAGAGGGGAGGATTTTCGAAAATTCGAAATATCTCCGTTACTATACGTCGGATCGAAAAATTATACAGAATCAATCTTATTACAAATTAAATTTACTATAAATATTGTTATATACATTTATTCTCTATCTTGAATATTAACCGAGATATTTGCATTTTTCAGTTTTCACCAATCCGCCACTTCTACTCATGTTACGTAAACAATACTCTGATACATAATAAATCACATTATTGGAAGTTTAAATACCAAAAATTGTATTCAAGAGACCTTTATTATACGAGATACATGCAAATATGCCCTGGTGACCCCCCCCATCTTAAAGTTTTGGACTACTAAAATTTTATTGATTGAGATAACAATTATTCTGACTCATTATTAATTACAGTACTAGATATAGTAAATAGTTCTCAATAAAATGAATGTGTTATATTCTGATATATTTCAGTAATTGTTTTTCTTTCCGGTGTGAGGCGGGACCCGTTTGTTTACATTTCTAACCTAACGCTTCCTGTCGGCAGGCTATTGAAATTGGATGAAACATTTCTTATTTCCGTTTGTATTTATTCACGGTGTTGTGTTAGCAGTATGTATATTTATCTATTACTAAACTTCACGAGGGAAATCTGCTTAGTTTACGCAGCCCCTGCGTGACGGACTTTATTTTAAATTAAAGTTATTACTTTCTAAATTGTTTACTTAGATCAGCAAGGACTTTAATTTGGATTCATATTCAGAAACTTTATCCTTTAAGAGAATACATCCATTACAATCAACTTCTTTTGTATTTCTTGAAAAATTACTTTTTATCTTTTTGGGAGAAATGTCATTAATGTGGCATAAGGCACGTTTAGTTATTTCACGTTTTTTACTCCTACATTCTCTAGATGTGTAACTTTTTGAGTCAGAAGTAGAGGTTAGGTGTTTGTTTACTTACGGACGATACTGGTTAATTGAGATGCGGCACAGCTTCTTCTTTTAATTTCAATCTACTAGGAACATAGCCTAACAATTCTGCTTGTAAATTCCTTTCGTAATCACTATCGATGAAATGTTCTGAACAAACCCGACCAATATCAGGATTAAATTTCAAATCTCCACGTCTATACAGGACTATCTACTGTTTCTTAATTTCTGGGTGTTTCAGTAACCGATGATAAGATGCAGACTTGCCTAATTTCCTAGAGTTGTTGGAACATGTTGCCAAAACACACTCACTCGGCATTTTGCAAAAAATCACTTATAACAATAGAAAATAAAACAATTCACTAAAAATACAACGATGCTCACGATGTAAACAAAGCTGAAAGTGTCGCCTAGTGACGGCATGCGCCAAATTCTCAAAAATTTACGATCTGCGCACCTGCCGAATGGCACCCCCGGCATTTACTGAGCATTCACGGCTGTGTTACCTGTATGTATATTTATCTATTGTAAACCTTCAGTGGGAAATCTACTTAGTTTACGCAGCCCCTGCGTGACGGACTTTTTTTGAATTCAGAACAAATAGATTTTACTGTTCCCTATCGATAAACAACATGAAAATCTCAAAACTTTAAGAGGCCATAAAGTCCAAACCGTTGAAAATATAACAAAAACATTTGGTATGGTTTCTCATAACAATGAATAAAATACCTAAAATAAGTTCAACAAAATCTGAAATGATTGGTGTCAAAGTCATTTTTTTGTGGTTGATTTGATATGGAAAGACCCTCTGTTTAATTTTTCATGTATTTAATTTTCGTAATACTGTCACCCATTTAAGCCATTTCGTCCCGAATATGCTCAATATCGCCATTGCGATACTTGGCTAGTCGCTCTAGGTGTACCACTTTCATTTTAGACCTCGGATTGTGGTATCTCTGTCTCTTGATCACCTTGTAGGGTCCCTCCCAGTGCGTTTGCAGTTTAGGCGATAATCCTTTCTTGCCTAGTGAGTTGAATAGTAGAACCAGTTGTCTTTCCGTAAACCCCTCCATATTTGCTGCTTCATCATACCCAGTTTTCATCTGTGCGCTGGTCATTTTAATGCGGTCCAATATTTCATGACTGGTCGGCCTTCTATTGTCCTTAGCCAGAATAGGGCCACCCTTCTGCGCCGTTGACCTGGCTTCTCCTGAGCCAACATGGCTAAGTCGTATATCAATGACGCATTCCTCTTTCTCGGTTTTTGTACTATCCTTCTACTCTACGTTGCATGGCCGCCTTGAGAGAGATTTAGCGTAATAATAATAGCGTCATCGAGTTTTTTTCCCTTTCTTTTAGGATCTAATAGAACATGTTTCTGCTCCAGGTGACAATTTCTGGCGTCCGTCGGTGCGTAGCTTCTTTGTGGTCTTGCTCTCATGTCCAACATCCAAAGGTATTTCTGTGATTCGCCAGATCATAATTTGCTTACCCATGTGCATGTCAATACCGTGGGCTATCATGAAATTTGCACCGATGATCACTTCATCCATTATGTCAGCAACAACAAAGACATGTTCTCTGCTGATGTTGGCGATAGTCAGCCTCATCTTGGCTCTTCAGTAGACGGTGGCTGAATCCCCTGTAGCAGTTCGCAGTCGAACGCTCTCCAACGGTTCCACTGCCCCTTTTACCAATTCGGGCCAAATGATGGACTGTATCGCTCCCGTGTCTACAGTGAGGACCCGCTTCCTCCCGTTGATGAGCCCACGAGCAGAAAGGTTGCTATTCTTCTGGCGTATAATGGAAATATAGATTGTGGAGCCTTCGGAATTTGGGAGTTATTCCCCCGATAGTTGTCCCTCCATGGCGAAATAGATCTCAACCCTTTCTTTGGTGCTTTACAGTTACACTGAAAATGGCCGATCTTACCGCAGTTGAGCATTCGGCGGGTGATCTGTTCCTTTGCACCTCCAGTATTCGCTTGACCACTGCTTCTATGTCACTCCTTTCGTCACCACCATTTTTTGTTTCAGCAATAAGACGTCGCACATTGTAGACTTTTGGCTTTGAAATGACTTTAGCGGTCTCCTGGGCCACCTCATAAGAGATGGTTTCAGCAAAGGATGATTTTTGCATAGCACACACCGCAAATTTAACATCTGGGTCTCGTATATCATTCACAAATGCATCAATCTTAAACTGATCCAGGAACGGATGACAACAAAGGTTCGATTTCCATGGCAAAATCTTGCAGCGTCTCATTTGGTTTCTGCACTCTGCCCCCCAATTCCATCATGTACTGCTCTCGCTTATGTAATGCCACCATTACGTACTCATAATTATTCCTGCAAGCTGACGGTAAACTCTCCAGGATTTCTGAAGCTGTTCCCTTCAGTGCCAAAACCAGTTCTATCGCTTTTTCTTCATTATTCCATCCAGTTTTGCTGGTCACGGTCTGAAATCGGAACTTGAAGACACTAAGTGGTATCAAGAAGTTGATCAAAATCATCCCAACCTTCAGTAACCCCCTTCCATTCATAGATTTTTTTTTATATATAGAAATAGAGAATATGTGGAGAACGGACATCACCACCACGTGGGAAATCTACTTAGTTTACTCAGCATTGCGTGACGGATTTTTTCTTCATACTTCAGACATATCTCCAAACTGGGAGATAAGGAGGCTGATCTTACAGGTGCTCTCAGAAATAGGGCTTATTAGCAGATTTCCCTTAAGAGAAATCAGCTATTGAGGTCGTACTCATGACGCGATTTCGAAAAATTTCTTCAAATCTCCATTGATCCTACTTAGGAGATGACGAATATACTATACACACACATATACTAAATATATAACTATACACACACACACACACACACACTTGTCTGTTAGCGCTCTAGCGGCCGTAAGTTTTTTTTTATCGTTATTACTCGTACTCGATATTTACTCGTTTTATGCTAAAAGAAAGATCAAGTTCGTTAATGGCTGAAATCAGACTAGTGGGAGTGTGGGTTAAGAGGGGGATTTTCGAAAATTCGAAATATCTCCGTTACTATAGGTCGGATCGAGAACTTGTATAGAATCAATTTTAATGCAAATTAAATTTACTATAAATATAGTTTTTTTTATTCCTATTCTTTTATTACTTTTTATTCTCTATCTGGAATATTAACCGAGATATTTGAATTTTTATTGTGTGCGGATTACGGAGATGAGATCGGCTAATGTCGGTTGTATTCGTGAGTTTCCGCCGAAAGCTAGTTCGGCCGTTTTCGTAACTGTTCGGCTCTCGTATGGAGTTTTCTCTATTGTAAGACTTCACGTGGGAAATCTGCTTAGTTTACGCAGCCGCTCCGTGACGGACTTTTTTTCTGTTAATTACATGCTATCGATCAGGCTGCAAAAGTGAAGGCACTGTTGGCACGTCTTGAATCGATTCAAGTCACACAATTGATAGTTTTAGTGAATCGATTACTATTGAGCTCTCCAGTCACTAGCCGCTCTCCTCTTAGAATGGAGGGACGCTTGACGTCTTATACACATACGTTCTAATGTTTACAAAAGGTAACACATTGTAAATTGTTTTTAGTTTTACTTATTTTATGTTATTTGATTTCTGGACGTATTTTCTACACTGTTTCATGTCTTCCGCCATATAGCTACTTGTGTTAATCCCTGAAGGCCTTCATGTTTGTTCACCGGGTATAAATCTAAAATTATTATATACTTTACCCAAGTATTATGAGTATAACTGTGGAGTTAAAATTCATTTGTATACCCTTTGAGGGTAGGCTATTACACAAAGCACTGAAATCTTAAACACCATTGTTTGCAGGAGAAGCAATCAACAATTTATTTGGGAGATAATGGAAATTACATTCTCAAAAAGATTTCCTTTTTTTTTTCTTTTTTAAGGCATGAAGCATTGATCAATAATCAATGATAAAAAAAAGTAAGAGAGATATTTCTGCTCACATTAACCAATTTAACACCTAAAGGCAAATTCGTCAAAGTAAAATCAGATCTATTTAGGCATTTCCCCCGATATATATGGTTATAGAGCAGTCAATGCTACAAAATTAATTATCTTGGATTGTAATATAAACACACAACTCAATTCACAATGATAATTTAGGAACCCCAAATCATTAAAACTGCTTTATTTTCAAAATTCAAGCTTAGGAGCTTTTAATATTGAACTGATGACATGTTTTCCTTTTTGGCAAAAGTTTTAACATTATTTAGTAACTTTTCTGTCTCTTATTAGTTTATTGTTTTTTGGTTCATTGTTAACATCCACTTTGTGTTGATGAGGCTAATTGAAATGGGTTATCAACAGGTTACCCTCTTTTCTATACCCTGGCTAAGACTTTTATTTAGTTATTCTCCCTAAATAAATTTCATTTGCCCACATGATAATCTAAGTCATGGCTCTAATTTATGACAATATTTTACTTTTATACAATTTTGCAAAAGTTAATGGTTGATTTATTGTATAATGATAAAGTAGGAAGACCTGTAAATAATCAAATAAGGATAGAATTAAGGGAGTTTTAGTTCCAACTGTAATCCCTGACAATCGTATATATAAGGGCTTTCTTTTATGTAAATTTGAACTGGGGGAAAGTATCGTACAAGAATCAATAGAGATAGTGAAATCTTCTAACAACATCAACAGAAAAGATGGCTTTAGATCGAGCATATTTTGGAAACCAATTGTATAGAATAACCATATAAACAAAGAAGACATAATCCCATGGAAGCAGGTGCCGGAGATAGTACCCAAAGGAAGAGGAGGCTCCACCCAAGACACTGGGTAAGACAGTTGCATATACCTGAATAGGATTACAGCTCTTCAGTCTCAGAGAAAGCCCTGAGGAAGCTAATGATATGTGTTGCAAAACGTCAGCCAGAAACATGAAGACATGGGTAAACAACCCAAAGACCAAGATTGTTAGATTCACAAGGATCATGGAAGTCTAGAAGTTTATTTAAATTATGGAGATATTTGGAATTATCATTTTTTGAAAATTTGAAATCAAACTTTTTATTTTTTATCTAGAAAAGAATGGTTAAGTTCATTAATGGCCATAATCAGTCCAACAGGAGGGGGCGGGGGTGTAGGGATTGGTTAAAAAAAGATTAAATATCTCTTATTATGAGTCGGATAAAAAATGTTACGTAGCCAATCATGTTGGAAATTTCATTCACTACAACTTTTCCTCTTTTATCTTATGACTAACAGTTATGGAGACAGGAGCGTTTTTCTTTACAAAAAGCAGTTATTGATGTTGCTCACATAAAAATATTACCCAAAAATTCCTCCCAATCTTTGTCAGTCATAGTAAATGAGTATCAATAACAAGGCAGTTTGGCTTTTTAAATATGAATCTGTATATCTATCTTTAGATTGTTAGTCTGTTGGCTCTCTAGCAGTCTCCAATTTGAACATATTAAAACAAGCTTCATATTTTAACTTTTATCCGAAAAAGGAAGATAGAGTTTGTTAACTACCAGACAGCCCAGGGAGAGGGGACATAAAATAAAGCATTTGAAATATTTCTGTTATGAGTCAAATAGAAAAATGTTGGTATTCAATTTTATTAATTAACGTCTACTTACTGCAACTAAGGCAAATCGTGAAGGGTTCCCATAGTTTTCTAGCCAGGATAGGATTTTATTTAATGAGGCTGTCCCGTCAAAGAGGATCAATTTTTTATTTGTTGAAATCTGATTTAGAAGAGTGAGGTTTCAGAGAATGAAACCATATTTATATTTATAAAAATGTAAAATCATATTTCTTTTTATAGTATATTTAACTATAATATGTTAATTCAAAGTAGTAGGTAATAGTTGGGTTTCGGCTAATAAAGTTTTCTAAATTCTTCTTTTAGAGGATTTTTTATTTGCTGACAGTTTCGGGCCCTTGTTCAGCTCTGAAGAAGGGAGCCAACGGTTGCCCGAAACTGTCAGCAAATAAAAAATCCTCTAAAAGAAGAATTTAGAAAACTTTATTAGCCGAAACCCAACTACTACCTACTACTTTGAATTATTATAATAACGGCTAACAATACAATGGATTGATTATATAATATGTTAGTTCAAAAATTGTTATGAATCAAATTCACGTTAATTAAGCAATGCCCTACAATTGCTATCCTATTTTTCTCTAAATCAAATATTAACAGAGTATATTTTTGTGATGTGGTCATTTAGTAAACCCCTGTTCCTACTTATCTGATGTTCATTTTCAGCTACTTTATCACATTACACCTCATTTCCAGATTTGTTTACATATATTACTTGGAAGAAATGTGTTTACAAAGTGCAGAGATATGATTCACTGAAGCGGTGTCATGTCATTTGTACTCGTAGAATCTGTATTTCATTGGTTCCAGTATAATTGGCTTAATGTTCTTATTTTGATTTTTACAAATTGAAAAGATTCTAAAATAATTTCTACTTAAGAAGCTGCCATATCCAGAGAATCAAGTTTTCTTTATTCTTGAATACTATTTTCTGCAATTATCCTCATGTTTTGTGATTTTGTAAAAACTAAATAAAATTCTGAAGCATGACTTAAAAATATATGTGATTTAATTTTTAAGTATAAATTAATTTTAAATTGTCTTTCTTTATATTTTATCCTGCATTAATTATTATTACTCTACTTTGAAGTTATTTGTTGTTTGTGTTTGCAGAATAAAATGGAGTCTGAGGAAACCACTGCAATCGGGGAAATTATTGAAGAAACAGAGGCTGTTGAGGATAAAGTGAGTGCTAGATGAATGATAAATGTGAGCTATTAGTTTTTTCCTCCTTATTGTTCATCCTTGAAAATGGCATTGCTGGAGATTTATAATGATCTGAGTATATTTTGCTAAATGTTTTGAAATAATGATAAGGGTCTTAAAACTCAGAATCAAACATTTTCCATTCTCAAGTCAAAGTTCTATTACTGATAATTTGAGAACATTCATGCTGGCCTTTCACAGTGCACAGAGTATTTTCTTTGAAGATTCATAACACCTATTTAGGTAATTAAAATAAAACTTTTTTGTTTCTAGGGCAATATTTTTTTTTTATATTATTAGACAGTTTATATAATGATAGAGTTATGGGAGGGATTAATTTAGTAGTACTACAGATTAACAAACCCCTCATTAGAAAACTTTTCAAAACTTCACTTTTTCATTTCGCATGTCATAGGCACGATATCTGAAATTTGTGGCTTTGGTGTCTGTTTGTTTGTTACCTTTTCACGCCAAAACTACTTAACCGAATTTTATAAAACTTGGTATATTTATTTTTATAACCCAATTTAGACTATAGGTTATATTAATATTCTCAGAGAAGAGCAGGAGTGGGGGGTAATATGGAGGCCTGAAATTTAAAAAAATTTGTTTCCTATTGGTTTTTCGACAAAGATGCATATAACAAACGTTGTTTATTGTGTTATTTAGAGTAAATTTTGAGATATGCTCTTTTGTCATATACCAAAGTGTAAATGAGACATTCACTAAAGCAACAGAGACATTGAGCAGGAGTCAACAATTTTATTGGGGTCTAATGACTGAACCGAACTAAACAAAACTCAGTATGTGAATTAGCATTGACTCTTCCATGATTATAAGCTATATCAAAATGTCTAGATGTACTTAATAATTTCAGGCCAAGGATCACCAATAAAAAACATTTTTTCTGCACACTTTATTCATACCATTCGTACTTTTCAAACTGAAACAAATTTCTTCTGACAATTTCCTTCTTGCTATTGGGATTTTCTATTATTCATGTGTTTTTAAGTTTTATTTTGGGTTAATACAACTGACCTTAGCAACATGGGTTTTCAAGTATATTTATGTTGATTTTCGAAATATAATAAATAAAGATGGATTGACAATTTTAAAAACTGTTACATCCAAAAATTGTGCTACCAAAAGACATTTAGACACTGGTATAATTTGATACATCGGCAATATCTTGCCGCATGTGGTGCTATTACCTGTCTTACTAATTCCCTATCCCGAATGAATAAACAGATGTCTATATCTCCCCTTCACGAGTCCAAGCTCAGAAACTCAGGGTGATTTATTAGTAAATCTTATTAGATCAGTAGTAACCATACAACTTCTTTGGTATACAGAAGAGTTACATCTTGAATTATCCTTACTTTTGTAAAAAAGAATGGACATCTGACTTCAAACAGTGAAAAAAGTAAAACTTATTTTGTAATGAGGCCGTGGTCAAATTTGTAAGCAATCCCAGAGTATTTGATCATTAATTCCATAATTAATTAAAATGTACAATCATTAAAACATGCATAATTGATATTGTATGCTTCCATAGTTTGTTTTATTTTGTTTTTTCAAATTGTTTCCTTATATGTTCTTATTCACTTCTTTGCTTTTAGGTTCAACGGGATTTACAAGACCCATCTGATTCGACTCAACACAATAGTGCTGTGAGACAACATGATCTTTCAACTCTCTCAACTTTAAAGACTCTGATAGAGTGTGGAGCAAAACTAAATGCAGGCAATGAGATTGGTGAAACTCCTGTACATATTGCTGTGAATTGCAACTGCTCGACGACAATAGAGTGGCTAGCAAAACTAGGAGCAGACTTAAACAGTAAGAACTCTGCTGGTGAAGCTCCTTTGCATGTGGCTGTCTCGAAGAGCTTTACCAATATAGTTACACGACTCCTGGAATGTGGAGCCAGTGTTGATGTTGTTGACTCCAATGGGTTGACTCCTCTTTGCGTTGCAGCAGAAGCAGGAACAGAAGAACTCATCAAAATATTGTATGCACATAATGCTAATGTGAATCACCTGACTAATCATAAAACGTCAGTCCTTCTTCATGCTGCTATAAGTTCAAATAGAGATTGCTACTTTTTACTAAGATCATTAGGGGCAGTTTGCAGCCCTATGGACCTGAAAACTATAGTAGAGAGTTATGATATACGATTGCTGGATTTCCTCAGTAATGACAATGCAATTGATGTCAATGCTCAAGGAGATAATAATGAGAATGCATTGCATTGGGCTGCACAGGCTATGAATGAGGAAGCAGTCTTAAAGCTGCTAGAAATGGGACTGGAGGTTAATTATGCGAATATTAATGGACAAACTGCACTCCATTATGCTTGCTGCAATGGCCACCTATCTGTAACACAGTTGCTAATCGATCGAGGAGCTGATGTACGTTGTAGAAATAATGAAGGGAATACTCCCATTCACTGTGTTGTTGCCAATCCCTTTCCCGTTAGGGAGCATCACGATGTACTACGGCTCCTACGAAATCATGGAGCTGATGTAAATGCTCGGAATAATACAGGCAGCACACCTCTCCATATCGCAGCTACCTGTTGGCAACATGGTGGTCCATATGGTGATGACGATAGTTATAGTGACGATGATAGTGACACTGATGATGATGACTATGATGATTGATAATAATCATATCTCCCACTACCATCATCGTCATTAACTTTCTACTTTTTAATCTATGACTGTTGAAATAAACTAGATTCTTTATTTAAAAACTATTCTTTATTTCCTCAATAAATATTACATTTTTTATGGAGAAGCATGTGTAGCACATTGGTAATAACATTTAAATACAATATGAAATTTAAAGTAAGAATACCAATTGAAATGTATATTTAGTGCTTGCTCATTCAAGTAAGCTGCTGCATTTTTTAACTTGATAGTGGTCATTTAGTCATAAAAGAAAAGATCCATATCTGAATTTTTCTATAGTTTCAATCTCACTTATTATGATACAATTCATTCTACCAAATTCGTAGTCTCAATTTTTTCGATTATTTAGTTTGCAGAATCAAGAACTCACTTTTGAGGTGCTTGTTTGTAATGATACAATTCTTTGGTTTAATGGTTTTCCAAGCTTATTCTTTTCTCCTTTTATCAGCTCCATACTTAAAATCTGTAGGAATTTTAAGATTATATTTTCTTCAGTGTTTATATACATATACTGTTGCAAAATTGTGTTTTGGATACAACACTAAATATGCATTGCATCCAATCCTTACTGAGACCAATGTAAGTATTTCAGAACAACAAAAAAAAAAGGATCTTAAGGATAAAACAAATAAATATTATAAATTTGTCACCGATAAAGTTCCAATGTCAGCCCACTCACGGCTTCAAAGATGGAAGGTGACTAAGTTTTCTGAACTTTACGTATTTATTTTTTTTTGCAGTAACCGTACTAATGAGGAGAGGGAAGAATATTGGTCAAAGAACTCACACTTATATACCCCTATTCTCCCGAAGTTGATGTCTCATGACCGATATTTTTTATTGAGTCACTTGCTCGATTTTTTGGATAATGCTGCCAATTCCGGGGATCACCTAGTGAAAATTAAAGCAATGGTCCAGCACTTGAAGCATTGCTTTAGTCAGACTCTCAAACCATTCAAAAATTTGTGTATTGGCGAAAGTTTGATGCTTTTCAAAGAAAGATTGCACTTAAAGCAGTACATCCCTTCAAAGCGCTGCCGTTTTGGAATAAAAATGTTTCTTTTGTGTGACAATAAAACCGGTTTTCTTTGGGATTTTATAATATACACGGGAATATCGACAGGTGTAAAGGAGTTGGACTCAGGAGTTTCTGGAAAAGTAGTTGCGACTCTTCTTGAGCCCTATTTGGACCAAGAGCATTGCATATATGCTGATAATTGGTACTCTAGCCCAACCCTGTTTTTGTGGCTATGTTCGGAATTTACCAATGCCTGTGGGACAGTCCAAAAAAATAGAAAAGATATGCCTAAAATGAAAAAAAAAACAAAAGGGGTGAATTTTCCTACAGGTCGGCCTCTGGGAAAATAATAGCACTTATGTGACAGGACAAAAGGGAGTTTGGATGATATCAATGACCCATTCTGCTGAGATGGAGACAAACAAGACTGTCTATTTTTATGCAACAAAAGTTGCTGGACATTTACTTACTCTTAGCAAACGAGTGATTTTAATCCTTCTAGGATTAAAAAGGAGCGTTCACAGGTCATGACTTGGTTTCAAGTAATACCATTTCTCTTTAGTTACAGTGATATATTGGTCTGGTGCGCACATTTTATTCCTCATGGCTCGGACAACATTCAAATAGCAGCAAATAATTGTATTTAATTGTCAAAAGGGTAAAACTGTGCGGGAGATTAGCCGTTTAGTGAATAGATGCAAAAGTACAGTAGCTAATGTGATAAATCGGTATAGACATGAAAACAGGCTCGACTTTAAAGTGAGTATCAGCCGTCCAAAAATATTAACTGAACTGTGATGAGAGCAAAATATTAAGAAAAATAAAAATTAATCCCAAAATGTGTACCCCTTCTATTGCAGCAGAGGTATTTAATGATATTGGGGGGGGGGGAAGTGCATGCTCAAACAATTAGAACATTACTGAAAAAAAAATAATTTCCATGGGTGTACACCTAGACGAAAACCAATGATTAGTGAAAAAAAATAGAAAGAAGATGCTGTAATTTGCAAAAGCTTTTATTAACAAAAGTTCTGAATACTGCGAAGATGTTATATTTAGTGATGAAACTAAAATTGAACAATTTGGGTTAGAAAGGCAGGGGAAAATCTGGAGGAAAAAATGAACCTCTAAAAATAAAAAATATACAGTCTACAATGAAACTAGGGGAGGCTCTTTGATGGTGTGGGGGTGTATGGCGGCTGCAGGTGTTAAACAATTGGCTTTGATGGGAAAATGAATGCAGCAAATATATTGTGACATATTGAATAAAACTTTTATACCAAGTGCGGACAGCTTAGGACTGAAGGGTAAGTTCCTCCATTTTTATCAGGACAATGACCCTAAACACAGTAGTCTAATGGCCAGAATTTGGTGCCTTTACAATTGCCAAAAATTGTTCAATCCGCCTCCTCAATCTCCCCGCCCCATTGAACACCTGTGGGATCATTTAAAACGGCAAATAACGAAGAGTCCAAGGAACAATTTAAGAAGCGGATCCTTGAAGAATGGTCCAAAATACCGATTTCTGTGGCCATACGAAGAATGAATTATTGTTTTGTATTACTGTGAAATAAAGTTGTGTAATTGAATATATTACAATTTGTGTTAGAGAAAATATGCATATCATTATTGAAAGTTAAAATTTCAACAAGATTGGTAATGTAAAATTTTTCAAACTGACTAGTAAAGGAGCACATTGGAATATTTTCAATTCCCCCCCCCCCTCTCTGAACCTCATCACCCCTCGGCCGATGTCGGCCATTACATAATGAAACCTGTAGTTTTTCATGACACACAGTGTGGTGTTGATCAAATAAAAATCATATAGTTCAGAACTTACAATCTTAAATTATGACCTTTCAATGAAAGTATTTATATTCCACAAAGTAAGATTCAATGAAACCAATATTTGGTATTTAAGCTTCAAATAAAGCATTCCTTAATTTAACAACACAAGAGTGGTTCCCTGTAGATAACCTGTCCCAATTAGCCAAAGTAGCATAAATTGGACGTAAATAAATTAAAACAAAAACATTTAACGACATATTTCAATATGACATGAGTAGGAGAGGGGGCCAATTGAAGGCTGATAACTAAAAAAAATCATTTATCTCGATTAATATTGAAGATAGAGAAAAAAAATGTATAGAGTTGTTCTATGCATCTTCTCTATACCTCAAAACATTTATCACGAGATTTTCGCAGATTTCCCTTGCAGTTTTCAGTCTTCAGCAAACTCCGACTCCTACTCATGTTATATTAATAATAATCTCTTATATCATGAACCACTTCGTTTCAAGGTTTTCAAATATTGTTTTCATTGAACTTCTACTTTGTAAGATATATGCAAATGTGTTCTGCTGACACCTCCCCTCCTCCTTTTGTTCTTGGACTACTAAAATTTGAGCTATTGAGATAAACATTATTCTGATTCATTATAAATTGCTGTAGTAGATATAGTAAATAGTTTTCAATAAAATTAATAAGTTATATTCAGATATATTTCGGGAATTGTTTTTCTTTCCGGTGAAGAATAGTTTTATCTATCTGGTTAGCTCTGGGCGGTTGGCAGACCAATCTGTTTACAAATCAGACGCTTTCCGTTAGCAGGTTATTAAAATTGACTGAAAGATTTTTCATTACCGAAGGTATTTATTCACTTATTATTCTTGGCGGTGTTAAGTGTTACCAGTATGTAGATTTATCTATTGTAAAACTTCACACAGGAAATCTGCTTAGTTTACGTAGCCTCTGTTTGATGAACTTTTTTTCGATTCATGACTACATATCTTTCTTATTATATTACAGAAGAAATAATGAGTTGAGATCATAAGTGGGCCATACCCGCTCCTGGGGAAATTACTTATTTTACGCACCCACTGCCTCATGTATTTTTTATTTAATAGCAACCAATATCATATAACACCAGAGATCAAGGTCGTGTAGGCCTAAATTGAACAAGAATAAAATGGAAGTTTAAAAGAAATCTTTACTACCTCAATTTGTATTTATTGAATAGATTAGTGGTATTAGACCAGGCTAGTTTCTTGTAATTATTGTTCTATGACAGGCTAAAGTGCAGTTTAGCCCCCCTACGCCGCCATCTTGTTTCATTATAATTCCCGCCCTCGCTTAAAACCACCCATGGCGTATTTTGGAAATTTTAAAGTGTTAAAAAATATAAAATTAGAACAACAAAACCCCCACCCTCGGTTTTAACCACCGATGGCGTATTTTGGAATTTTTGAAGTGTTAAAAAAGATAAAGTTAGACAAACAAAATGGCCGACGTCGTCATCGTGCGCCACCAAGGGGGGGGGGACTAAAATACACTTTCACCCTATGACAATACGTGTAAAGGGAAGTATTTAATTTTCATTACATGTTTTAATAGAGCTCAGGTGGGCCATGTGAGTTATATGGAAAAAGCTTGATTTCACATGGTAAATCTAGAGTGGCTAGTTCGATTCCCTCCTGGGCAATAGGAATTTATTTAGTGATGGACTCTTTAAATAAAATTCTTAGTCGCACCCTGGATAGAGAAAGGTGGTAATCGACTTATAGATAAATCGTCCCAATTAGCCTTACTAGCAGAATGTGGACGTTAATAAATAATTTAATTTTCACTCAAACCAAATTTAAAAGAATTGCATATGTAAAATGTTCAATATTATTATATACTTTCAGCACAGATAAAATGTGTTCATTCATTGACTGTATTTTACATTTTGAAGTATAGTAGGCAGATGCCTTAATTGTTGGACAGTTTTGTACAGAAAGCCGTTCGATTATAGTGCGTTGGCAATTTTGAAAGTTTTTTTTCCCCCCTATTCTAATATTGAAAATAAACGGATATCTGGATTTCATTCATATTTATCTTACGAGGATTTTTTAATATTCAAATTGGAAGATCATAGAATCAACAAGCACTGTCACTCATAAACAATGTTAAGTTCCCTCCTGAAATGAGTAGTTCTGATCATTAACCAATAGAGTGCTCTGCAATTCAGTGATAAGCCGCCTAATTTCCTTTTTGAAAATATTACTTTAATATAAAAATACATTTTTAATATTGAATCGTCTATTGACAATTTATCAACGGGGGTTCCTTATTATATTTGTAATGAGAACATAACATTTTTCGCCGGTTTATTATGTCTGATAACGATAAATAATTGAACCTTCATAGATGTTACCTTCTCAGATAATAGATTTAAAATGGTATCTGTGAGTATTTATTTATTTTTCACGAATAAGTAATTTATATTACCATAGTTTAAAATACATTATTAATTTCAGAGTAATAATGAACGTCTGACTCCTCCTTGTCCAGATATAATTATCAACTTCAGCACTCCAAAAGATACTATCAGTGCTCTTAAGCCTCCAAAAAAGTTGCAATCTCCTACCAAAAGTAATTGTAGTGGAGCCTCTACTTGCAGGATTTGTCATGAAGGTATGATGACAAATATTCCTTTTTTTTTTTTTTTTTTAATTTATCCCAAATCCTGATATATATATTAGACACTTTTCCCTCTAGAAATCACTATTTTCTTGTTTTTATTTTCTCTCTGATAATGAACTGTTCCGAAAGTATGAAGAAAGATTGGATAGACTAGCCTTTACTTGTTAATGTTAATTGGATTTTACACCTTTTATTGTGTCTTGTTGCTATATAGATATTTGAAGTAGTAAAATAATAAAATCGATATTTGTTTGGGTAAATTAAGTCCTTCATGTAGGCTTTTTGAGCCAGAACTGGGAGAGGTGGTTTTGGCTCATATCCTTTCTCCTTAGAAGAAGATAAGATTGAAGGGTTTGCTGTGTCCTGTTCTATTCTACCACTTGTTATCACACCCAGGGCTAGATCCTGTTTGTAATTTTTAGGGTCCAACGTCTCGAATCATGATTTTTAGTCTTTCAATTGCCTTTACATCCGTATGGGATGGTTTCATACCTGTATAATGATTAAAAATATGGATGACATTTTTTGTGAATTACACTAGTATGGGTGATCTTTGTCTACATTACTTATTAAAAGTACTTGAAGTTATTTGAGGCTTGGAAATGTTTTGTTGATATGCTCCAGATTGTAATATACCCTTAGTCAAGTGAATGTTGATTGTTTTCCAAAAATACAAATGTATAATTTGGTTGAAAAATTATTATTAAATTTTAACCTCACCTGAATTTGGCTCAATACATTTTTGTTTTTTAATTCTATTGTTATTTTTAGGAGACTTTGGAGAGACACTTATTTCTCCTTGCCAGTGTACTGGAACTGTAGCATTAGTGCACCGAATTTGCTTAGAAACATGGCTGTCTACTTCTAATACTGATCAGTGTGAAATTTGTAAATATAATTTTCGAACTAATAGAAAAAAAAGAACGTTCAAAGAGGTAAACATATTTCTATTTCCATCTATGTTGAATCTAGTTGTGGTTTTAGGTTTTGGGTCCAAGGAAAATTAGATATGCTCATTTTATTTACGAAATACTAAACCTCAATTTCTTAAAGCCCAAATTTAGCCAAATTTCCAAAACTGATGGGTTGGTTAAGGTATTTTAGCTGATTTACCTTAAGGGAAATCAGTTATTAAAGTCATACTCATGGCAAGATTTTTGAAAAATTTCTTCAAATGATATATATATATATATATATATATATATATATATATATATATATATATATATATATATATATATAGTATATGAAATCGGACCAGTGAGAGAGGGTTTGGTTTTAGAAGATAGATTTCGAAAATTCTTTAACCTCCGTTGCTATGAGTAGAAGCGAAAAATTATATAAAAACAATCATATTGCAAATATAATGTTCTATAAATGTTGTTACGTACGGTTTTTCACTATCTTGATTATTAACCGCATTTTTTAGTTTTCGGCCTTCAGAAAACCCCCACTTCTACTTATGTCATATTAACATTAAGCTGTTATATTATGAGGCACATTATTTGAAGCCTAAATGCCAAATGTTGTACTCATTGAACTTTTAGTGGGAAATCTCACGCAGGGGGTTAACACAGCCCCTGCAAGATGGATTTATCCAGCTTTGGAATTTCTCAAATATATTAAATTGTTATGCTGAATATGACTTGGGTCATGGAAAATGGTAAACTGAAGTCTCATATGTACCATCTTATGGGGTTTTCAATGCTGTGAGAGAAATACAGAAATAAAATATTAATTTGGATGGAGAGCTGTACACATAGTTATTTGCTTTATGAAGACCACTGTGTGTTCTTGTGAGCCTCTTCTTTTCTTGTTCTTTCCATGGGAATCAAGATTTTTCCTCTTCACAAGAACAACACCCAATACTAACCATTTAGATACAAAATTAATTATTAGTATGAGTCAAATACTGTTTAGCCTGAATTGAACTTAGAATATTGAATTGAACTGCTCAGAAGAAACACTCTGCGGACATATTGATTCACAAAATAATTTTTAAAAAAATAAGTCTTCAGGACTACTTCACCTGTTTGACTAAGGACTACTTCAACACAAAATTACTATGCATATGAAAAACCTGAATAAATGGATTAGCATTGTGTTACTTTCAGAATAAATTAAAATTGAGTTAAGTTCAGAGTAAATTACCCTCAAAATGTTGCCTCCTATATTCTGCCAGGAAAACCAGTATTTATTAGTTGTGGGAAGTTTATTTGATTAATTGGAAGCAATATATTCTACAACCTAGACACCCTAGGTAGTTAAAGCTTATTTTATGTGAGTTCTTTCCCATTTGTATAAATAAAATGTAAAGAGTGTCTGCTATTTTATTTTATTTGGCAGGAATGTTTTTTATGTTTCACACCATTCTATCAACAATAGTGTTAATATTTAAATTACCTGTCCGTTTGCCCTTTTGTTATTCAATCGTGGCAAAACAACTCAAAAGACTTCAATGAACTTTTATATTTTTGTTAATATTGAGCACCTATAAGGGCCCGTGCAAGATTAGTAATAACTGACAATAATTGTGTTTTCAATCCTAGCCTGAACCATTTAGATGGTGATGACACGATTGATAGTGAAATATGACTTATGGTTTGTATTCAACAGTGTGGTATCCTCTCTCCTTTCAGTTATTGCCTTACAGAAAATATACAAAATCTAAATATTCATCAATACCAATCATCAGTTCAAACTGTACAGGATTTTAAAATTAAAATTATAATGAGGTATTATCTATATATATATATAAAATTGTAACTTCTGTCTGAACATTGATTTTTTTCGCGAAATTTCATGATAACTTTTCGTTTCACATGTCATAGACACCATAACTGCATTTTGTTTCTTTCGTGTATGTTTGTTTTGTTTGTTACCTTTTCACGCATAAACGGCTGAACCAAAGTTTATGAAACTTGGTATGTATATTACTACTAGCCCAACTTAGACTTTAGGCTATATTAATATTCTCTAAGACAAACAGGAGTGGTGGTTATAATGGAGGCCTGAAATTAAAAATAGCGATAATTCGTTTCCTATTGCTTTTTCAGCAAATATGCCCATAAAAAAAGTTGTTTATTTTGTTATTTAGCGTAACTTTTCTTATATACACTTTTGCCGTATACGGAAGTATAAATGAGTTATACGCTAAAAACTATAGAGGGAGTCCTCAATTTTATTTGGCACAAAAGACTCAACCGAACTAAACCAAACTCGGTATGTGAATTAGTACTAATGCCTTCCTTATAATAAGCCATACTAACATTTCTAGGGACGGGCAGGTGTGGGGGTTATAAGGGATGCCAGAAATTAAAAATAGCGATATTTTGTTTCCTATTGGTTTTTCGGCAAATATGAACATAACAAAAGTTGTTTACTTTGTTATTTAGAGTAACTTTTGTTACTACTAAAAAACTAAAGCGGGAGCAACTATTTTATTGGGCACTAACGGTAGACCAAACTTTACAACACGCGGTATGTAAATTAGCATTAATTCTTCCATGATTATAAGCTATACTAAAAATTTTAGGATCAAAGGGGAATGGGGGTTATAAGGGAGGGCTGAAATAAAAATCTGCGATATTTCATCGTCTATTTGTTTTTCGACAATAGTGCACATAAGTTGTTTACTTTTTTAATTAGTGTAAATTTTGTTTTATATTTTTTTTTTGTAAAATATGGTATGAAGCAAGTAATATGCTTAGAAATATTGATATGCTCAACAATACATTCCAATATGAACTACCAGGTATCTCACCTGGATAAGTTAATTCAAATCCATGTTCAAATTTTATCCTTAATAATTCAGAACTATGCTATTTTTTAACGCCAGTAACAGTTTGCACCAAAAAGGTATACTGCCCCCACCCTTCTCTAAGTGTATTTAATACATTATTTAATTAAAACGAGAAAAATATTTGAAACAGTTTTAGAATTGTGAAGATAATGTAATATGATTTTTTAATATATTTGAATGTATTAGAGGATAGATATCCAAAATGCATTGCAGGTTGGCAGCACTGAGGCTATGTAGGTGTCGAGCTACTTCCTTTGTCCTATCAGTTCTGCCGTTTCCCTTCCGACCTCATATTGGTCTATGTTTACATGTTAATTGATGCTTATAGCAATGTATTATTATTCTCAGGAATGTGAATTTCTTTAATTATCATAAATAAATAATTTACAAGAATGAACGCTAGAGAGGTGCACCCAGGTATTTCTGGTATTTATTAACTCTGCTCCGTTAATGTATTATGATATACTTCACTGAAAACCAATATGAATACACAGTTTACAATCGAGACTTATGAAAGAGTATTTTAATAGCGGCTATGACGTACCTAAAACAGCTGTCACCGTTGGACATTGTACTGCATGAAGGGAAAGGAACTTATTCATACGTGGTTTGGAAGATAGAATACTTTCTAGGATTATGAATTATATGGTCCATTACGTTATAAAAAAACTACATACACAGAGGACGGGAAATATAAAAATATTGAGGACAGTGAAATCTTAAATAACAAATAATTTTATTATTAACAAATCCACAGTAACGCCGGGTATAAATTCTAAACTCTGGGACAGGGAAATAAAAAAAATATTGAGGAAAGTAAAGCCTTGCCAAAAATATACTATCTTCATTCAGCCACAAATGAATTCCCGGGCGAAGCCGGGTACCTTAGCTAGTTATATATATATATTTTTGAGGCTCAGGTTATACATGTGAGTTAAAGCAATTTCCTTAATCTCGAGTGTCAAGTTTGATTTGACCACCTGGGTGGTAGGAATGACAATGTCATTAAATAAAATCCTTCATCCCACCCTGGCTAGAAAAGGGTGGGTAACCTGGAGATAACCCATCCCTGTTAGCCATAGTTGCAAAAATGGGCGTTAATTGATAATAATGTCATATAATGAGGTATTAGCAGTATTTATTCGCCATGTAAAGGCCCTTTTATATATAATTTATGAACCCTAAGGATGTTCTTGATTGGAAATTAATCTCCTTGTCTTTTAATTGTAGTTAATTTTCTTGTCTTATAATTATATTTATGTTTACTTATATTTTTTAGTGGCTTGATTCCGATCATAGCATAACTGGCCCTAATGGATTCTACGGTGATGTAATATGTATTCTGTTGTTGACTCCCCTCTGTTTTATATCAGTCTACTTCTGTGCCGCTGGAGCCTTGGCTTACTTTAAGCGAGGTCAATGGGAAGGCATTGGACTGGCAGTCATCAGTGTCACTGTGCTTCTTGGTTATATTCTTTGGTTCTACATAACTGTTAAGTATGTGTTACTCCAGTGCCTAATAAAGTAGCACATTTGATTTTCAATTAATTTTTTATTCTTAAAGTATATTAAAGGAATCTTTTTATGCATTTAACATTTTTAAAAATAACCCAGTAATAATTAAAGCTGTGAAAAAATATGTGATATTTTGTATTTTCATATTCAAAAATTCCCTTTTATGTCTAAATTGAATAGTTACTGGTTGTATTAGTATTTTATAGATACTAATAAATTTTGGGGTATTTTAATCTTGAACCTGAGTTTAGTCCATGAGCAAACAAATTTTAATTTTATTTATTTATAAATACAATTTAAATTTTGTTTCTACAAATTCTATATTCTGTCTTGTGTGTTTTTTCTATTTGTCTTATTAAGTTTTACATTATTCATTTCTACCTCAATACTTCTTCATTTCTATACTACCTCAATTCTTAAATGATAAATTTATGTTACTTAGAACACAATAATGATTCAAGACAATTGTTTCAGTTAAAAGAAGTGGATGACAAAGAGATTATACTATTTTTTTTTTTTTATAGTAGTGCTTGAGAAATTCAGTTTTTTCATTTTCTAAAAACTAATTTATTCTTTGATATACTTGTCTGTTACTTATTACTTTTGTGATTTAATTTAAATAGCCTTATTTATTTAAAAAGTGAGCATTAACTTTATCAAAAGACCTGTAATTTATTTTTTAATGCTGTACATCTGGTTTTCTTTTTCCACTCACAAAAATTTCTTAAGTTTTTTTTTTTCATATCATTGTGAGTTAAATGAAGTATACACATTTGTTTTTTAAGAACTCATCATAATTTATATAGATTTGTTTTATTGAGGTTCTGTCACAATGAATAAATGAATTCCATTTTCGTTTCTATTTCAGTTTATTACCAATGATTGAGGATCTTAAATATACAATTAAAAATATAAAATTGTTTTCTTCTTTTCTCTTACTGCTACTGCCAGTAAAGCAGGAATCTGCTGTATTGTCAAATTATGTAATTGCACTTCTTAGCATGAAAGTTGATCCAATGACAAAAATATATATACATAACAACTTTGATTTATAACTATTTTAAATTACTAGTTTTATCAAGTTTAAATTTATTTGTTATTATTAGGAAGACTTATTTTCTTATTGGAGAGCAATAAACAAAAACAATAAATTCATTATTTAATATTTAAATTATTGTCAATTTTATTAAGGGAGTAAATCATAAAATTATGTAGTTGTTTTCAGGATTTCCAAAATATATTTATTCATGATTTTATCCAAAAAAGGCTGAGTGAAATTCAGTATTTGATTTACAATACAAGTCAATAAAATATCAGACTAACATATTCTTTTGTTAACCTAAGCTGAAGTAATCAATGGACATTTCTGTACCCTAATTTTTATGCTTACATCTAATTGGTACCCTTACAATACTTAATTATTGTATTTTTTACAGATTTCACTTGAGGTGTCTGAATGCTTGGCGTGAATCAAATCCTGTCATTCACCTTGCATCCCCTAATGGTATAGTAGTTTGACCCACGCCTTTAGTTGGGGTAATGTCTTAAAATTATTAAGCTTTCTTGTACCATGGACAATCTTTCTTTTCAATGATGTTCACCACACACAAATTAGTCCTGTTATTTTTATTCCTACGATTTCTTTTACTTTTTCATCTCCCATATTTTATTAGTAGGTTTAACAGTTCTAATAACTTTAATTTTTTTATTTATTTGAGCTGAATTTGTATTACAGAAATTTGTTTGCATTACATATTTTTAGAGAAAGTTTATTTATCAACGATCTTAGAGGGTTTCATATTGTTAATCCTTTCTAATTGTTTGAGGGATTTTGAATTCTGTACATTATAATTTTGTTAGCTTTTATTATTATTAGAAACTGTTTTGGACTGTATTTTCCCTCTCCAGTGCCTTCTGTTTTATTAACTCCTAAAGCATTTTGTTTTAAAATCTAGAGCAGGAAAATATCACAAATAGTGTGCTCTTATTGGATTGTCTGAAAGAATAAAGGAATGCCATAATATAAATGACTGCTCAATAGTGAATGCGGAAATTATATATTTTAATAATTTGATTGCTTGGAATGTAATCTGTAAGCACTTGGTTTGAAATTTATTTCAGTATTGTATGCAACTAACTAATTACTCTTTGTGTTGTGTGTTTTACGGGTTTTTATTTTATGAGTTAAGTTCTAGATGAGCTAGTTTCAGCTATATTTCTTTTAATGAATTGTTAAAAACAATTGCATTTTTTTTGTTAAACTAAGTTATAATTTTATTTCTTAAAGAAGACATTTTCAATTTCTTATAACAGTTTTGAAATTTCAAAGACCACTTAAAATATATTACACTCTTTATCATAATTTTACTTACTTTCATTAATTGTGGAAGTAAAAAAATCATGTATTTTTAATGTTCTGTAGTTAAGACACAATTAAATAAATAATGTTAGGCTAAATCATTGTACTATTGGAATTGAGCCACTATGAATTATTTCTAATAAAAAAAAAAAAAAGAAATAGAAAGTTTATCAAAGAATTTAAGCGAACCTATTTTTACGTAACTGAAAATGTTTGTACTCTGTGATATACTAGTAATTTTATGAATGAATATATTGTTAATAAGCAATTTGTGATAGATAAGCACTTTGAAGAGAGAAGGGAGTAAATGTGAGAAGTTTTACATATTTATTTCAGTATTTTAATGAAGAAAAATTATTAGCTTTTCTTCCTTCAGTATTTGTAGTTCATTAATGTACCACATGACAATACTGATTACTTCTTGCACATTTATTTCATTATGAATTTGATAAAGTATTTACATAATGAACTTCCTCTGCAGGAAAGATGAGTATTACTGTCCAAGATAAATATTCTACGCTTATTCATTAACTGTTTATAATGGTTATGCTAAATGTGTCTATTACATGTTATATATACATGATATCTGTTATTATATGATAGTTTAATGTGTTGTAAACTTAAGATCAAGAAGACTGTAATATTTTATATTTTGTTATTTTTACAATAAAAGAGTGTGTTAAATCTTTTTTTTTTCTATGTCCTAAATTTATGTGAGCGTGAATCTTAATTAGGAGGAAATCAACTTCAGAAATGTTTGCTTAAATCCAATATAAAATTGCTACTCTTGTCTGCAAATTAATGAATTGGGGCAGAAAATCGAACAAAAGAATACATTTTTTCCAGAAATGGACCTCTTTTGTCAAATCTGTGAAGACCTTGGTTTCTGATTGATTCCCAAATACACCTTGCAAGTCAGTACAATATCAAAATAATGTATTCACACCTGTTATGTGCTGTGCTGTGATCTTCTTTTTATGAGTCCTATGCTTCGGTTATGGTTTTTATGCATAAGAAAAATATGTGTAGAGAAAGTATAAAATAGAGGTACCCCAGGTAGTTTTATAACCTAAATGCCAAGTGTGCCAATTCATCTTTTGCTGCTGGACAGGAGACTCGGCAAAAGATTTCAAATTTTGTGCTGGAAAGATAACTTGTCTTGGCAACAATTAAAATGTTTTAGGAAGCCATACATATTGGGGCATGTAGGACCACTACTGATGATGTGCCTATAATGTATGGTTTAGCAATTTATGGGATCCTCTTAGAACATTAGGTATCTCATAAATTCTGGAAAAGTAAGTCATTTCCTTAACAAGATTCTTCTCCAGCCTTTTACCCTTGACAATCCATCTAATTTTAGTCTGATTCATAGTACTTTGGTTAAGTAAGCATGTAGTTATGTCTACTCTCTTTTATTTACTCTAGGTACAACTATACGTTATTTTTCTAACTGGAGAATATCAATTGACGAGGAGCAGGTGGAGAGGGGTTAATTAGTAGGAGGAGTGTGGAAATATGAGACAGGTCAATATTGAATGACATTCTACAAAAGCTGAAAAAGAAATAAAATGTCCGACCCAGAGTTAGCCAGTGGATTGAGTTGGATTAAGACAAGGCCAGTGGAAATTTTGGATAATCAAACTGTATATGTATCAGTCTGATATTTAAAAAATTGCAGCTATCTTATTATTTTCGTCTAGCAGATCTGAAGTGGTTTTTTGCAACTGCATCACCTATTAAAGCCATTATTTTAATCATAGATTTTGATTGAGGTTACTATACGTCAGATCGAAAAATTGTATAGAAACAATCGTATTGCAAAATTAATTTACTATAAATATTGGAAAACTCAGTGTCGCGAGTGATGTGCTCCTTAAGACGCGTCCTTATCTTTCTACCACTTTGCCCCACATAAGAGGCATCACATCCCGTGCACGAGATCCTATACACGCCAGATCTATCCAGGGGGTCCACATAGGTTGAAGAGCGGGCCAAAAAAAAAAAAAAAAAAGAAGAAAAATAAGTCGTTTCCTGTCTCCATCCCGTACTTGGGCCCGGTTTCAGAAAAGATAGGATCCAGGTTGAGGAAAATTGGATTGGCTACTGCCTACAGGAGTAAGCGGACCCTGAAAAACTGTTTGCCCCGTGTTAAGGACTATGTGGACCCCCTGGATAGATCTGGCGTGTATAGGATCTCGTGCACGGGATGTGATGCCTCTTATGTGGGGCAAAGTGGTAGAAAGATAAGGACGCGTCTTAAGGAGCACATCACTCGCGACACTGAGTTTTCCGCACACGCCAGGAAAGAGGGCCATGACATGTCCAGCATAAAGTATCAATTGCTGTATGAGGAGAAGAAGGGCAAAAGATTAAATACGGCTGAGGGGCTGCATATAAGGCTGGACAGACAGGCGAATGGAGATAGGAATATTAATAAGAAGGAGGAGGTGGCAAGGCTGCGACATGTCGGGGACGGGGCCCTGTCTTCTCTACGGGGGCAGAGGTTCAGTCGCCCGGCAGTCGTGGTCCAGGCAACGCAGCTTTAATCAGGTACCTCCTTCATCTTCTCTCTATTATTAGTATGGGGTTTTTGTTTATTTTTTAGATGTTTCTTACAGTTCCTCTGGGTAGTTTTTTTCCGAGGTTCTCACCCACTGTGATATAAATCTGAAATTTAGGTAGTTTTTTAGTTTTTAATTTTATTTATAGTTTTTGACATATGCTTACCGTTGTTTGTTTTTATTATTTGACTTGTTATTAAATTTTTTGATTGTTTCGGCTTTAATTTATAGTAGTTGACTAGGATTAGATTTTATATTTTTATTAGTTGACTAGTTTTAAGAATTAACATTGTTTTTACTATTTATATTGTGTTTGTTTTTTATGACTGTTGTTTATTTTGCCTTTTGGCCATGCTGTGAATTGTTAAATTAACTCGAGGTTTGTGTTTGTCAGCAGGCACTGAGGATGGAGCGTTGACTCCGAAAGTGCACTCTGCATTATATTAAAAACCAGTAGAGGACTTGGCCTTCTTATTGATCCTTATACATTTGTTCCTCTACCATCCAGCATATTCCAGAGATAAGTACGTTCTGTTGACCCCCCTTCTTTTATTCTTGAATTACTAGAAATCTGAGTGATTGAGATAGAAATTATTCTGATTCATTTCAAATTACTCCACTAGCTATAGTAAATAGTTTTCAATAAAATTAATATGTTATTTAGATATATTTCATTAATTGTTCATCCTCCCGGTCTTGAATAATTCTATCTATTCAGCACTACAAAGTTGGCTTCCCTATTTGTTTACAATTTAGACTCTTTCCGTTGTAGGTATTAACGTGTAAATTGACTGAATGATTTCTTATAACCGTTTGTATTTATTCCCTTAAAATTCATTATGGCGTTACCAGTATGTGGATATTTCTGTTGTAATCCTTCCCATGGGAAATCTGCTTAGTTTACACAGCCCCTGCGTGGCAGACTTTTTGTAGCTTTCTTTAGGTATTAATCATGAAAAAAAAACATCATACATAATATTAAATTTTACTTATTGAACAAATCAGTCAGGTACATTGTGTATATTATTTGACAGTTAGTTCATTGAAATTAAGAAACAGTAAATAACTGCATACAAAAATGAGATAACACAGGTATTATTGCTTGAATACTCAAATAAATAGATGCTTATTTACATTTTGCAAGAATTAGTTATCATTCACAATTGCTTATATTGTAAGTGACAAATAATTCTTAATATAATACATTACAAATAAATAAGTCTATTAGTGGCACGTATCTAAAATATTCAAATAAAATAGTAGGTTTTGTTTTAGAAGGGCCTAAAATATAATTTTTTTTATAAATATAATGACAAAGGGCCTAGATACGTTTGTACAGTGAAAAAAATTGTATCATTTATATACAATTTATATGTATATAAATATGAAAAATCATATTTTCGTTTCTAATTATGAGCTTACAACAAAAGGTTGTCCTAAGAATTTAGTATGAAAAACATTTTTCAATTTGTCACATTTGAAAATCAGATTTAATTAATGAATGCATTCATAGTTCTTGAAAATTTGATTTTAAAAGAGGATATATTTTAATATAGAACATGTCTAATAGTCCATATTTAAAATAATAATCACTAATTATATACAAATAATACAAACATTAGCTCCATAGAAAAGTTTTCAAGTTTAGATTCAGTAGAAAACACCTTTACAACAAATAAAAGTTATCTTAATAGTGGCAGTGACTTTTAGTCATTAGAAATATCTTAACTAAATTATATTCCTAATATTAAAAACTTACATGCTGCTTAAATACATTTTAATGTTTTATTTACAATTCTTACAAAAAACAAACGTCAATTGACTGGATAGATCTCTTCACATCATGCTAGTTATATAGTTAAATTATTATTTTTTTTATCTTTGCTGGTAAATGTCTCCTTTTATTCAACAATTCCTTAAAACTTAACCAATGTTTATGTCCCTAAGTAATGTCTTTTCCACTTTGAGCACCATATTTTTGTGAAATCTCATCACTTTGAATCGTAATTAGTTCCATTTCTTTGGGGGGAGGGGGCTTATTTATTTATTTGACTCTTATATAGAGAAATGTAAAAATAAAAAATATCCAATTTATAAATAGTCCATATTCTATAGCCATTACAATGAGCACTTTCTAAATATATAAAATAAGTTAGTTATTCCAGTAAGGGAGTAGTTTATAAGTAAATTTATTTTTCATTTAAAATGATTTATTCATTCCAAAAAGTTATGAATTAGTAACAATTATCACAGTGTTATAAAGTAAGATTTACGGCACAAACACTTTATAAAACTAATGTTAAAATAATTAAGGCATTTAATATTTATTTAATACTAAATAGTCATTTTAATAATAAAACTAAGAAGTATAACAACAAATTCATTTCAGAAATTATAACAAATTCATTTCTTTGGCACCATAAGATAAACAACTGACAATAATTGTTCAGTGGTGAGGAGACTGACTCATGCCTAATGCAAAATTATGTACAAGACCTGCTGAACATCAGATAAATTTCAGATAGTTGGTCAAATATAATTATCACTTAAGGAAAAAAAAGCTATACTTTCATTAACATAAAGTTGTGTCATTTCATTCTTTACGGTATCTTCTTTTTGCTATAAAGGCTGCTATGAGGAAGGAAATAATGCACATGATAAAAGTTCCAAAAATCCATATAATGCTAGCACCAGTCTGTGGAGGTGAGACCAAGCCATGACTTTGCAGCACTAGTGTACCATTGGGAACTGGGCATGGAAGTTGTACAATAATATCCTGTTTCTGGATCTAGAAAAAAAAATGTATGTATTATATATAAATGATATGTAACACTTTTTGTTTTGGTTTGCTTAAATTCATAATGTATATACCAATAGTACGTTAAAGTTGGCTCAAATATTTTCTGGAGGTTCAGTAGTTTGAAAGCCCATGTTCAGGATGGGAGGATCGGAGTTTAATGTATATAACACTAATTAAATGTTATCAACTTACCTGTTTATTTCGGCAGACAAGGTGGGAGTTGATAGCAGTTAAAACTGACTGAGAGTGATCTTCACGAACTAGGGCTTTATAAGTATGGCTGAGGGGACCCCAGGTAGTGCCCCATGAAGCTGGATGAATTGCATAGCCAACTCCTAGGCTGAGTGTACTTGCGACTAGAGAAAATATTAGTGTTGGCCAAAGCCAACTTCTTGTTAAATAGCCGAGAAATCTGGCTATATACTGTAAGCAAAGCAGACCCGAGATGCTGTAACCTGAGTGAAAAAAAGTACAATGTTAAGAAAGTATATTTATTATACATGAAATATAAATTATTTATTTCCATTTTTTTTATTGATAATTATCTATACATTTATAGCAATCACCTATGTATAAAAAGAGGCTCTCAGTAGTTCCTTGGCCATAAAGTCCTGACATACAGTAGGCAGGTATTAGATAAGCACACCATATGAGAGCTGAAGGGATCACATTTAAAATCATCTAAAGAACAGACAAAAATAAAACATTAAAAATAGTTTCTAATATGTTTGAGGGCAATAATATTTGACAGAATTGACAGATAACTTTAGAGTACCAACACAAAGGCCTAGATAGAAATGGGATGTTGTGTGTAACAGTGAGATTTCTATCTAGGCCAGTTTCTGTGGATTGTAAGTGAATTTTATGCTGGGTGGTTTCTAACATAGCTTTGTATTTTTTTCCTTTCCTAGGAGAAGTAGATGTCTCACCCTATGCAAGGAAATGTCATTAAGCTAATATGGAACAAGATAGCTACAGCATCTTGATCATTCTTTCACTTCTAGTTGAATGCTAGATTTATTTAATTCATAGTAAATGTAATTAGAAAATAAAATATGTAGAGGGGGGGAAAAATCAAATGTAGGTATATATTAATTATTCTTGAATTAATCAATGTCAATCATAACATTTTTTTCACTGAAATCATTTATTTACATTTCATTTGCTATGATTTTGATTTAATATCCACGACTACAATTTTCTGGATACAAGATGTTAGATTATCATGATTTACAAAATGTTTAAATGTTTCATTGGAACCAAGAGAAAGAAGGGTTATTGAAACCTACAAGTAGTCACTATTCCTCAGTACACAATTTAATACCTTTTCAATAAATAAATTTTCATTAATTCCTTAAAAATAATTTCCCTTTTTAAAATAGTAAATGAGTAACAGTTCTTTTGATGATTAATTTCCTACTAACTAAGTTTGAAGAAAATGTTATGCCGAAAACATGGACAATTTGTAAACAATCTCAACACGTCCTTGCCAGAGACAAAGAATCCTAAAAATGTAATCCTGAGTTAACGTACATCTCCTTTCAGTAGTTGTATGAAATATACACTCACGGTTATGAACACATAGAGGAAGCTTGAGTAATGTTCTGCAGCTATGTCAGACATAACAGATCTTTTTCTTGTACCACAGCAACCATCAAGACCGAGAAGAAGAGCACCAGGCCATGAAGCCAAGCACACCATTGTAAATTGATAGCCCAGTCTGTAGAACAAAAAGGTTATAACTATTGAAAAAAGTACTAATGAAAATTAGTTCAATATAAATAAAGACACTGTCCACATTTGAGGAAAGATAATATCAACTTTTCCTTCTACAATAAAACACAAGACAGTTTCAATTAAATTCTCTTTTGTAAGATATGGATTCTATAGAGTTGAAGGAATTCACGTCATTGAGACCCCACAAAAAAGAAGTATTTTTGAATTGCTTTCTGAATAGGTTTCAGTCTTAATGCTTAAACTTATTAGTTCTTCTGAAAATGTAGAAAATGGGACAAACATGTTATTGGTCATAAAGAGAATCCTGGTTCTCACACTTGAATGAATAATTATATCAAATTAAATTATTAATTCTGTGTCTTTTGAAACTAGCATAAAGCAGTTACATTTTTCCCATGTCACACCAAAAAGCTAATGTCTGTCTTTGGGAAGAAAATGATAAAATTCTAACATTATTTATAACTCTTGTAAATTTCAATTGAAAGGTGAGATAAAATAATGATGCACATATAGTTTTATTTTGGTCTTTTACTACGAATGTTGAGCCAAAGATTTCCGTTTTTCTTATGCAATTGATCTAGTACAAATATTCACCTGTCACCCTTTGTCAACTGCTGATCTTCTGTAGGAATATCCCAGAAAACTGAACCAATGACAACTGAAACTAACGCAGAAATAACAACTCTGCAAATCCATTGTGCGAAACAGGCAGGCTGGGAGTATACAGTTTCTTTTCTAAAAAAAAAGAGTAAAAAATAATAAATTCATCAAGTTTATATATATTTCTGCACAAAAAAATAAAAACAAGAGGAGGAGGTGCCAATAAAGAATATATTTTCTAGAGTCCTCAATTTTCATTTAATCAATGCTATATTTAATATTTAAACAGTTCATATAAAAACTAAAGATAAAATTTGTTAATGTTCATAATCATACCAGAAGGAGGGAAGTGAAAGAAGTGGGTTAACCAAATATTTGAAATATTTTTTTTATGAGACAGCTCAAAAAACGTTATATAATCCTTTTTATTAATCAATTGATACTATACAATAATTGTTTAATTCATGCTTTTATCAGTTAAATATTATTGAAGTTATTTTTGCTTTTTGTTTTTAGCCTTCTGTTAGCTCCACTTTTACTCATGTGAGTGCGACTGATACCGTGAGACATCATCGAGTCACATTCCTTCATGTAGGAAATTTACTTATTGGGGTAAAAATAAGGTTTTTTTTTGTAACCTTGAAGTTTAATTGACCAAATAGTTAAAAAAATTGTTATTCAAAGTATTGTCCATTGTTAGCTACAACTTTTCCCCATCTTTCTCAGCAAATAGATTCCACATTGAAAAAAGTTCTCGTCTTTTGAGGGGATCCAAAAATCGACCCAATTTTTAGCTTCTGCATAAGACATGAAGTGCTGAATACCAGGCCTTGACTCATTGACTGGAACAAGTGGTAGGACATCCCAATGAAGCATTTCCAAAGTGTCCTTGATGACTTTTGCAATATACATTTGTCAAGCTGAAAGATCACTTTGTCATGTCTGGTGACATATTGTGGGCATTTCAGCTTCAATGCTCAGCTCAGCTGCATCAATTGTTGTTAGTAGCATTTGTTTGAGCAGTTGTTCACAAGTGAAACACGACATTCGACATTTTTTGGCTTGAGTTCATACAGAACCAAATTTCCTTGTTTTTGCACCATACCCACAGCCTTCAGACGGTTTGAAATCGTTGAGTCACTCTCAAGGTTTTAACGAACTCCGCTTCATACTGGCATGAATCTTGGTCCAATAATGCCTCCAACTCGTCTTCGTAATTTATTGGCTTTCCTTCACATTCTTCATCACTGGTGTCAAAATTGCCAATCTTAAAATGTTGGTAACCATTAAAACCAGTACTCACATGTTTTTATTATTGGAGCATGTTGCCCATATGCTTCGTACAGTAATTGATATCCATCAGCTGCACTTTTCTTGTAATGAAAATAAAAATGCAGGGCTTCCTGCAAATTGTGTTTTGTTGACACAAAGGGTGACATGATTAGAGTACAAAGAAAGTTTGTTTTTTGCCCTTAAGATAAGATAAGTACTGATTTCTAGAGGGGATTAATGAGGCTTCAAATTAACATGAACATAAGATTATCCGATGCGATTTGACACTAGTTATGAAATCTTTTATAATTCTCTCAAAACTTATTTGTACTCCAATAGTTTAAGCAGAATCTGCATGATGAACATATTAATACTTAAAAAAATAAATTTAAATAATGAAATTATAAAATCTTCAAGATTAATTATACTGATAAAACAGGTTAGACTGATATACTGATAGCTAACTTATTCTAATTGATTTCAGAGTTTAAATTTAATCCATATACAAATTGATTTTATAACTTACAATATGATAGCAAAAGGCTGAGTGAATAACCCAGCTTTAATGAACCCTGGTCCAATGGTGTGAGGTTGTGGCTCAGATAGAGGTTCTTGCCTATGCCGATACAATGCACTCAGCTGATCCACTCTCTGGCTTGATTCAAGCATAGCTTCTGCACTTAGATCATCCAAAGTAACCAGGTCAACTGTAAATGGTAAACATATTTAACAACACATAATACATACATATATTCACAAGATTATATATTTAAAAAAATGCAAATACATACGATAGTAATCTGCAGGATTTTTAAATGGAGGGCATGGATAGTCAGCTGATGTAAAATACCTCACTAAAGCACGACTAGCACCTGTAAATACTGGTTCTGGCCCAGAGAGAGCTAGAAGTCGAGGGACCTGCAATAAACTATTGAATCAAAATCTAATTTCTAACTTCATATTTTTAAATGTATTTCTATGGTCAATAATAGTCATGATGATCATGAATTAATGTGGTCTTAATGATCTAATAATTGGTGTGAACTTGAAAACTACATCAAGAATCTTTGTTTGTTCTTATATATTTTTCAAATTGAGTGGAATTCTCTCCACTTCTCCTAGTCTCTTTATTATTTTATTTATATAAGCTCTTACTCAAGTATAAAAATTAACTAATGTTATTTGATGAAAATGAGGATTTTGTTTTTCACAAACTACAAACATTTTTAAGAATGAAAATCTGGACAAAAAAAAATATTTTTGAATATTTTATATACTTTTTTAGTGCAGAACTCAACTTTAAAGAAAACAACAATATTTTGTTCATTTTATTTAATTTATGTATAGGAGATGAACAGGAAGGGTATACATACCATGGTAAGAATTTCATACGTAGGAGGTTGTAAGCACATTATTACAACTCTACCTCGGACTCCACCTTAAATTAAAATGTTCATATGTACACTTGATATAATCCAATGCATATACATTTATTTTTATTTAGAAAAAGAAAGAAATAAAATACCAGTTGCTCCTGAAGCCCAATGTCGAAGGAATTCGACTAGAAAAAAGGTATCAAAAATATCCATAGGTTGTGTTAAATCTTGAATACACAGAAGTAAGGGATCTGAAAGTAGCTGGAGTGCTATTAGTAGTCTTGAAGTTTCAGATTTAGTCAATTCAGATACTCTTGTTTCAAGTACTGGACTCAAGCCAAGTTCTTCTGTGACAATGCTCACCTGAAGGTTCAATCAATTTTATATATCAGTGAAGCTAAATCATTTAGAAAGGCTTAAAAGAACTAATCCATTTTATAAATACAATATTACAAATTATACATCTTTCTGTACTTCTGATTACAATTGAAAAATTAGATTAAACAAAGAACTCTATAGAAAATACCTGCTGTGAAGTATGAACTTTGCTCCTCGGTTTTCTCAGCCTAGCATAATATCTGTAAATAAATAAGTTAATGAATAATATATTGTCAAAAAATGTTCAAATCATGATAATAAACGTTTTTAAGGGAACATACTCGATATATTTGTTATGTGTTCATTCATTTTGGCACTAATTATATATTCTTGTCAAATGTTATTATGAAAACATAATATTGTTGTTGAGTCTGGTTTTGTTTGATGAAGAGAATATACTTTATCAAAACATTAGTCTTTTTTTAATTATTGACGTATATAGACTCAAGTGGTATATTTGAAATATACACATTGAAAATCAACTTATAAGGTTAAAAATGTTCCTTATAGTACTACTCTATGTTGCACATGCTTAATATTACTTTTAAATTAATCTAAACTCTAAAAGTTCTTCTAGTGCTTGTAATACAAACTATAAATTAAGGTAAATTCCAAATATTTTTCTCATTATAAAAAGCCTAAGGCTTAAGTTTCACAATCTAAGTGAACTAAATCAGTACTGTAACTTATTTGTATATCTCCAAACATTTTTTTTAGTAATTGTAAAAATTTATTTGTTCAATTATTAATTTGCATAATAAATAGATTTATGTATATATAATTTTGTATTAATATTCTATATGATTATGGAGTGATTATGTCAGTTTATAAGTTATAATAACAAATTTTTGGTCATTACAGTGTAGCTGACAAATTATATTTAGAACAACTGTTGATGAATTCATCATTTTTTTTATGTGTGAGCTTGAATGCATGGATGTGTGAAAAGTAGGATAATATTTACCTTAAACAACTAATGACAGTGAGGTCTGGGGGGAGGACGGTGTCAGCTCGGGCCAATGCAACTCGCTTTTTCAAATCACTTGGTCCAACAGCCTGCCCGTTAAGTGATATCTGACCAGTATATCCATGACGCCCAGAGAGTGCACCAAGTAATGCTCTGCCAGATCTCTCTGAAATGTTGCTATGCCAATTAACATCAATTGCTATAAATGAAAAGTAAATTTAAATCTTATTCCCTACTATAAATAATAACAGAATCGTTCACAGTAGTGTTTCCACTCAAGAAATGTTATTTATTATGTAATTTATTCTAAGGATTTAAATCCTGCACGGAATACAAATAGGGTTGTTTGATTTTGAAGTACAATTGAAATTTTAGGGGGATTTTCTTAGCTTAAACATTTATATTCTATACATTTGTTTGTTTCACGCAATACTTGATCCATAATTTTTTAAGTACTCTCTGCCACGATTATTATTGACCATTCCTCGTGGCTCTGAGTCAGACTTCTCGAATTGCAGATGCCCAACTTCTGCAATTTCTCCTCCAGGTCATTAACCAGCCATTGTCTGGGCCTACCTCTTGTTGTAGTTTCTCCTGGTATGCAATCTTCTTAGGCAATTACTGAATTCCATTCTTTCAGGATGTCCCATCCACCATAGTCTTCTCTCTTTGATGTATAGATTATGTCAGATATGCTATACAGTTCTCTTAGTTATGCTTTTCTTGAGATGTGCCATCTTTGTTTAATTTTATTAAATTAAAAGGGGAACACATTATTTTGTTGAAGAAGGATAAAAGGAGGGATTTTTTTAAAAGTAACAGTGGGATAAAATGAGACTTTTTTTTATTTATTTATAATTATACTGTATGGAAACACTGCTTAAGATATATGAGATGAATATATATTAATGTTAAAATATTTACCACAAGTTGCCATAATAGAAAGAATTTCTCCAGCCTTTACTTCCATTGATAAATTATTTACTAGAGGTTCTCCTTTTTTATCTCTAATGTTTAAATTTCGAACCTAAAGGAAATTAAAAAAAAAAACAATTATTAATTATTTTTTGTTGATGTAATGCAAGATTTATATAAATGCTGCTTACTTGTAAGTGGGGGTAGAGACCAGTATACTGTTGAGGGTGCATGGCAACAAAAGAGAAAGGTTCAGGAGGTGGGTATTGGCTCTGAGGAGTAACTACAGATGCTCTCCTTAACCTGTTTAAAAAATTAATAAAATAAAAATAAATAAACAAAAAAAACATGATTTTCTACTTGAAAATTAATAAGTCAATCATTAACAGTACTCTTCCTGATTCTTAGGACATTATATTTGCAAGATTGATTCTATGCAGTTTTACTAGTATAATAATGGAAATATTTAGAATTTTCAAAATTCCCCACTCTTAATCCCTCGTCCCACTAGTCCAGTTTCCATCATGAGCTAACTAACTTCATCTTTATTTTAACATTAAATGCTTAAATATTGAGTTTGGTAACTATCAAACAAAATTATGGCTGCTTGAGTTTTAATGGATAAGTATATATACAGGGTGACCCCAAACCAAACGGCCAAATTTTAGGGATCGATAGAGGATCGAAAAACTAAAACAAAAAGTCCTCTGGCATATGCCTCGTTTTCGCTTCGTTTTCGAGAAAATCACAAAAAACTAAAAATAGTTGTGCAAAAACTAGTTAAGGCCAATGGAAGAGCGGATTTTATTCCTTGAATGAATTTTAGCAATAAATGTTATTCCAATACAATTATTGTATTCTAATCTTATACTAACAGAAAGGTAATTGAAAAAAAAAATTATTTTTTATTAAGAAAAAATAATAAATACTTTTTTATTCAAATATTCATAGTATAAAAAAAAATTACCTATTTAAAGTAGATAACATTATGAACAATAACTGAAGATTAAAACATAAAAAAAGATTAAAAATTTAGAAAATTAATAAAATAATTAAATATTCTTACTTGGAAAACATAAATGTTTCAGTTTTTATATGGGTCTACCTTAGTGAGAAAAAAAAAAAACCTGAAAATTTTGAAGGTTTTACCTTCTCTAAAATTACATCGTTAATTTCTAAAGCGTCAACGTAAATGTTGTTCGAAGTGCTGGCCTCTCGCTGCAATACACGCATCACATCGCGTACTCACAGATCGCACTGCATCTAAACATTGTTCTGCGGTGAGCTGGTTGCAAACCATTGTGATGTGCTCGATGAGGTCATCCCTTGTGCGGACGGGCTCTCCTTAGACATTTTCTTTCACGTATCCCCACACGAAGAAATCTAGTGGCGTGAGGTCCGGAGACCGGGGAGGCCAAGGCACCGGCCCACCTCGTCCTATCCAGCGACCTGGGTAGTTGATGTCCAACCAGTCTCGTACAGCCCTTCCGTAATGTGCAGGATAACCATCGAGTTGAAACCAGCTCTCAAGCCTTGTTTCCAAAGGGATATCTTCCAAAAGCGCCCGTAAGTCATTCTCCAGGAATAGATGATTACTTTCAGTGTGAAGTCGAGCAGGTAAAAATACGGGACCTATTATGCGATTATAACAAAGACCGACCCACACGTTTACAGAAAACTCATGCTGGTAGTGAAATTCTCTAACAGCGCGGGGATTTTCATGTGCCCAAAGGTGGTAGTTTCTTTGATTGAATATGCCCGCACGTGTAAAAGTCGCTTCGTCCGTCCAGATTACTTTCGAACTTAAGTTTACATCGTTTTACAACAATTGTTCTTTGTACCAATTACAAAAATTTAATCGGCAGGGATAATCAGCGGGTATTAAATTTTGTACTTTTTGTACATGGTAAGCATGCCTGCGGTCAGCCCTTAATGTGCGCCAAATGGTTGTCTTTGGTATGCTTAGAACTGAAGCAGCTCTCCGGACGCTTGTGCCAGGGTTGGTATTGAAGTGCCTCAGTATCCTCTCCCTCTGCCTCAGGTCGGCTTCCATCGGAGCCTGCATATGGTTTCCACAACGATTACATGAGAAGGACCCAGTCTCTCGAAGCCTTCTGAAAGTGCTGGTAAAAACACCTCTGTGTGGGGTTTCTCGGTCAGGAAACCGTCTGCGATATTCCCAAACTGCCTGATGTGCATTGCCATCGCAGAATCTGTAGACGTAGACTATGTCCGCGTATTCAGCGTTGGTAAATCTAGCCATATTTGTTGACTTCACTGAACAGTACTAGCAACACCACTAATGTGAGAATGCGAGGCTGGATTCCCCCCAAAAAGGAATTAAATGATAGTAAACATTTTAATCCTTTCTTTTTAAGTTTAAACACTCAACCTAGACGTTTTATTGATAAGGAAAGCGTGAGAATATTCATGTTTTCTAAATTTACTCCTCGTAAATTAAAAAATTAAGCTTAATCAAAAAGCCAATAGTTTTTTGTAATTTAAATACATTATTAAAAAAAAAATACACTTTTTGCTCAACTATTTTCAGTTTTTTGTGATTTTCTCAAAAACGAAGCGAAAACGAGGCATATGCCAGAGGACTTTTTTTCTTAGTTTTTCAATCCTCTATTGATTCCTGAAGTTTGGCCGTTTGGTTTGGGGACACCCTGTATATTTGTGATTAAATACCAGGGTGTGGTTAAATTAAGGTCATTATTATTAGCTTTGAAATATAAACACCATTTTTATGATCCATATTTTTCTGTTAGTTAAGTTTTGTTTATTCATTATCAGTATATGTGAAATTCTTTTTTAATTTTATTTATTTTAAAAAAAGAAGTTTGTGAATATTTTTTTTGCATTTATAATTTTTAGTATTTTTTTATAGATCTTTAAATCATTTTATTTTTATTATCGTTTGGCCTAGAAATTTTTTTTTTAAATTCTAAAACTTGTTAATTACATATAATCAATAATTGTATCATAAACCAACTAATATAGATTTACACAATTATACTTATATAATTGTGTGACCCAACCTCAATTGCATGGGAATAATCCTGCAAGCAACTGTAAAAAAAATCTTACATATTTATGTGTGTGTGTGTGAGTGTGAGTGTACGTGTGCGCGTGTAGTTTTGAACGAACTCTCTTGTCCTGGGTGTGATTGATGCACATTTTGATGAAAAGTTTTGAAAATCGTGTCATTAGCACAACCTCAATAGATGTTTCCATTAAGGGAATCTACTAAAATGTCAAAGGCTGTAATAATAAGTGGGGGTTCTGGTGATTTTTAATCCTGATCATTAGTAAACAAACTTTGCTGGAAGTATAGCTTACCTAGGTTGGTGTAAAGGCTGATGATGAGGAGGGAGAGGGTGGGGGTGAGAGGGGTGGTGGGGTGGATGAGGTGGGTGATGAATAGGGATGTGGTGGTGGTGGTCTCGCCTCAGGTCATGGAGGGACGCTCTGTGAGCTGCCTGTGCTCGGTGAAGTGCTGTTTCTGGCGACAAAAGGTTAGCTTGTGATAGGCTTTTCCCTCGACCTCCTGGAACTAAACCAGGTGCCTGAAACATTACATGAAATCCACAATTACTGAACCTTGTATTGCCCATTGTTGAGGGTTTCAAATAGAAATGGATCCCTGAAAGAATATAAAGGCTGGATTATGCTATGAGCTTAAAGATCATGTCCTATTCTTTACATAATACAAATATGTTGTAACCTGTATAGTAAATATGCAATCAATCAGCTGACTGATGTAAAAAGAGAAACTTGTGCGAATTCATCTTTAGCATGAACATTATCCTTAAAAGAATTGAAATAATATGGTTTATCATCAAAATATAAAGATAGGATTAACACAAGCACTAAATATCCCCACTGTATTGACATCATATTACAGCCATCATATTATAGTTTTAACTATGAAGCATGAAGTGGTCTCACAATATAGCACAAGTTCAAAAAATTCATTCTCTAAACAAAATAAATTAAATAAGACAATTTGATTGTGGCTACCTCATTAAATTCTAAGTTGGAAGTCAAGATTTTGAAATTCAAGGAATGTATAGGATTGAAAAATACTTTTTAAACACAATTTGTTTTTTTTTTACTCTTTTTATTATAAAAAACAATATTAACAAACATAAGTTTTGATTTCTAAGTAAAAACTCGCTCCTGAGGGTGGTATCCATGTACAAAATAGTGCATAGTACCAATATTAATGTCATTTATACATACATAAATGATTTTTCATAATTCTATCTAGTCACATTCATGGAAGGCCATTCAATTCTATGTACTTTAGTAATTGGAAGCCCCAAATTAGGAAGCATACATCTAAATAAAGTTTTAGGACCACAGAATGTAATGTAAACACAATACATTCTTCACATTTTTCAAATAAAATCATTATTAACAAAGATAGATAGTGACAAATATATGTTTTGATTTCGCCTGATAGTGACAATAAAGTACAAAATAGTGAATATTAATAATATCCATTCCCTTAATACGTATAAAAACATTTATAAATTTTATTCAGGCATTTTTAGGAACCTGAATAAAGTCTATTTGCCACCCTGAAGTCAAAACTTCAAAGCTCATAAATTTAAATAACTTTTTGTATCATATATCATATTTATTATTCTAGTCATCCTGCCTATGGGCGAGATCCAAGAAAGATAATTATTAGTCACCAAAGGGGCTGTCAGACTCTTTAGAATCTTGCTGATCCATAAGCACTGCAATACTAATGTGCACTCTGGTAGCGACTTTGTGAATGAATGTTCAAGGATCAAGCCTCCACCTATTTTTACCTTCAGCTTATTTATGGCAATGGTAGATTTACCTACACTTTAACCCACACGATAACTAACGCCCCATATATACACACAAATACATACGCTCGAGAGTATGTGTAACTCCTCAGACTAATCTCACAGCTTCATTTGTATAGATACCTGATGGTGAAGATGGTGCAAGCTATTGAAATCAGCCACACTTCTAGAACGAAGGTGGAGACCTCCTCCTCTTCGAGTTCCCTCTTCACTCGAATCATAGCCACTAGATGTTTCCTTTTTTCCATTAGGTGGAAAAACTCTTGGGAGACCAAACTTCAGGTAAGTATACATGTTAGAACCTAAAGGAGACCTAGAAAATGTATATAATATTAATTTATAATAATATATCAATTAAATGTAACTGTATTAACTGTTATGAAAATGGTTATCTGGGAAGTTTGATATTCCTGTCTATTTTGGATAGTTCCTATTTTCTCATTTTGGCATGTTCAAGATATTGGGACTAAATTCTTTTATACCATGCAGAAAGATCTCTGTTTCAAGATATTTACCAGGAAGGCTAAGGTGCAAATGCATCAAGTGGGAATCAGATTATTTACGTATGACAATGAAATATGGACTCACTCCAAGGGAAACAAGAGATCCTCCTGGCTTTGGAGAGATGGTCATTTAGAAAGATGTTTGGAGCTATTAAAGCAATCCTTTATGTCAGGAAATGAAATACATTTTTAGATGGAGGATTGGAACAAGAGTGACTCTAAGGAAGCAGGCACTGACAGCAATTGTTTGATGGTAAGAAGAAATACAAGAGCTCTCAAATTTGAAGAGTGTAGCATATATAGACATTGAGTACCCATTTCGAAGTGTGGCAGCAATGTAGGAGGCACCTAGCCGTGAGGCCTTAATCCAGCCTACACCTATCCAACGCTTCATGGTGACTGAGGATTCGCTACGATGGTTTAGCGATCCTATGGAAGGGACAGTCTCCTACTACCCAGCTCCCACACGAAGAACACATGTACCAGTTTACCTGGCCTGTATGTCCCCGTGCTTTGAACACACGACCACTACGTCTATGACCGGCAGTGAAGGCAAGCCTCCACTCCGGACTCCACCCAGCCCGTAGTTCACATTGAGTAAGCCGCTAGAACTTACCCCATTAAGGCAGGAATGATCCCCTGCCCGGAACAGCAAAGCCGACTAAGGACCTAATGTTCCTATGGTTCCCCTACCCAGCAGCTACACAGCGGGGCCTTACTGCTGCCACTGGGGAGGGCCGGCCCCGTGCCGGAAGAGCATATATAGACAAAAACATAGTAAATATAAGCATATATAGACAAAAACATAGTAATTAAAAGAAATTGTAAAAATATTACACTAAAGACAGAAAAATGCAAATTTTTTAAATACCATACTCACTTTGGGCCATATCGGGGATGGTTGAGAATTGACTGAACAGTTGATTCTCGCAACTGAAAATTTCCATAAGGCAAAGGTGACTTCTCACTTGAACCAAGAGCTGAATCCGTAAAATCAGAATTGAGATTCTGCCTGTTTGGAATTTAAATTAATATATAATGTGTCTTAGTTCAAAAATACATATAATTTGATAAAACTAAAATATATCCATGAAGAAAAAAGTAAGTCTGACAGCACGCTAAGAGAGTGTGGAACTGAATCAAACTCAAGTTTAATTGAATATAATCCCTTTTTATATTTGTATTGCTGACAATTTCTTAACTGACTACTTGGGAAGGGAAAGAGTGGAAGGTTTATTAATGTTGTAGTCTGTATGATCATGTGAGTATTCAGTAATGCATTTTATTATTCAGCGTATGCATGCGGCAAAGAAATGACCCTCTAGCAATTCAGATCTTGACTGGATTTTTTTCCCCTGTCTTTAATGGTATGAATGAAATTTTCCTCTTGGTTTCATTATCATTGGATAGCTTAATGCAGAATGCAATGGAGAATGACCAATGTCCTTGACGTTCCTCATTACTTAGTTTGTTTTCATGGAATTCAGGATTTCCTATTCACAGGAGCAATCACGATGAGGTGTACCCTGTATGTGAAGCAACTGTTGACATAATTGAAAAGCAAGTCCAAATTTTTCTTCAAATGATTTAATTCAATGAAGATGATTTTTGTTCCCACAAGTGTTTTTTTTTTTCAAATCTAAATTAAAAGTATGTACTAGATTTCCTTCCATTGAATATGATTTTCTAGTAACTCATTATGGAAGACTGGTGAAATGGCTTGCAGCTCTCAGTTACATAAGTTTAAATGTACAGGTACCTAGAAATTTTACCCATTGATCTATGATTTCATTTTCAAAATTAAAAAGGAGGGTTCTATGGTTGAAAACTAGTAGCATTCCTTGAAAAACTTGAAAAGAAATTGATTGAAAAAGAATTTTGATGGTCAAAAAACTGTATTTACTTTTTCTACATCAATCAAAGTCAATGATGCTCCACATAATAGGGTGTCGATGTGCACTTACTGCATGAAATCTCTATGCTTCAAAAAGATTCACTTAATTGAATTATTAAAAGAAACTAAGAAGAGTAATTAAATATCATATTATGGTTGCACTCTTTATTATTTATTATTAAATGAAGATGTACTAATATATTTACTTACCTGTATATTGACCATGCATGGAGATCTTCAGAAGTCGAGGGAACCATACCCCTTGAAGGTGGAGGCAGCCTCTCATTCTCAGCAAGAGAATATCGACGCTGCCCCTCCCAAAGCCTCCTTTCACCCATCTGTAAGTTAGATTAACATAAATCATAGGTTATAATCGAGAATGAAGTATGCAAATGTTATTTTAAATTGAATGATTATCATTTCTTTATAATCTGATGACCTGGAGTGATCCATAAAAGGTCTATAAAGAAGTTGAATTATATTATTGGCTTATGGAATACAAGTGGTTGACTTGTAGCAGATAAAATTAAGACATTAGAAAATGTGTTTCAGAGATAATGAGTAAATGTTGGGGGCTAGAGTCTGGGTGCTTTGTGTATTAACCAGCTACAGAGGTTCTTCTATAATTCTATTACCCTTTTATGCTAATAAGGCGGATAGTCATTTACAGGTAAATTCAACTTCTGAACATCATAGATATTGACTGTACTTCAGTAAATTTTCCTAAGTAGAAATCAGCTATTAAAGTAGTAAACATTATGTGATTTTCAATTCAAAAATAATTCATCAATCCTAGTAAATGTCCAAAATGTTTGTCATGCAAGGCTAGCAAAACCTAAGCAGATTTCCCCATGGATTGGAATGACAAGCTGATGCAATCACACATTTGATTCTCTATTTCCGCACAATAAGAATCTTCTGAAAAACTCGAATTGAAATTTAAGATGGATATGATATTGTTGCGAAAACTACATGCATCAAAAAGTACACAGAGTTAATCACGTATTTAAGAATTACGATGTAGATGAATGGACTGCCCGAAGAAAGGACCTTTGGGGCCAAAGAATATTCTCGGCGATTCCCGTCTGTGACCTAGGCTTATCTGGGCTGTTCTCTTTTGATCACGCCGCCCGTCTTTAAAAGCTGTCTAGCTCGGCCATCAGTCAATTTGTTCTCAGTTCTCTTCAAGTGAATAACAGTGCGGTCAGTACAACTTTAGTGGACAGTGCATTTTAGTTTCAGTGCGGCGCTATGTTTATGTAAGAACAGTGTAGTGCCGTGTTCTTCGTGAATATCAGAGCAGTGATTTGTTAACTTCAGTTGTAACGTCAAGTTATCATTGCATACTGTGAGCAATAGTTAAAAATAATTTACCAATTGTGTAGTGCATTGTCAAATAAATTGTGCAGTGTGTTTAATTTTGCAATCCAAAAGAACTCTAATAAACAACGTTTATTATTTTTTGTGATGAACGTAACAACTGGTGTCAGAAAAGGAAATGAAAAAATTAAAACAAACTAAACCGAATTTTGAAGAACTAAAAGTGGAACATATGAAGAAAGAGCTGGCTAAATTGGATCTGCCTACGACAGGAAATAAGGCTGACCTTCAAAGCCGGCTAGGATAAGAATTCCAGAGGTACATATGAGTTTGAGGATAAAGAAGATCTTGTTTTATGTACCCCTATCACAAGCAGCAATTTGGACTTAAATGCCATTTTGGCCGCTATGGTGGGAAATAACCAGAAACTCTTGAAAGCTTTTAGAGCTGGTTACGAAAGACTATAAGAAGTCAGACAACAATTTCAAGAAGCTTCTAAAAGCAACAGCGAGAAAATCCTAGCTGAAGTCAGACAACAATTTCAAGAAGCTTCTAAAAGCAACAGCGAGAAAATCCTAGCTAAAGTCAGACAAGAATTTCAGTAAGCTTCTAGAACTAATTACGAGAGACTAGAAGAACAATTTACAGAAGCGTCTAGATTAAAAAGCGGAAAAATATTAGCTGAAGTCAGACAAGAATTTCAGGAAGCTTCAAGATCAACAAACCAAAAACTCCACGAAATATCAGAGGTATTGGGCAAACGAGTGGAAGCCATAGAGCAGAGAGTCAGCGAGTTTGATGAAAAACTCTGGGGCACAGAAGAATGTTGAAGAGAAAATGCCCAACCTAGGAAGGAAGGTTGACGAAGATATAGGTGAGCTGCAATTTCAAATGGACAATCTACAAGTTCGAGAGGTTCCGGTGAGACTTATTTCAGAACACTTCAGCAGGATAAAGCCCCCACTTTTGATGGGAGCGTACCATTTAGCGTCTTCAAGTTTCATTTTGAGACATTGGCCAGTAAAACTGGATAGAATGATGAGGAAAAAGCGATAGAACTGATTTTGGCACTGAAGGGAACATCAGCAGAATTCCTGAAAAGTTTACCGTCTACTTGCAGGAATAATAATGATGATATAATGGTGGCATTACAGCGCAAGTACGGCGATGAACATAAGCGAGAACTTTGCACGATGGAATTACGGGGCAGAGTGCAAAAACCGAATGAGACGCTGCAAGATTTTGCCATGGAAATTGAACGTCTGGCGCAGCTGACTTACCAAGGTGAAAATCACCCCTTCCTGGAGATTGAAGCATTTGTGAATGGTATACGGGATCCAGATGTTAAATTTGTGGTGTGCGCTATGCAGAAATCGTCCTTTCCGGAAAACAACTCTTACGCGCTGGCCCAGGAGACTGCTAAAGTCATATCTAAGCCACAAGTCTTCAAGGCGTGACGTCTTGTTGCTGAAGCACAAAATGAGGGCGACGAGAGGGGTGACATAGAAGAAGTAGTCAAGCGAATACTGGAGGAGCAAAGGAATAGATCACGCGCCGAATGCATCAACTGCGGTAAGGTCGGCCACTTTCAGCGTAACTTTAAAGCACCAAGGAAGCGGTTGAGATCTGTTTCACCAACGAGGGACTACAAACGGGCAAATAACGCCCAAATTTCAAGGAGTGACATAGATCAAATAGTTAAGGGAATACTGGAGGAGCAAATGAATGGACCACGCTCCAAATGCTTCAACTGCTGTAAGGTCGGCCATTTTCAGCGTACTTGTAAAGAACCAAGGAAAAGGTTTTGCTGCACATCATTCAAATTATTTCATCTGAAAACGATATACAACATTTCCATTCTAATACATAAGATCAAAAATGTCATAGGATATAACGTATAGACCTTTTTATGATAAACAAAAAAAGACCTTTACAAGTCATTTGTATTTCTAATAGGTACAAGGAAATTAGCATTTTTTTTTACTTCTGCCCTCCCCCTTAATCGATACAAAGGGGATGTGTTCAACTAGATATACCAAGAAAGTTATAAATAGAAAATTTCATCTTTCGAAAGCTAGTCCTATATAAGAACTAGTCAAAACAGGATCATAGAGGGTGAAAAATTATATTTTTGTGGAAATGTATAAATCTAATTTATTTGAGATTATAATACTTCACTTTTGCACAAGGAAGTAAAAATGACTAGAATAAAAATTATAGAATATGATAGTTCCAAGAATATTAGTTCTATAACACTTTCAATCCAACTCTTAAAAATGGAGACCTTTGAAATGTTATTTTACCCCTTCTCTGAACCACCACTTCTCCTGGTCTGATTTCAGTCATTAACAAACTTGATTTTTAGTTTTACATAACACTATATATATATATATATATATATATATATATATATATATATATATATTAATTGGACATTTGAAGTATGTGTTCATTCATGGTGCGAGTGAGTATGGACAGCTCAGGGGAGAACGGAACCACTCACTACCAATTCTAAAAATTAGTAAATTCTGGTGGTATGCGTCACACTCATAGAATTGTGCTGGTTATCAAGCTGAAAACCTTGATTCATTGTAAGATCTGGATGTTATTCCCATACTCTTAACGAGTAGTTGTGAGAATACCGAATACATAGTTCATTTCAGCGGTACGCATAAATCAGACCAGATTCTTTTTGGATTATTCAATCTAACTAGAGATGCTGATAGGTGTTCTGATAGGACTCCTTCCCAGATAAAATTGGAATCATTCATCATTTTTATCATTGCAAAATCTAATAACTGAGGAATACATGAATACTGCATCCTCCAATCTTTGTGGTAGAATGTACAAACACGATGTAAACGGCTTACTTCAATGTCATTGACGAAAAAATGACTTATAAATATTATTGATACTGTTTGACTGGTAAAGGTTCAATATTAGGTTTTAGCTAAAATATCTTCTCTTATTTTTTACTGTGTTGTTCACCAGAGTGAATATAGGTATATCTCTGTACATTTATAGAAAATATTAACATCTTTAAAGGTACAGTCTAAGGTTTATGTGAATCATTACATATAAAACTTTAAAGTCACCTGAATTTATTTTTAAATTTGTCAGGGACACTTTTAGCCCTTAAGGTAAATCAGCTATTGAGGTTGTATACATGAAGCGATTTTCGAAACATTTCCTCAAATGTAAATCGACCCTACATAGAAATGATGAAAATGACATCAGCACAAAAGTTTTTATACATATACGTATTTTATATAAATATAAATAAGTAAATCTCCTAGGTAGGATCGAAGGACATTTCAGGAAATATTTAGAAAATCGCGTCAGGAGTACTACCTCAATAGCTGATTTCCCTTAAGGGATATCAGCTAAAAAGTCCGTCACGCAGGCGCTGCATAGATTAAGCAGATTTCCTAGTTGCTGGTATGGCACACTAATCTCATTTTACCATGTATTCTCTATGTCTAAGTATAAATCCGGAGAGTAGAATTGGGAGTTTACTGAAGGCTGAAAATAAGAAAGTACGAATAACTCTTTTAATATTCGATACACGAACACAAATGTATGGAACAGCAATTTTAGACCAATAATAGCTTAACAACATTTTCTACCGCCCCCTTAACTCCCTTTCCTCCTGATAACGTCTAATTTCAGCCGTTGGCGAACTTTATTTTTATATGAAACGCTTATATGTGGAGTTTTGTAACGGTCATACAAAAATTGCGCCCGTCTATCACTTAAAAGTTGATAGAGAACCTTAATGAATTTTTATATTTGTGCATCGATTGTCCAAAAATTCAAAAAGTCCGTCTCGCAGAGGCTGCGTAAACTAAGCAGACTTCCCAGGTGAAGTTATACAGTAGATAAATCTGCCCAATAACAACTGTAAAAGTAAAAGTATCTCTAAACCTATTCAAGAGGGACGAATAGTTACGGAAACGGCCGCCCTAGCTCTCGGCGGAAAGTCCCGAACATAGCCGACTCCTGCCGATCACACACAGAATACAAATGCAAATATCTCGGTTAATATTCAAGATACAGAATAAATGTATAGAACAATATTTACAGTAAATTTAATTTGCAATAAGATTGGTTCTATACAACTTTTCAATCTGACGTATAGTAACGGAGATAATTCGAATTTTAGAAAATCCTCCCCTCTAAACCCCCCCCTCCCACTGGTCCGATTTCAGCCGTTAACCAACTTGATCTTTGTTTTTACATAAAATGACTAAATATCGAGTTTGGTAACGATCAAACAAAAATTGCGAACGCTAGAGCGGTAATAGACAAATATATAGATAGATAGACAGATATATATATATATATATATATATATATATATATATATATATATATATACAGTTTTGAACGGACCTCATTTTCGTCATCTACTAGGTAGGATCGATGGACATTTGAAGAAAAATTTCGAAAATTCCGTCATGAGTACAACCTCAATAGCAGATTTCCCTTAAGGGAAATCTGCTAAAACTAAATATTGTCCATCAAATTACTAAATTAATTTTCCATCAAAGAGTGAAGGTTTAATTTAAAGTCAGAACATATACTCATTAATATTTGCAGCAATATTGGGCTAACATAAGTTGATAATATTCTGTTCTTTCTGTTCAAACACGATTAAAATTATGAAATTTTCAAATTTGAATTACATCTTCTTGTCCCTGGATTATACTTCACTCGCATTAGAGTGACTTCCACAGTTGGACATATTTTGCAATTTGGGTAAATGAAAGAGTTGGACATTATTAAGAACCCTCCCATCTATTATCAAAATAGAGTCAAGGAATACAATTAATAAATTGTATATACCAACTCAGAATAAATTGTTGTATGGGAGGCATTCTAGAGCTTCTGTGTTTAGAAAGTAAATTTGTCTTTTTTATTTATAAAAAAAAACTTATGGTTGAACCCAATATAATTGGCCGAATACATGGTTGAGTGGCCAAGAAAGGAACCGTGAATTCAAAGGTCATCACGGATATTTAGTGAGAATTCCGAAAGTATACTCGAAATCCCTTGAAGTTCCAGAGTTCTTTAATTCAGCTGGTTTTACTTTAGCAGATTTCTTCTTATTGAGAATGCCCAGACAAGCGTCATCTGGTATTTACAAGGGGCAAATTATTCCAGTACTGAACGGGTGCTCAGCTTTTAAAAACATTATTGTAAAAGAAGACGGAGTTTTGCTGTCTATCTCACTTATAAATGACTTACGCAAACATTCATATTATATTGTGAAATCTAAATATGGGCACTTTAGATTTCATAAGTTTATACTTGTATATCTCAAGATAATGTTTGCCCGTTTTTAGCAAGATATTTCAATCAATGGAAATGTTTTTCCATAAACTTATTGGAATAAGTTGGAAATAAGTCCGTCACGCAGGGGCTGCGTAAACTAAGCAGATTTCCCACGTGAAGTTTTACAATATAGAAATCTGCCTAATAACAACTGTAGTAGTAAGAAACCTCTAAACCTAAAAAACATTATTTAGGGCGTAATAACCCAGTAGTTTCTAGCCCAAAAAACAGTTAACCTAACCTCTAAAACTATTCACGAGGGACGATAGTTATGGAAACGGCCACCAGAGCTCTCGTCGGAAACTCCGAACAAAGCCTATTGGTGACCATACGCAGAATACAAATGCAAGTATCTCGGTTGCTATTCAAGATAGAGAATACATGTATAGAACAATATTTATAGTAAATTTAATTTGTAATAAGATTGGTTATATACAATCTTTTGATCCGACGTACATATGGTAACGGAGATATTTTGAAATTTCGAAAATCCTCACCCCTAAACCCCCCTCCCACTGGTCCGATTTCAGCCGTTAACGAATTTGATCTTTATTTTTACATAAAACGCTTAAATATGTAGTTTGGTAAGGATCAAACAAAAATTGCGACCGCTAGAGCGGTAACAGACAAATATATATATATATATATAGATATTATATATATATATATATATATATATATATATATACAGTTTTGAACGGACCTCATTTTCGTCATCTACTAGGTAGGATCGATGGACATTTGAAGAAAAATGTCGAAAATTCCGTCATGAGTACAACCTCAATAGCTGATTTCTCTTAAGGGAAATCTGCTAATAAAGATGTTACGAGAATGCTAATTTAGAGAATGCTACTTTTATTTAGATGAGAATTTGATAAAGCCAATGATCCTGGAAACAAATAATACTCTGTCTCTTTTTTGTGGAAACCATTAGGGTCAACTGCCTAATTAAAAATAATGGAAATAGAATAATTTATGAAACAAAGAAAGTAAAAGTACGCCGACTAAAGAGTTCAGTTCTTACGACGAAAGGGGTTTCGAGAACGGAAGGACAACCTACATAGATTTGATTCTCTGGAGAAAAAAAAAAAGTAAATCAGAGTAAAAGGCCTAGCACTAAAAATAATTTTAAATAATCTATTAACTTGGATTTCTACTGGCAATCTTCATATCGACGTTAAAAGAACAATCATAGTAGTCGTTCAGAAATATGAACAAGATAAATGCCCATAAACGTGTTATCTATATGTTATCATCGTTTTCTAGTCTGGGTATGACTGAGGATTTTATTTAACGAGTTCGTCACTAAATATATTCCTACGGCCAGTCTGGGACCCGAACTCAACGACTCAAGGTTTACCAGGAGTATTAAGACACACGCCTTAACTCTCATGTCTAACCTGAATATTTGACTTATACTAAAATAATTGTTTTCGTAAATATATATACCCGTATGGGTCTCAAGATAGCCACGGGCAGTAAGTTGTAGGTTTGGGCCTATTGCAGAGTTACTGTCGGCAAGTCTATTCCCTCCTAGATATGAGAATATATTTTATACCAAATTCATGCCTCGAGGTACATCGGACTGTACGGAAGCAAAGGAAAATAACAGTAAAGCTATGTGACCTCCTGCCTTTGCTCGTTTCCGTGGAATCAGATATTCCTATCACGGGAAATAACCAGGTTTAACATTTGTAAAATTGTTAAGAGGTAAGGTTGTAGGAAGGGAGGAGGTTATTTTTGCTCCGTCAGAAGGGATTAATTTTAAATTCTGGAACAGGATAAGTCAAAATCGCCTTAGACTACGTTAATAATGTTAAAATTATGCAGCTTAATTTTGCTATGAGCACTGATATTGTTATTCGCCCAAAATTTAGGGGTGTCTCATATTCTAAAGTAAATAACTCTTACGCTTATAGACAACGAACCAAAAACCCAACCGACTAAAATGATTTATCATTATAATAGGACTTGGAATAATCTTCAAATTCCTCTTACGTATCTCATGTATATTTATTATTATTATTTATTAACGTCCACTTTTGCAACTCAGGCTAATTGAGATGAGTTAGCTACAGGTTACCACCCTTTTCTAGCCAGGGTGGGATTTTATTTAATGAATTTCGTCACTAAATCATTTCCTTTGCCCAGGCAAGAATCGAACTCGCCACTCTAGGTTTGTATATTTGATAAAGTCCATTTTTCTTATAGAGAATAATTTTAAACAGGTAACCAATGTTTGGAACTGTTATCTGAAGAGATGACAACGTTAGAGCCTTGTGGTCATGTTGAAAATAACACATACTGGATGCTAACGCCTGCATATTCGGACGCCCTACTTTCATGATTTACCGTTGAATGCTTTATCTTCACGAGGCTTTAAGCATTCATGATGGGTTCCCTGTAGAGAACAAATAGCAAATTGGAGTCTCGAATCTTTGATATTAAATATACTCTTAGGCTTCCTTAGCCTTTGTCTCTATTGTTTGTGACAAAGGCTTGTCTTCGTGTGTTTATCGTATCTTGAAATTTCATGGCAATGAATTTGAAGAGCGGAACAAACTCGAAGTCCTTAAAAGTGCTACAGTCCTAATGGGAACTGTGCCTACGCCACCATCTACGAGTGGCTCGTAATACCAATCAATGTAATCTCCAGCTAGGATCCACAAATATTCGACCGCTAGACCCCCCCCCCCCCCCCAGGCCATCCAACCACGTTTACCTTGGATCAGTCAACCTCCCCGTCTGGTGTAACACACAATATTTGGCTGGTTACAACATTTTTTTTTTTTTGTCAGGGTACATTCTCCAGATGAGCTCCAGATTTATAGCAAGATCCCTACTTATAGAAGAACCAGCAAGATCCCTACTTATAGCACACACACAAGATCTGTTGTACAGGGAACCTGCTATACAACAGAACTTTTGTCTCTTCAGTATACGTTTCACCCTCATAAGTGACTGTTGGTCTCATGACCTTCTTGTATATTTAGACTTTTGCCTTCTTGGATAGACGCAGAGAGCATTTTGCAGGCCATAAAAGCATCTGATTTTTGCAACCATTCTGGCTTTCATTACGGGTTCCACACTATTACTATCCTTCCCAGATACGACTAGGACACATCAACTCTCCCAATTTGATTTAATCTCCATCCTCTTTCGTCCATCTTGGAGGTTCTCATATACATGGCTATATCTATAACTTTACTAAGCCATACTTATTTGTGCAGCTATTACAATCTCTTCCAGAAGACCAGCTGATGCTGCGATGTTTCTGCCAGTGTTCGATCAACCTCAGCACACGCCATGTGTTTTGGTGTCCTTTTGAGAGTGCCTTTCCTTTTTCGCCTATTCCAAGACGAAGGTCAACAGTACTGGTGATAATGAATCCCCTTGTCTTAAGCCAGTGGTTACATCAAAGCCATCGTAAACACAAAGTTTGGTTTCGGCCTTACATAACGACCTTTTCAGAGCTATACTCATCAAATTGATAATCTTGCAGGGTATTCCCAATGACTACAATAGCTCTATTATCATAATTACTGTAGTTCTCGGGGTTGGCAATGAATCCCCCACTCCTAGATCCCCCACACTCGGATTAGAATTCCGCACCCTTACCTGAATACCTGGTGTCATAAGCCAAGTATACTATAACTTGGATGAATTCTCACCACAACCCAAAGAGCTACTTCGACTTATAGATTTTATATTTTCCTAACTCGCTGGTACTGTGGACGTTAGAAATAATATTACATGCATTATGCTGTTTTAGTGTTAATGGTGTCTACAAAGTGTAAGATAATTGACTGAAATTTTAACTAAAATGTATACATTGAATTTTCAATATGATTAGCTGTGTGAGTTAAGGTCTTAATGAACTTAGTAAAACTAAAGTCGTGGCCTTTTTTCTCACATGCGAATTAGATATGTACTTAGTGATGAACTGTATAAATAAACTCCATAGTCTCAGCCTGGTGAGAAATGAGTGGATAAACCGATCCCAAATAGCCTAGTAGCATAAAGTAGACTGTAATAAATAATAATGAAATTGTTAATTTAAGTATAAAATATATTTTAATTTTGACGTTGATCTATTATTTATCTTTAGAACATTTTGTAATAATCTACGTAAGAATGAATGTGTATTGTAGAGTATAACAAAAAGTACAGCTAGAAAGAATAAAAAAAGGCGCCGTTATTTCTTACCCGATTCAGAAATTTTCTCCTTGTCAAGATCGTCGGCATCAAAGAATAAAATAGATTCCATTTTAGAATATAGAACAGTTACAAGTCCGCATAAGTTAATTTGTCATTTTAATCCCATTTCCACAGAAAGATGCTTCAAACTTCCATATGTAATGTATGCTCTTTGGATTTATAAATATATTTGAAAATTATTTATTTATAACGATCCAAAATATATATATATATATATATATATATATATATATAAAACATTTGGACTCAAAGTCTACCAACGTAAAATTACTACTACTGGGAGTTAACAATTAAACTTCCTCATTGCAATTTTTTTCAGATACTTAGACAACCAATACCGTCAGTATTGAGAAATTTATTTTTTATCTAAATTAGTTCCTTCTGTCTGTTTAATTTCATAAACACGTTAACTATCATTAAATAGTTAATATCCTGAACAATTACAAGAGTAAATGGGAGTATAGGTTACGCTGAGGAGTAATTTGTGGCGAGATGCCGAGTTAAACACCTGTTGGGTACAGGAAATGGCGAAATACTGCAATCCTTGATGCTCAACAATGGAATTCAGGCCCTCAGATTTAACTTTTACACTAATGTTACTCTCCTAAAAAGATGTGTTATTAATTACAAAATATTGCTACGATTTCTTAATGCCAGAATATATTGTCTTTGCAGATGCATAAGATATATGAGGAAATAGATAAGGCCGGGATGATCTTAAGTTGCTATATTTACACAAATTGTAGATTACAAATTAAAAAAAAAAACTTGGAAATACAACTTCAACACAATACAATTATGTAACTCTCCTTTTTTATCTCACCCTATGGTTTTCAACGAGAGAACGAGGTGCCCGCGAACACCTGGCAGATCAAAGACTAACTCAAAGTTGTTCACTACCGGTACGCTGCCATGATTGTCTGCCTTGATTATCATTCAGGGGCTTCTTGTATAAAGGGGCTTAATAAAAAAATGTGGCCTATTGAACGTTTTCATTGCGTGGATCAAGTTAAACTACAAAACCTAAAATTCAGAAAAAAAGTTATATTATTTCAGTTACCACAGTTCTTAGAATTATATTACAGGCGAGTTAACGAGTTGCTTTTAATTTCACTGGGTTAACCTAGAGGCGTGAGTTCCATTGTCACATTTATTTAGTGACGAGCTCATTAAATAAAATCTTGTCTAGAAATGGATGGTAGGTAACCAGTAGACAACCCATTAGTCTTAGTAGCACAAAGAGGACGTTAATAAATAAAATTAGAATTAGATTCCATTTCGTTATAAGTGCGTGAAGGTTACTGGATTTTCTGGTGGAAAGTCTAATTATGTGAAGCGTATACTAAGCAGAAATTCCTACATGTAATTATCCAATTACAAATTCTTAATATATTCACAAATGACAAGTACAAGAAAAACGCAGTACGGCTTATCTTATACCCTGTGTGTTTTGTGTATACGGAGAGAGAGAATTCCAGCACGGGAAATTCATGGGTTTATTTCGGAACCCAGCGTGACGGACGTTCGGTCTTCTCCTAAGTGTAGGTCCGTAGTACCTTTGAAGTACTATGAAAAAATTAGTCACGAGGTAAACCTCAAACTCTGATTTCTAGGCAGGGAAGTCTGCGAAAACGATCAAAGAAACGTTTCCTTATACAATGTACTTAGTTGTCTGAAATGCGATTTAAGTGGCGAGGATTAGATGTCGAGCCAAAGAAACCGCATCACTTCAGATTCTGACGGTCGTAATGGAGGTCTTCTTCAGAAGAAATTAAGACGAGAAACCTCAAATTGCTAACTCGTTTGGGAACATTTAGAAATCTGCTATTATTAGGGAAAAATGGTGCAGGTAGTACCATTGAGTGGCCAGTAGATGGGTTTAGTACCGTACTGCCTAACGGGCATCTGCCAGAACTAACACCAACCTATACATTCTGAAATGACCAACAGCGTTATTACAGTCCGGCGAGGGAACCCCTTCATGATGGAGCTAATTAGTAAAATCTCAGGGGAAATTAGCCTCAATCTCAGGCGAGCAATGCTGTTCTGTAATATCGCCTCACTTCCTTATTGAGTTACAAACTATAACAGCGGATTTTGATTCTTCATTTCAACATGGAAGAACCACAGCTATGATAATGAAATACTTCTGTTTTCAGGGAATAAGATGCTTTATTATCAACGGAGTTTTGATTAAAAATGATCGTATACTTCGAAAATAGAAATATTCCTTTCTTATCATAGCTGTGGTTCTTCCGTGTTGAAATGGAGAATCCAAATTTGCTGTTTTAAAGAAAAGATGTAACGTTGAATTACAAGTACCCACAATCAACAAATAGAAAATTGGTGTCTGTAACAAAAAATTTATTCATTAAAGTGCCAAACAACGTAAGTTATACAACGGGTTTAGGATTTCAAAGTAATCACGTATTGCTTAATAAATAATATGTAGACTTTGTAAAGCATTGTTTTTATGATTCATTTTCTAAGAAGACACCTCGGTAATATCATTTTAAAGATTAATTTATTAAAGGAAGTAAAAAGACCTTTTCATTGATTTAAATTGAGAGAAACACACACTTTTCTTTAAATGATAGAAATTTAACCTATTATTTGATTAAAACCATAGTTTTTTAAAAGTTCTGTTATGATATATACACACTCTTATTTGCAAGTTTGGCAATGTTGGAACTCTAATATAGCAGGACTTTATGACATACTGTGATACATAATTGGGACGAAATGCATTACTGAATATTTATTTTTTTAGAACTATAAGTTTATTAACCGAAATTATCTATAGGAAACACCACTAAGAGTAATTTTAGATTTCATTATAATAAATGACTTCTGGATGACTTTTAATTTCAGTAAAATTAATGACGAAGGCCCAGACCAATAGAACCAGACTATTTGGAGACACTTGAAAACTTCTAATTATTTATTCTTTGTCTACTGATTTTAAAGATTATCCAATAAAACCGTTTTCAACTACTAATCAGAAATCAGGTATGAGGCAATAACCACAAATATACCTTAATTTAAACTTCCATTAGTAACAGTATAATGAGTACGCTGATAGTATTATGTACTATGGCTGATGTAAAAATGTGAAGACTTACATGTAACGAGGGAACCCTATTTTTTTAAAAATTGAAATATTTATATTGGTAAATATGACAAGTAGATTGAAATAGTATAATATTTTGCCGTCACCCCAACCACTAGGAAATTAAATGAATAGGTACAAATGATACGTTTATTATGGCGGAACATTTTTTTAAAATTGCTCATATAGACACAACAACTGCTACAGATATTTATAGCTCCTTAGAAATAGAATCATTTGAGACAACAAAAAAAGTTTCAACGGTAAGTTTAGAGAAAAAGTCACGAATGAATTCGTGAGTCAAAGGAAACTTTCATTTGTAAGAAAGGACATCACACTCTGCCCTGCAATATTCATGAATATGAGAGTGAAACACTGAAGTCACGAGGTGGAATGCCTGTTAACTCTTAAACTGTTCGCTGTTCGTATTTACAAAACAAGACTTAGGTTTTTAAAATTCGTAAAAGCAAATTAATTATGAAACCAAGAGATGATTTAAAATTAAGCACATTGTCATTTACGCATATATTTTCTAGAAGCCAACGAACAATGTCAATACTAATCAGAATTAGTGGATTCAGTGTAAAGCATCTGACTATAGAAATCAGCTGATACAATATCGATTACTCTCCGATCAAGCGATTTCCAGTCAGAGTATAGTCAAACTAATAGAACAAATGCCCTCCTTTACATCCTTTTAATAAACTATATGCAATATTAAATATTCCCAAACAGATGGTCTAATCAACTATCAAACTAAAATAATCCTTTCTCAAATCCTTTATTTCTGACTTTTTATTTAAACTGTTTTCCTAATGCTGTGAATATTTCCTTAATTTCCCCCTATTAATTATGTTTAATACTTTAAATCATTTTTTTTACTGTCCAAAGCTCAAAAAAAATTGTTATTGTTAATTAATATCATGATAAACTTTCATAATCAATAGCTTCACTATGTAATAAATTATTAACATTCCTATTAACAAATGTCTACATAATTAAGGACATTTTGGAAGGAACACTCGAATAGGCAAAACAATACGCTTAAATTAATGGCAGAGAGAAGAACCTTTTAAAAAGATTTGCTACTCATGACGGAGAGGTGACTAAAGCAACAAGGAATAACATTGACAAAAGTATCGTCCAATTACCTAAATAAACTAACGCATTGACGACTAAGAAGTAGCATATCTACACAATGGAAGGAGATATTGATAGCAAGTTGATTAGTGTGATAATTAGTATTAATACAGATGTAATTGGTTATCAGTAAATCAAAGTGGAGATGAATGGATCCTAGGATTGATAACCTTAGCCGTTCAATGGTTCATAATAGACAAGAGGGGTTGTATTCCCACGGCAAGTGATTCATGCTACGTCACTAATTAATATTTTAAATGGCCTTTTACTTTTCAGATAAAATGACCAGGATTTTTTAAAGCCTAAAATACACTGTGCAAAAATAGAATTAGTGTAACCTGATTGGGTTTTTATAGGGAATATAGCAACTATACTGTTAATATTTATTAATTGCCGTCCTTTTTGCTACAATGCTAATTGGGATGGGTTATCTACAGGTGATCACCCTTTCCTGACCAGGGTAGGACTAATGAGCTCGTCAATAAATAAAGTAAATTCCTATTGCCCAGGCGGGAATCGAACTCTCCACTCTAGGTTTACCATGCGAGATGAAGGCCAACGTTTTAACTCACATGGTGGACCTGAACTCCTTTCACCATCTTAAATAGGTATATTTTAGATATATACCCAAACACTTATTTTCTGAAAACTATTGTACTTTTTATTTTATCAGTATCAAACTCGATATTCAACCGTTTTGTGTATCCATTCAGCTCAACGTACTCAAGTTTAGAACCCGGTATCGCTAGTAACTCTATAAATCGTATGTCATTAATTTCTAGTATTCTAGTATTGTTTACATCGGTTCCACAGAAGGGAGAAAAAAAGAATTGTACGTGCGGTATGACATTCCTGCATAGTGCACCGACATCTTGCATATAAATCAATTTTATTGCACTTACTGGATGGACGCGTCGGTTGAATTAACGTGAGCAGGAAGCACTGACTGTCACGAAAACAAACCACTCCGATGATGGTTTAGGGAGAAGATTATTTTATATTTAGTCAATGTTCTCCTGTTATTAATAAGACATCATATTTGAAAGATAATCTTGCTTTATGGCTGTCATATTTATGATAGATGTAGAATTCTAATTGAGCTGCAAAGAATTGCAATCGGAATGACTTCGTTAGTGTAACCAATACTTTTGGAATTATAACTCATTTCGTAAAACTGTGAACCATGCACTTGTATGCCATACATTCTTTTAAATACTCTTTCAAGTTTTCTATAGCGGCAAATAGCTACCTTGTCATTCTAAACGCCTTTGTTGAAGTCATTTAAAGGAGCTAGTGTTTTTTTCAAGAGGTGACTACTACTTGAGATCATGTTCAAACCTCCGGCTCAGACTCTAAACTTGGTATTGTAGTGCACTCTTCGGGCTTTGAGAATGAACTTGTAACCCACACATCAGTGTGTGAGGAAATTGAGTAGCTACTTGAATATTAGATATTTTTATCGGTAGGACCTCAAAATACGACCAGCATATGAGTCAAAATGGCCACGTAAACACGAGTCAAGAGTTGTTGATTTTTTGGAGAAGCACATCAAAGGTTTTATAGGTACTGTTGTGTGGTCTGGTTTATATTAATCTATTTTTTTTTCTATGTCTTCGGTAAATTTCTAAAGAACAATTTTACATTCTAAAGTTTTGTAACCTACCGTTTAATACTTACAATAAAAATTATTTATTTAAAAAAATATTACTACAACGAGTAATATCGTGTACTATGTAAGTCGGAAAGTCTTCCAGATATCAGTTCTTATCAGAGAACATCCGTGGAAGAGTAATTGCCAGACTCAGCAAATAGCAGTCTTGCCCGGTAGAGACCAGCATTTTCCTTAGTCATTTTATTAACGGTTATGAGACTAATCCGAAATTCCCGGGAGAGGTGGGTGAAGGCTTCACCTTGGCTTCTTAACGACCTCGGCTAAGCTGAAAAAGACAATGGCTCACCGCTTCCCACACAGGTTTCGTCCCGCCTTAATACGACAGCTGGCCGGTTCTCGCGCTCCCTACCGCTCACCTTGCTAACGAGATTTTGGGAATAGCTGGTGCCTTCCTGGGAAACCGAATAGCAGTTTCGGTATCACTCGCTTCCAGTAACTGGAACCAAGCAAGTACTACAAAACGCTAAAAAAAACTCATGAAACTTACGAAAAACGGTAATAGTAGTCAGTCAGCGACGGACTGACAGCTCTGTGGGCCCTCGGCAAAATTATATTTGATATCAAATAACACCAACAATTTTTTAAGTAGTAACAAATATATATATATATATATATATATATATATATACATATATACCCACATATCATAATACCCTTACTAGCATGGTTTTAATAAGAATATTTTTAATTGGAATTAATAAAATCAGTAGCTGATGACTTTGAAGTAATGAAATAAATGCACATATATATAATTCATACTAATATTTATTATTGGATTGTAGGCGTTTACAAACATTAATAAATCTAGATTTTTCTGTAATAATAATTCAGGACATTAATTCCTTACAAAACATTACCTATTAAAAAAAAAAAAAAACTATTAGAATAGCATAAAGTGCAAAATGCAATCGTAACATTTGCTAATAGAAATATTTATCAGCCATATATTCACAAATGTAAGTAAATATTATTTGGGACGTCAATTAATAATAAAATTAATGCATTTTTAAATTTAGTTTTTCCTTTTTTTTCATTAGAGGTCCATGGACATTCGCCGACCTGCCCAGTCCGGTGGTGATAATGTTTCTTACGTTTCACAAACGGTTTAATAGTCAATGAAAACAATTTGTAACGATAAATAAATACTTTTCTTGATATTTAACCTGAATAATTTAAATATTCGACTTGGATCTCAGAGATGTTAAAACTCTACGAAGTCCAAATTGATAATTTCCACAAACTGTTTGACAATTTTCCCGGATATAACTTGGAGAAAAATTAGGTTTTTTCTTTTGGGTACTCAGCTTATCTTCAACAGGTTGAAAACAGTTGTTATCTCACAGAAGCGCCCAACAGATAGGGTTTTATACTTATTTATGAGGAGAGGGGGTGGTGGAGAACAAAATAATATTTATTGTGGCTATGAGTTCAACATGTTTATATTGAAGTTAAGGATGGATTATTAGTATAATTGATAACTAATTTTGTCTCTAAAAACGGGGGGCTCAGGTTAGCCACGTGAGTTAAAGCGTTGGCCTTAATCTCACATGCTAACCCTAGAGTGGCGAGTTCGATACCCGCCTGGGCAATAGGAATTTATTTAGTGAACTCATTAAATGAAATCCTTCAATCTCACTTTAGAAATGGGGGGATAACCCTCCCCAATTAGCCTTAGTTGCAAAAAGTGAACGTTAATAAATAATAATAATAGTTTCAAAGAAATATTGAATTTAGCAAAATGGGACTCAACCCTGGGACGTATATCTTATGTAGTGATCGGGTAGACCAACTATTTTATTCTTTGTTTGTTTTTTTATTAGAAGAGAAAAAATTGGTTGTAGGAGTCCCTATCAACAAACAACATATGAAAAACAAGGATTCTAGTCTGGAAAATTGGGAAAATTTGTTTTTTAATATCAAGAATAATTAAAAGAAATAAGATTGGACTGTGATCCTAATGATATTTGATATAAAAATGTGGCTTTTTTTTTTTTTTGCAACTATTAGTTCTTCCAAAGGGAGAACTGTTCAAATGAAAGTATATTTCATTAACAACCTTACTATGTTTCAACAATATATCTTTTCTGTTAACGGCTTCATGCAGGCCGCTTTACGAGAAGGAGACTGGTTTGAAGAATTAATGGAATAAAATAAAACATACCTATCGATTGGAGAAAGCCATGAACGGGAAGACCTGGATTTTACATCTGGGTCACTAGGAAATATATAACCACTATGATATCACTCACACCAATTACTTATTATCTGATAAATGATAACGGCCAAGACAAAAAATGTACACCAGATCGAGTAGGAAAAAAATAACATATATTTCGGGAGTGTTAGGAAGGAATGCTGTCAAGTTAGGGTATAATAGAGAGAGGAAGAGGACAGCTGTCAACAAAGGACAATTGTGTTTCAGCTGGGCACAACTGTGTCTGTAGGCTAGGCGAATACGCAATGTAGAGCCCGTTAGTACGTCTGCCTGCGTCTTTTCGTTATGGACAGGGTCAGCTGATTTATAACGCTTTTACCCATCAGCACTTCGGCTACTAACCCATTTTCTTGGGGATTTACTACCTTTTCACTTACCTGTTCCTAAGTATTTTACACACGAGTAAAGGATAAAAAAAGACAAGGGAAATCTGTAAATAAAATGTTCGATGTGGCTTTCTCCATGTCAGACGAAGATTAGCGAAGCCAATTCAATTTCATGATATATCAGTTAGAAGTGTTTATGGAATATGAAAGGGGAGGGGGAGGACTAACTAGATAATGCGTTATGCTCCCAAACTTTTACTTACCAATAAAAAACAGAAAAAAAAGATGAAGTTCTATGTAAATAAACATCTCTCTTTAGATTTCAAAAAGTATTTCCGTTATTATGAACGGTATCGTATAATGTTATAGAACCTATCTTCTTAAACTATTGATTATATACAATTGTCGTTCTATGCATTTTTTCGTAACTCAAGTATTACGCATTCGCGTTTTCATGTTGTTCGCCCTTCAGTAACACTGCCCCCCCCCCTTTCAACTCATCGGTTTTTTCATAGTAATACATAATATTTGGTAAGAGGAAATCACAATTGTTTTATCTGCTTAGTTTAAGCAGCGTGACGGACTTCATTACTACAAACAATGATGGAGCACGTAGGAAGAAATCATTACTGACTGGTGAAATTTCGTTTCATTTTATATTTTCCAAGTCCCGCCGTGGCTAGAAAAGGGTGGTAACCTGTAGATAACCCGTCCCGATTAGCCTAAGTTGCAAAAATAATTAAATAATTTAATTTAATATTTTCCAATCATATGTACGCTACATAACTCTCATACTTTTCTACATATCTTGTTTAGCATTAGTTTATTTCGGAATGTTTACTACTACTTTTAGTAGATTTCAAGGGAAATTAGCTATTGAGGTTTCCAAATGCCCATCGATCCTACCTAGTAGATAACGAAATTGTGGTCCAATAAAAATTATATATATATATATATACATACATACATATATGTATGTATGTATTCTCTGAGGCCGCTCTAGCGGTCACAATTTTTGTGTTATCGATACCAAACTCGATTTATATTCGTTTTATGCAAAAAGAAAGATCAAGCTGAAATCGAACCCGAGGGAGGGGGGGGGTTCAGAGGAAGAAAATTTTGAAAATTCGAAATATCTCAATTATTATGAGCTGGATCGAAAAAGTGTATATAACCAGTCTTCTTGAAAATTTAATTACCTATAAATGTTGTTATATACATATTTTCTCTATTATGAATTAACCGATATATTTGGATGCGTCAGTTTTCGGCCTTCAGTAAACCCCCATTCCTACTCATCTTATATTAACAATAAGCTGTTTTATTATGAAGCACATTATTTGATGGCTAAATACCAAATATTGTGCTCATTGAACTTTTACGTTTTGATGTAAATGCTAATACGTGACGTACGTGGGAAATCTAGATATAATAATCTAAAACTGCGAACACACTTTAAGTTGTTTCCAAATTTAAAACGGTAGAATGCCGTCTTCTAATAAAAGATACTTTATATTCTCCAAAGGTTAGCCATCTGAATTAAAGAGTTGGCCTCAACCTCGCCTGGCAAAGCTAAAGTGGTAGGTTCGATTACCTCCTGGGTAATAGGAATTTGATTAGTGACGAACTCACTAGATAATATACTAAGTCCCACCCGCCCTGGCTAGAAAGGGTGGTAACCTGTACATAATCCGTTCCAATTGATCATGCTAGCAGAAAGTGGGCCTATTTTAAATAACAACAGCTTGGTACAAGTGTTACTATGCTCAACTGTTACTATACTTAATCGCTAAATGAAATTTTTCTGCCATGCAACATTTCCTTTACTTCGCATAAGGAAGTAAAGAAATTTGTGAGAAGACATCTGTTTATATGTCATTCAACCTGGTTTTACTTCTACGAAGTAAAGGAAATTTTGCTATTACATGTAATTTCACTATTCATATTTCCGTAGAATTATCCGTTTTTCCCCTCCCTGACTTGTTTCGGCGTGGCATCTGTAAGTACTGATTAACGGCTAGCCTTAGGACGTTTCAAGTTCCATATTTCCTCAATAATAGCCACTCACAGAATTAATTCGTCAAAGAGAGTTTTTGTAATCTAGCAACATTTAGTACTTGTTATAAGCATTGAAATTCTTTAAATTATTTTCTTTTTAACGCCCACATTATGAAACTAAGGCCAATTTGGACGGGTTATCTACAGGTTATCACCTTTTTCTACCCAGGTTGGTACTTGTAGATAACCCGTCCCAATTAGCCGTAGTTGCTAAATGTGGACGTTAAACTATAATAATTAATAGAATTTCAAAACTTATAACAGAACTAAATACTCCTAGATTACAAGGCCTATAGAATGTCTCAAGATTCACATGATAAATCTTGATTGGCGAGTTCGATTCTCGCCTGGGCAATTGGAATTTATTTAGTGACGAACTCAGTAAATAAAATATTTAAATATAATTTGGACTAGAATGTCTCAGTTAGACAAAAGGGATAATCAGTATGAGCATAAGTGCTGGTTTACCGGGCTGAAACCAAATGAAAAAAAAAACTCAGATAATTTTCGACTTGGAGAAGATATGTGTATAACAATAGTTAGAAATCTGTTAGACATTTCTTAATATAAAATGCGTCCAACATTGGTTACGTAGATTTCTTGTTTTTGTGGCAAACTCCGGCATATTTGATCTATTGCTTATCATTATGATTTGGCCGTTTTTTTAAAAAAAGACACTGATCATTCAAGCATGTTGGCTACTTCAAACTCGGGCAATGGTCCATAATCGAAATGCATTATTTCAATCATCATTAAATATGTAGGTATTATATCGTCATAATACATGTTCTATATTTGGCAATAAGACAGCATTATGTAAGGTTACGTAAGACGTACAGTGAGACTTCCCATCTTCTTCAGCCATTGTATCAGACAATCCAGGCAGAGGCGGAGATAGTAGTTGCCTAGAGACCCAGAAAGGAAGGCATCATATCGGGAAGAGAGCCCTGAAGAAGACAAAGGGAGGAGTGAAAGGCGATGACAGGACCCGTTGGCCGCCCCTGACTCACTTCCTATAACCCTAGCCGTCACACTCCCTATAACGGGCTCCCATTCCATAGCACACATACTTCACGCTTATACGGTCAGGCCGTTCTTCCTTATACTCATTCTCTCGTCGAATGGTTTACATCTTAAACGGCCACTGTCTTCCATCACTGTCATTCTGGTGCAGGAGGTACCTTATGGAGAAACCTGGTGTTCAACCGCAAGAGAGCTCAGTAGGAAGGACAGCTTCCAAGGAAATAATATATGAAAGTATCGGATATAGGCAAAAGGAAATTCTACCTTTTAACCAATAGAGAGAAAACAAGACTATAGGCGAAATCACATGCGGTTAGACGCGAATTATGTTCCTATGTGGAGGCACACTTTCCAGAGATACGCGTGTATATATATAAAAATGGTTTATCAAAAGAAATTTCATAGCTTTTGAAAATAGAGTTTAGCAAATTGAAACTATCAGACTCTTGTTAACTTTTCGGGGATTTCACTTTACTTCCATTTACGAAGTAAAGGAGGGATTGTGGTTTTCAGATTTGAATGAAATTGTCCACTTTGATCTTGTCTGAACCTATTTTTGACTAGTTTCGGGGTGACGTCTGCATACGTACCTCACGTAAGCCAAAATCTACTTGCCATAGAATAAAGCAATTTCACGTTTAGAACTTCTGTCCCATCTAGCTGTCTGTGAACTGCTCCTTTCGATGATAATTGATTAACGGGGTGAAGGGTTTAGAGCGAGGTGGAAATAAAACATTCCGTGCTTATTAGAGGTACAAAAAATGATATAGAACCATTTTTGTTTATCATGAAAAGATTTCAAATTCTGTTCTTCGAAATTTTTTGATCCGATGTATTGGGACAGAGAAATTCTATATTACTTTCAAATGAAGAGCTCCACCACATTTTAAATTATTATTTAATTTAATAGGAATACAAGGAAGTCAGTCATGTGGCGCATACGTCAGATTTTTATTTCTTGTTTTATAAACTAATACTAGTGAATTCAATGGAGGAATTTGAATAAGATATAGGGAGTGGTTCATGAGGGTTCTTGAGGATCAGAAGTCTTCAGTCACAGAGGGCCCAGCAGAAGCAGGAAGTGTGTTTAGCGAAATGTTGCCAATGAATGCACGGTCAATAACCGAGCCTATTTGAATAATAATAATGAGCTTTTACGATTATAAATTACGTATCGATATATCAGCAATTACACTATAAAAGTGTGAAATGTGTATTTTTCAAAGAGATTTCAAAATAGTCGTTTTTAGGTATTCTTTGGAAAATAAGGATTCAATGTTGAATAAGAAAGGATGAAATGCTCTTTTTTGGTTGACATTCTAGTTCTTACGCATATGCACTGTGTTATGCACTTCGTGGCCTAAAAATGGTACCTGTAATATCATATTTAGTGCCCTTTAGTGTGGGAATGCCGAATTGCATAATGCTTCAAGATTATCTCTAGCTTAAGAGCATATTTGAGGTATGACAATGTTTCAGATAGTAAACAAGTGGTGAGTGCTCTGGGAATGATTTTAAGACAGTAGCCATGGAGCTACGGTTCAAAAATGTTAATATTAATTTTTAGTGATATTTATGATCAATTAATTCAAATAATAAAAGTATATTAATTTTAGATTTGGGGTTGCTATGACCTCTAGTTCTGGTTGAAAAACATTCGACGAATTATTAGCACTATTTTGACACCAAAACATTAAATCTCCTATGGTCCACAGAAATTTAATACAAACTTTTATATTTTATCACTTTTATGTTACTAACGCATACTAGTGACATCAATGAAGCAATTGTTCTATCAAAAACATTGAAATGGTCGAAATATTGTAAATTATTTTTATATGGTTATAATTATCCTCTGATAGTAGAGGAATTCTCTCGCTATATTTTTGCAGCACTGAATTCCTTCAAAAACGGTTTATCATCTCTGATAAGCACTCCTTGGCTGCCCTCATAATTTGAGAAGTGAACAGTAAAATCATTCATCGTTCTCAGTGACTCTGGAAATCTTATGTGGGTCACCAAAGGAAAAAAGTCTCATGACTAATTATTAATAAATAGATTCAATGACAAGTACAATTTCATCAATATTTCAGCAAAGAAGCAATTCTTATGCACTGATGAAATGATTCAACAATTGTCTTGCATTAATTTTATTATAAAGTTACTAGTTCAGAAAGTCTGAATCCTGTCCGTGTGACAAACATAGTTTTCACTTAGAATCCTTGGACCGCATCATAACAAGGACATAGAGAAAGCCTCTAGCGAGAGAGGTTTTCTCATATGATAATTCATTAACATAAATGAGCTCACAACAGTATGCAAACTAACACTTTTCCTTTTAAAATAATGTTTTAAAATTACGTTCAAATATGTCTTTCAAAACTAACATTTCTTTTCTGAAATATAAATTATGTCCAACAATTTTATTTCGATTCCTGCCTCAGTAATTGATGTTCTTAGGGGGATAATACTTCTCAGTAAAATTTAATTTTCTCCATCCCATTTAACAATAATTATGGAATACACTAATAATTTCATGCTCTATTACACGCAAGCATTACTGAGATACTTTTTTAAATACAACCATCGTTTAAATTACGGTATGGTTGAAAAGAGGACGGATTTCTTCTTTGCGTTGTAAGCAAAGCTGTTATCGCACAACTTACATTTCGTTGATTCGAATAGAATGAAAGTGATAACAAGAATAATTGACCTGATAGCGTAACGTTAGGCGCAAAAATTGTGAACTCCTAAAACATGCATGTTGTTTTTATAGTAAGGTGATTATAGATCAGGAAAAATAATTTCTACTACTTTGCCAAAAATAACATTTATTGTAAAACAACTGCGACAAGATTCATTTGTAATCGCTAAGGACTCATACAGGTCACTCCAAAGTCTTACCAACCGAAAGTCACTATATCACCATACAAACCTAGTAAAAGGTCAAATACAAACTCAGAAAAAATAAAATATCACTTGTTTGGGTTACCACACATTTTGGTTTGCAAGATAATGAAATGGCAGAATTGGAAGCTCGTAGCGCTCGAGAAGATAAAACGACAATAACCTACATCATCCCCCAGAAGATTGGAAAAGAAAATTTCAAAAACTCATATTTCAAAGGTGGATGTCCGACTGGCAAAAGAAACACGACAACAAACTCAAGAAATTACTGTGCCACAAGAAGAATAAATGAAGAAATACTGCAAGCAAAAAAAACTGAAAAGAAGAGGTTGTTCTTGCCCAAATCCAAAATGTGGTTGCAAAATTAACACATAGTTATTTATTGAAGGGCTTCTTCCCACCAATCTGCAATTGTTGTAATGCCTTAATTTTCTGTTTCACATCTTATACTTAATTGTAGAAGTATAATCTTCAAAGAACATTATTATTTATTTACGACCAATTTATGCTGCTAAAGGCTAATTGGGACGGATTATCTATAGGTTACCACCCTTTTCTAGCTAGGGTGGGACAAAGGAATTTATTTAATGAGTCCGTCATCAAATAAATTCCTACTGCCCAGAGCGGGAATCGAACTAGTCACACTAGGTTTACCACGTGAGATCAAGACCAACGCCCTAACGCACACGGCTAAGCCGAGCCCCTAAGCATTGAACTCAAAGAACAGTATGGAGTCTTAAACCAAGCTTAAGAGCACTCTTGGATGATGGAGGATGGGACATCAAACGACTTTTTGCATTTTTAACAGAAACTCATTTGTTCTAAGAAATATAGATACAACTACCGCTAATATCAATAGTAGATGCGCTATTCTGTAATAAATAACTACAAATAAATGTCCACATTCCTTCTCAAGGAGATACTTAGCCAACATGGGTTCCAAATATAAAATCTTTTATATGTAAAAAATGATAGTACTTTACGCCATACAATTTAAAACAAATTTGTTGAAAACATTCCATGACGATAATATTCTTTAAATAAATTAAAACAGACAACTTTATTAATTTAAAAAATACTGACGTCCTTGAATATGTCAATTTGGTTTAACTTCTATGGCTTTTTGTGTAAATTATAGGTACATATAACAAATAAGATATTTTATATTTGGAAAGCCACGATTTAAGTTCCCCTTGCGAATGGGTGTGCAATGTCGAACCGTGCAGGATAAATTACTAAATGTTATTATTAGCAAAGTAGTCAAGTGGCTCAAGAAACTAATTTATACCAGGTAGACATATATATATTGGTTATATTTTCTCTCAAGCGGAGTATTAGAATGACGCCATGATGACACTATTGAAGAGTGCAGGACGGTATTTTGTATTCAAATGAGAAGAATGAATTCAAAGAAATGTGACCTTTACGTCCAGCAATATTTTTGCAGGCTTACCTTGGATTTATCATTGGCGACTGCGTGTGACGACAATGGGCAGTGGGGTAGATGACATTGAGAATGACTCACCAGTATTTTCTATCAAACAGGAGATCCGCTTTCCATGACATTTTTAACAGTTCATCTCGGTCACGTTTAAAGGGCAAAAAGCGCATAGAATCCTTTAGTCATAAAAAATACCATTTCGCAGTTGGTGCTTCCTTGAAAAGCTTAAAGTTCAATGAAACACGTGTGAAACAATACCTTGAATGAACTGCCATTATACCCGTATAGAAATTAAAATTTCTTGGAACCACAAATCTTAAAACCCCATAAGCACATAAAGTATCTATGAAAATAACGTTTTGTTTCATTTCTGCTTTACATTTTATCCAGATATATGTTTCGATCTCGTACTCGATCCTTTTTACAACTATAGCTAAAATATTACAACTATTATTATTTAGAATACCTTAATTTTAGTAATTTAACCCAAGGGAACACAAAAGTTATTAAGACCTGGCGATTAAGTATAAATGCAAAATATTATGGCCAATGAAGTGCCAGAAAAAGGATATAAATTACGTTTCAGGAAAAAAATAAAAACATGCAGCTGTTTGTTATGTCTGTATAACCCATTAGAGGAACGACCGAAAATCATCCTTCACAAAAAATAGGGCATTTGATGAACAGACATAAAAGAAGATATATTATACCAATTGTTTACGGTCTTAAATTTGTACAAATAAAAGATGTTATTAACAATGTGAAGAGAATCTGTGAATTCCTTTTCTTCCTTGGATTAGAATACTTATAGAATATTAATGGAAGACTTTTATTAAAAGGAACGATTAGGTTGCAACAACTGTGGATCATTTACGAACAAGAAACTGTACAATCTATGGAACTCAGTAATACTTCAATAACAATATTCCGGAAAGAAAAAGACTAAAGATAATCGAATAAGAAAAAAATACGAGGAAAAATGGAAGCAGGAAAATTTTCAAAGAGATTCCTGAGGGAGCCGGCACATTGTTTGATGGAACAAAACTGAAGAATGTTGAATGTAATAAAAGGGCCAATATTGAAAATCTTAACAGAATAATAGTTTTTTTTGCGTTGAGAAGCACACATTCAGAAATAAATATATTTTCAAAAACTGCTTGTGAAGAATGCAGGAGTTCGTGCAAGTTGGCATATTAGGAGATAAATTTCAAATTAATAACTCGTTTAAAATCTTTATAGAAATAAAAATACTATGCAAAGCCACGTTATATTTTTCAATGAATATTATTAGTCAGTATATGAGCTCATTATTTTTCATTTTTACTTCCTTGGTTTTTGGTTTTGTATTCGTAGTTAATCCACCAATATATTATAGTTTAACCAGCAAGTTATTAATTTATTTAACTAATAGCTAAAACGGAGTCCACCTCTCTTGAGACTTTAGGTCCGATGACTCAGAAACATTTTGACTCAGTAGCTGACTGAGATGTCCGTGACCTTTCGCTGGTTCCACCTCAGCTGCCTGGGCGTACCCTGTGCCTTTCGTAACTAACCGTACCTAAGCTGAGTCCAGGACGATTGCTCAAGTCGGCTGACTCGTGTTCTCAAATACCTGCTTTCATCCACAGACCAGTATTTACCACACCTATTGCAGCTAGGGCTGTAAGCAAGCTATATATAAATATAATTTTAATGACACAATCTCAATTAACATGTATCACGGATAATGTAGTGTTATTGCATTGCCATCCATCAATTTCAAGAATGAAACCCGTCAAAAGAATAAGATAGATAATTGTTTGGTTGTCTTAAGAAAAAAAAAAGTACTATTTCTATTGTATCCAGGCCTTCCTATTAACCAGATTTCAGTTTTTGCAATTTGATTTTCTGTCAAGATTGAAAGTCACATGTCAGGATGCCGATTCCAAAATGTTACTAGCATCCAAAGACACGCAACCGACGAGCCGAAGACGACTTCGGTGAATGCTTTCGACTAAGCTTCCACCAGGAAACCTATTCCTATTTCCTATTTCTACCGGGTACATTTAAAATAAAGATATTTATAGAATAATTATTGATAATATAATTTTTACTATTCATATTTTGTTTTAGCAGTTTTCTCTTATGAAAATTGCCCGATTAGCCTAAGTTGCAAAAAGTGGACGTTAATAAATAATAATTATGAAAATTGCGGCCGCTAGAGCGTTAACAGACAAATATCGTTATATGTATAGATATTTGTCTGTTAACGCTCTTGCGGTCGAAATTTTTGTTCGATAGTTACCAAAATCCATATTTAAACGTGTTATGTAAAAAGAAAGATCAACTTCGTAAATGGCTAAAATCGGGTTAGAGAAGGGAATTCCGAAAATTCTAAATATCTCCGTTAACGTCAGATGGAAAAATTCTATTGAACCAATCTTATTGAAGATTGAATGGTCTATATATTTATTTATTTGTTCTATAAATATTTTCTGTATCATGGATATTAACCGAGATATTTGTATTTTATATTTTTCGGCTTTCAGTAAACCTCCACTACTACTCAAGTCATATTAATAATAAGCTGTTATATCACGAACTATTTCCTTTCAAGGTTAATTACCAAATATTGTTTTCATTGAACTTTTACTTTGTGAGATATAAGCAAATACGTTCTCTTTATCTCCCCTGCTCCCTCCTCTTTTGTTCTTGAATTACTAAATTCTGACTCATTACAGCACAAACTATAGTAAATAGTTTTTAATATAATTAGTATGTTATGTTCAGATATATTTCAGTAATTGTTTTTCTTTCCGGTCTAGAATATTTGTATATATCCGTTCATCTCTCAGAGGTTATTGACCCGTTTGTTTATCATTTTAACGCTTTTCGTTGGGTGGTTATTAAAAGTGACTGAAAGATTTCTAGTTACCGTTTCTAGTTATTCACTAAATACTCACGGTGATGTTGTGTTACCAGCATTTAGATTTATCTAGTGTAAAACCTCACGTTGGAAATCTTCTTAGTTTACGCAGCCCCTGTGTTACAGACTTTTTCTTGAATGGGGAAACATTTCCAAATAAAAAAGTCCGCCACACAGAGATTAAGCAGATTTCGAAAGTGTGACACACTACTCATAGTACCAAATATTCTCTATCTCTATATAGAAATTTAGTCTTCACCTAGGTAGGTTGAATGAACATTTGAAAAAAAAAATCAAAAATCGAGTCTTGAGAATTTATTATTTATTTTAAACTTACTACACTTATTTTATACAAGAAAAGGATTTATCCATATTGCTCGTTAAGGTTTGTTAATTATCCTAATTGATTGTAACAGCAGCTCTACTTGTATCGTTTGTGAGTGGGTTGTATGGTGTACCACATACTTTTTATTCTTCCCACTAGAACGTAAGATTGACACAAGCTTACTTGCGTAGGTTTATTACAAAAAAGTATACCACGCCATATGCTAATGACTCGGAATCTATTATTTCTTATTAGGAGTAACTGGGAGTGCAACCTGAGGCACAGTTGGAAATGCACTAACTCATCCTGACTCAGACCGCATCATCCTGCATTAGGTTGGTGCATCGAGCATTTCATTCCCGGAGCTGCTTATTACACTGGATGGAATCGCAGAGCTGGCACAGTACACGAAGAAAGTAACGGTACGATGAATGCACTCAAAGAGTTCAACTGAATGTTTAAAGTCCATGTTTTAAGTGGCCAATTCTTTTAAACACTTAAATTCTTTTATTTCTGGACGGGGGGGGGGTGACTGGCCCTTGCCAAGAGTATTATGTACGAAACGGTTATAATTTACTAATTGTTGTGATAAGAAACAATGATTGCCCTAAATGAATTTTTGTCATTCTTTTTTCCCATCTTCTTTCTGTCTTATGTAGAATCTTTCCCCTTTGAGCATTTCCGAGAAGAACCAGAGCCATTCTGGCATCTGAAACTTCAACATGAGGTGTATATTAGTCAGTACACACATTCACTTATATCTTCGTTTTAGACCCCGGACTGCCTTCGAGCCAATTCAGCAGTAGAGACGAAGAGCAGCGTGAAAAAAAACCGCCAAAAACCAACGTACCAACCGAGAGTAACGCCGCTGTATCACCTGAAGAGGCCAGAAGAACGCTTAGAAGAAATCTACGAAACCAAAGAATACTAGTCATGCAACTCCATAAAATGGACGTTACTTCTGAACCGTCATTTGGACTACTCTCGCTGCTCTAAATAAGTTTCTTTGGTGACTTCTCCCCTAGACCAAGAAAACTCCGTTTTTCTCCCTTTGTAGCATCAGCAAATGCCACTCCACTAACCTTTAACAAATAGTCACTTATAGGATCTTGAAGGTAGTTGAGAGAAGATACCTTTATGATGTTTGCATTTAAATTTGTTTTCCCATTCTGCAAGATGTTTTTTCTTTTAACCACAAATCATAAATCGTAAATGTTTTAAGTTATTTATATAAGACATAATTTATGTCAAGCAGCATTCATTCAATTTTCTTTCGACCAAGTTCCTTCTTTCTTTTTAATTATTCAATAGCCATATTTAACAGAAATCGTGGAAGGAATCCTCATCTTATTTTAAGTTGTAATAAAAATGTTCTTAATTCTAGTTTCATATTCATTTATTAGAGTTCACCAGATCTCCTTTTCTCTCTACAACTCATTTTTTCCATAATTTCCTTTAATAGCAACAAGTCTTGTAAAACAGGCATACCAGGGAATTGCAGCATTCTTTAAAAAAAAAAAATCGACCAAAGACTAAGGGGATCAAGAGAACAGAATCTGTTTTAGTATGAGTTCATCTGTATGCCACTCCTGTGCCTGCAACTACTTGACTGTTTTCCTTGAACATTATCAGGGAAGGCAGGGAGCAGCAGAGTAGCCAATCTTCCATAAATTAAAACAATGGATATCATAATGATATTTTTTCTGCTCAATCAAGGAGTTTCTTATATCAAGAAAATATTTTTTTTACGACCTTGCACGTGACTAATACAGGAAGGGCATAAATGCAATGTCATTAAATGTTTCTTGGAATGAAGTATCCACAAATGGATTTACCCTAGACTTCCTAATAGCAAAGCCATTTCTAACTGGGTGAAGCACTAAGGGGGCGGTATCCTTGAAGGTACGTGATCAAAGGGCAATGATTCGTAAATAATTCTCGTCCCATTGCAAGGCAGAAACGAGTGCAGGAAAAGGTCAAGGAAAGAAGTGGTGAACTGATGAAATTATTGGGAAATGTACCACAACGTAAATAGTCTTACCTTTCACAAGCAACAAGACTTGTCCAACAGGTGGACTTGGAAATTGCGTCATGCTTTAAAAAAATAGCCTAAGCATTGAGTACGAGACTACCTAAGACGGAGGATCCGGTTTACTTGTGTTTGACTCTCATTTTGGAATTTCAAAAAGAAAAATAAATAAATAAAGTTTCGTCTGAACAATTGGTAGAGTCCGCTACATAGGGACCAAGCACATCTCCTTTGTGTACCGTAATGAGACACAGATTACGCCATTCATTTCTTCGCTGCGAAAGGAACAAATCTTTTGTAAACAGCTATCTGCTGAGACAAGAAATTTGAGCCGAGGAAAGAAGACGCGGAGGAAACGAAACATTGCACGTTATATTCTATTTTTTACTGTTCCAATAGTGTAAACTTCATTTAATAAATACATATCATCATGAAATTCGGCAAGTAAAATGTAAGATGAATATGAGATTTTTAGTAAAATTCATAACTGAAGTGAAAAAGCAGGAATGCAAATAGCTCTGTTAATATTCTAAAAAATATATAAAACATCGTTCGTAGAGCTCACGAAAAAACATTTCGAATTACCTCCAACGATGACAGGCATCACTAAAAGCCGTCAAATCTTTAAAATATATATAGTACTAGTAATAGTAGTACGGAGAGAAAAAAAAAATTGAAAGAATAATTATAAAAAAGTAACTCACTAATAGTCGAATTCAAATTAAAATATTCCTTGTCGCTACAATCTGGCATTAAAGAGAGGGATAGGGCATTTAAATGCATTGGTTCCAGAGAAACGTCAATGGTGAAGAAAAAAAAATGGTTGAAGTAGAGAAAATTTTCTCTGAAAATAAGAAAAGCAGGAAATCCGCCAGTCTGGAAGGTTTAGTTATTGTTCTGCGATTTAAAAAGTACACAATGAACTTGAAAAATAATTTTCTTATCGATTGAAGAAATTATCATTCGCTTTGCATAAAACGCTAAAGATCTTGCAGGATTCAGGTAATTTCTAATTATTCCCAATAAGATAGAAATTAACGACTTGAAATGATTTTTTTTTTTTTTTTGTGAAGAGATTAATATTTAAAATGGTGAATTATCTGGGAAAAAAAGCAATAATAGGGCACCTGTTGCACGCGTTACGGAATTGACAAGTTGCTTTCAAAGGTAAAGAATCCCCATGACATCACAGGACAATTTTAAAGCCAGGTTCTCATGATGCAACCTGAAGCCAGTCAGCTTACAACATTAACATATAAGACCGTATAATATATTATGTAAAAAAAAAAAAATCATACATTATGCAATAAGAACAGGAATTCACCTTAAAAAATTCACACATTACTAATAAATGCATGATAAACAAGTAAGAAAGGTAAAATTAACTAAGCCACCTAATAACCCAATGATGTAAATGCTTTGAATTTGAATAATTACATTTGGTAAATGTATTTCTAAGAATGTAGAATATGTTTGACAGTGGTTTGGGAGTAGAAAGGCTTATTTTGATACTTTCTAATCTAATGTGAAAAATATATAAGCAAAAAATGTTTATCTCGAAAACCATTTACATAAGATTAAGAGGCTCTTGGCAAATATATTCTTCGCAAGGGAGGGGCACAGTCCAGTGGGAGAACTCTGAAATCCTCATTAGAATTGGGACGTTTGTATCCGGGGATTCGCAGACTAACTTTGTTTAGCTTTGTGGTTACTGGACTTTATTAGGGCTCTAAATACCTAGAAGCAATTAAATGAACAAGTTCTGAACTGACCTACGAAGAAAGCAGAGATAGTCCATTTGGCTTCAAATTACATTGGGGACCTTCAGGCGTGGACTCTTCGATGACAGCATTCACGACTTTGTTAGCAGTATACTTACACAATTAGAAGAATACAAAATTATAACGCATTCCTCTTCATTTAAAAATAGATGTCTTTTCCATTTTAAAAAAATATTAATTAATAACGTCCACTTTGTGCTACTAAGGATAATTGTTACGGGCTGTCAACAGTTTATCAGCCTTTTCTAGCCAGTGTGGGACTAAGTGTGACTTTAAGTGTTGGTCACTAAATAAACTCCTATTACCCAATTGAGAATCACCAAGTGAAATTAAAGCAAATGCCTTAACTTACATGGCTAACCTGAGCCCCATTTCCATTAGTAACTGCAGCATTTTCTGTAATACCTACTCTTTTTGAGATGATTTTTATATTAAGCCTGTGAGCGATTAATGGTCCTTGGTTAGAAGAAGGTGGCAATCAGGCACACGGATTGTTCCAGATATCAGATGCACTAAGTAGGCGCTACCACATAAAATAGTATTAAACTATTTATACATCAGATCTCCTTGTAAGAATCATTGCATTATCTGAAGTTATGGCTAACTGGCCATGTGTTTTGAGTATATGGAGTGTTATCATGAACATCAAACATGTAATATTGCTTTTAAAGAAGATATATCTTTACGGTAATCTCCATAACATTGAAAACAGCCGTGGCCCTCTCGAGGAAACAAAGAGTAAGATGAGAATCACGATATGTCGAAGGGCGAATCGTTGTCCTCATTTTTCTCTATTTTTTTTTTTTTAGAAGGTTTTTGAAGCCGATTCTAATAGCATATTATGATCTGATTAAAGACCAACTGTACGTATTCACCCAATGACCTGATATAAGGGGCGTAAGGCGTCACACATTTAACTGGTAATACTTTTGCAGTGTGGTAAGACTTTGGTTACTTTAATGATTTAATATATGTATCCAAAGAGTTTAATTTCATAGATATTAATAATCTTTTGTATGGCTCTAGACGGATGCCCCTCTAACAATTTTATGAGACTTCTTTCCATTCTTACTGCTTGATGACTTTCCTGTTTGTTACTTTCATATAAACGTTTACGGGAAACCACTAAATGTGCCTGTGATCCACTCCTCCCCTTTCTCGTATCCCTGAATACGTACTGCTCATGGGAACATCTATCAGCCGTGGCCTATAGCGACATTTAGCACTTTAAATTTGATGAACCGCGATAACATTTATTCAGTAAAAAGCGGAGAAACTGCCCTGCGTTAATGAAGAGGAGTTTATTCTTATTCCCGAATTGGCACCACATTCTATCTTTTAGATTTTGAGAATCGGTTTGAATAAGTAAGCAGCAAGCACATGAAAGTATTGGTTTGAATGGCATACTCCCACATGCCGTCGACAAAAAAAATAACCAAGTATAGAAAATTCTATTTTTCAATTTCGGGTGAGGGGGGGGGGGCTTTAAAGCATGAGTATCGCTTGTGCCTTTAACATCTTAAGAATTTAGATTTATTCTAGAAGCTCCTATTAGGAGTAATCCTTCCTTAAAGTGGGGGCACCATTATTCTCTCTGAGCTAACACCAAGCGACGAAGCGTGAAATCAGGAAGGCAGTGAATGAGCTGTTCTGTTCTCAAGAACGATATTATGAAAAGAACCATTCTCCAGATATTCTCCAAGCCCACGCAATTCCTAGCGGCCAGTGGCTCAGGAGTAATGAGCCCTAATTATGTGCATAAACTATGGTACAGTTATGTCTACGCAGTCAAATCAAACTCTTACTGATTCACAACGCATTCCTTCGCGTCTCAAACTGGCAACAGTGCCAATTTCAAATTCACCAAGCACGCCATTACTGGACGTCTATATGCCTCGACTTGAATGTCAACTCAATGGTTTTTCATTCATCTATACACTCATTACTCAAATATTTTAAATGGTGACTTTCCTTGATGGCTCGGAGCTCACAATTAAAGTATATTACAATCGTAATGTGACCACTGAAACAGGGCAAAAATTACCTCTTAGCTAAAAAATACCTCAAATGCAAACCAGCAGTAGACATTTATAAAGGAAAACTTAGTCCCCATGGGGCTCTGTGGTTTGAGAAATTTGTATGTAGTATTTTATATACAGGACAACTCATAAATCTCACAATAAAAATGGTTATATAACTTTTCTTTTTATAGATCTAACTACAATTGATATTTATAATTTATCAATTCCGTTCTCCATTAAACTCCCAATTCACCTCATCTGATTTCGGATATTAATGAGCTTATTCTCTCAGGTTCATGTGTATATTAACGCTCAAGTGGTCGTGATTTTTATTTGATTTTTACGAAGTCAAGATCATACACACACACACACACACACACAAACACAGCGCTTTGGGTGAATGTTTAGAGACAGTTTAAGGAATGAAACACATCGAAGAAATATATCCCTTAATAAATAATTACAAATTTTTATCAAACATTAAAATAAAAAATAAAACGCAAACGTATAACAATAAGTTCATTACTTAAGCAGCTATCTCAATTACATAAAACACTTCTATATCCATTGCCTTTTCGTATCTATTCCAATAATAAAAAATAAGACTTCCCAATTACATCTAGTCTCCAAGATTCGTTGGCCCATAGAGGTTATCCTGTTAGAGTGATGACAAAATCTACCATTCCTACACCACCTATTTCCCAAGGATCCTAAAAATAGAAATAATTGTCAGAGTAGTTAACTCCCTGTTTTCCGCGAATACTCTCTCCATTCACCTCATATACAAAAACCTGAAATTTGAGATGAAAAATGACAGACACGTTTATCTGGAAGCAGCAAAGCGCCAAAAACCACAATGCATAACTTGAGCCAATAGACCCCTCAATTAATGTCACTGTATCGAAAACCCAACCGGAGGAGCTCAGGTTAGCACTGAGAGAGTTAGGACATAATAATCTTGGTAAATCATTGGAATGGGTAATAGGAGTTTATTGATTGAAGGACTCACTAAAAAAAAATCCGTAGTCCCATCCGGTCTAGAAAAGGAAGGTACCCAACAGGTTAAGTCGTCCTGCTTATCTTCAGTCGCACAAAGTGGACGTTAATAAATAACATAAGAGAACAATAATGTAACTTTTCATTAAAATTCATTGACAATTCATAAAAAAAATCTCTGACATTAGAATCAACAACCCAAGTGTTGTGAAAGATCTGTCTGATAGACTGTACGGCTCTTCAAATTATGGAAAGAATGGTCCTGCAATATTGTCTAAGACATTTGTTAATCTATTTTTGAAAAATTTATAACTCACTATCAACAATACCTGATCTCGGATTCCATTAATTTTAATGGAAGTAAAAGAGTTTTAGTACCCTTGAATACCCACAGCAACAAAAGTCCCTTTGATGTTCTTTCCAAAGGATTGTATAGGCAGGTCAATCTCAATTCTATTCCAATTCATTCGAAAATAGGTTTTATTGAGTTGCGTGGAAACTATCACAAGGTCCGAAATAGAGCTCAACAACTTTACATAATGGACAATGTATGCTTTAAGGCCGTATGTTTGAAGTTTGTTAGTGCCACCAGCTTCCCGGACAGGCTGTCCGGTCAACTTCCCAGGATTACTGCTAAGGATTTACAGTTTCACAAAAACAGAAATGCTATCACATAATCTATAAGATACAATCAATAATGCTTTTTAAATTGTTTCAACTTCTTCAATGCAGAGTATATTGGCAGAATAACAGAAGTCCTTTTCCTCCATGTGCTGCTGCGCGAAATGTTGTTTAACGGGTTTTGATTAGTACATAACGCAGTACGACCACATCTTGATTAAAAATCACAAACTCATTTGCATATCGCCGGTTTTAAGTCAAATATCGGGCCATTCATGCTCTATCAAAAGTAGGAAACCGGTTTCAAACTAATTGGTTCCTATTTGGATCAAACAAGACAACATAAGTAATTTACTGTCAATGACCTGCGTTTTTGTGTTTTTTCCTTAATAAATATGTTTTGTTCTTCTTCTAGTCTCAAGTGTTATTAGCAATTATTAGTTTGTAAAATAACTGGTCGTGTTAGTTTAACTGAAGCTACTTAATTTATAAAATAATTGTATATTTCAGGAAAAGGAGTCGCGAATTCAATTCCTGCGTGGTGATAGGAGTTTATTTAATAGAAGAAACACTAAATAAAATCCTTTATCTATTTATTTAGAAATTGGTGGAGGTCTGAAGATAACCACTCCCAATTATCAATAGTAGCATAAACTCTACATCAAGAAATACATTTTTGTACTTCAGAATGTATTTAATAAGGCTAACTTTAGGCTTTAGCTACTTTATCAATCCAACGTTGTTACTTTATCTTCGATTACTATCTTTTTGTTCATGGATTTTGGAAAGTTTATTATCCTGCAGTATGACATTGGTTATTTTGTTTTTTATAATTATCATACATTTGTATAATTAAATCCTGACCAGTTTACGGTTTGTATATTGAATTGACCGGATAGTGAGACAAATATTCTTTTCAAATAAAAAACTAATCCTTATTTACTCATAGAGCTTTGATGGCGTACAGCTTATCATCAATGCAGTCAGAGGTGTATTAGCTGTTACAGTCCGGGTGTTAAATTTTCGATTTTTGATTTCTAATAATAATAAACCGTTTTTTAATGCTTTTACTATTTGGTAATGATGACAGACATTTTTCGGCATTAAATGGTGAAATTTCTCGAAATTTTCATTATCAGTTCTTGTCGTAAGGAGAAAATATTCATTATATGAATTATTATAATTATCATTTGAGTCGGTTAAATAAGACTCTTTACGCTACGGTTAAAAGGCTTATTCATAACAATTTAGAAATTCCATACGTAGAAGATGTTAATTATAGAAAGTCTGGCATTTGTGATGGTTCGAGGTTGATTAATGGACACTAAGAAAAACATATATTAATTGGTTATTTAACAGTTTCCTCCTCTGCCATTGTTGTTAATTGGTTAGTCAAGAGGAATATACGACTGGATGAAGGAGATGAATAGGTTCGAAATCGATAACATTCCTCTATGAGAATGTATAATGTTAAGTGATTCCCTAATTTTAACTTAATATAAATATTGTACAGAAGAATACTTATCCATGGGAAACAATAAAAACAATAAACAAGTGGGCAAACAATATCATGGTAACATTTTCTTCCTTATACATATTATTATTACTAAATATATGATGTAATGCCGTATTTTCTTCTGCTAGGCCTTAGTTTTTTAATACTGAAGAAGTCCTATGAACTATTTTGATTATAAATATAACTTAAAGCGTAAGGACAATGTTTTACAGTCCTCGTCAGTTTGATATGTGTAACCAGCATACCACTCAGCTTCTGAATTATTATTATAATAAAATGTGTTTGTTTTTGTGGGTTAACAGTTTTAATAGTTTTTTGGAGTTTCCACATTTTAAACTAATGGAATTTAATCTTAAGCTCTAAGGTTACCACGAGATTTAGAACTGTTAATGAACATGCAGAATCGATTTTATACAGTCTAGACATACTTAGGCTAGAAATTTCCTGAGCTCGTCCGTGGCTAGAAAGATGTGGTACATGAATGATATATCTTGAATATGCAGAATATATCTTCGAAATAAGATTATATTCATTGTAGATAGTCTTGATATAAAGAGCTGACCATATACATATATATTTAGAGTATTGTTCAACATTTGTTTCAAAAGTTTATAAATAACTGAGGCACTGTTTACTAATGCATGATGACCTTGATAAACTTGAATAACTTTGAGTTGATGAGAATTTATTTGATGGTAGACTCATGATATAAAAATCCTGTCCACAGCTTGCCTGCAAAGGGTAATAACTTGTAAATTACCCGACCCTAATAAGCTCATTTGTATGCAGTGTATTTTAATTTTTTTTGTAAGTATTTATATCCTTAATGAAATTTCCTGGTAATATAGCAAAATATTTTTTTAGCGGAATAAAGTGAAACAAGCACTCTCACTAGAGATGTACTTATGAACATTTGTGGGGGATTTTTCAAGAACTCTAAGCTATATTTTAATAACCAGGACAAGAAGAGATTTATTTTTATATTTCTTTTCCTTATTCAACAGTGACACATAAATTTTCATTTTAAATTCAGCGGCCATGAATAATGACTGTAGCTGTGTAATTTATAAAAATTCTTATATTCTCAGCATTGAGGAAAAGTGTTATTCTAGTTACTAATAATCGAAAATCCATGGCGGACAGCATGTGCCAGTTGATCCAGAACAAGGTCTGGATTCACCGTTACCGTAATTGCCCAAGAAAGGAAGGCTATGGTTCCTCTCATGGAATGCAACCGCAGAGGAAACGTTTCGACAAAACGAATTAGGTCATGCATTTAGTCAACTCGTGATGGAGTCTTTAAGTCACATTCGCCCGTTCGAGTAAGAATAACATATTTCGTCAACGTAAAAGTACGCAAGTAAATTCAATATGAACCAGTGATTGAGAAATTAAAAGTAAACTGTTCCATATAACTGTTACAATAACCGAACTTGTACGAGTATCGGCTAAATATGGATAGTAGGTGACTTTACAATATGCAAGAAGATTGCCTACTAATTGCTCAAAAATATTGAAGTCCTTAGACAATGCTCACGTGTACACGTGTTTATATGTGTGAAACTGTTGTGTAAATGCAATTTACAGTTTTAGCAGTTTTCCCTTAGGGGAGATTAGCTATTGAGTTCGTACACATGATGCGATTTTTGAAATATTTCCTCAAATGTCTATCGATCCAACCCAAGAGATGACAAAAATGAGGTCCATTCAAACCTATATAAATTCATTTGTCTTTTAATGCTCTAGCGGTCGAAATTTTTACTTGATCGCCACCAAACATGATATGTAACCTTTTTATGTAAAACTAAAGATCAATTTCGTTAACTGCTGAAATCCGACCAGTGGAGGGAGATGGGGAGGGGGTTTAGTGGGAGGAAAGTTTAAAACAATCTCCGTTATTATGCGTCCGATCGAAATATTTTATAGAACTAATCATATTGCAAATGTAATATTGTATAAACGTTGTTATATGCATTTTTTTCACTATGTTGGTTATTAGCGGCGATATTAGCATTTTTCAGTTTTCGACTTTCTGTAAACCCCTACTCCTACTCATGTTATATTTACAGTAAACTTTTATATTATGAAGCACTTTATTTTAAGGCTACATACTAAATATGGTAATCATTGAAAATTTACTTCTTGAGATAAACGCAAATACGTGACGCAGGTGGGAAATCTGCTCAGTTAACGCAGTCCCTGGGCGACAGAATTTTTTATTAGTGAGTGCACATAACTGGATACGAAGTATTACATCTGTTTTAATTTCATTAATGAATGAAGTCATATTAATTTTGAAACATTCATATCCATTCACTGACGAAAAGATTAGAAACTAATTTACAAACAGCATTGCCATTAATTCTTAAACAAAAAATGGAATATCTTACTTCATGAAATAATACCTTAAGAGAAATTTAATAGTAGTTAATCTAAAAAATATAATGAAAACCCTGACTTTTACGTCCCTTTCCACGATTACGGGTTGTTCGCTAACAGGGTTATCGTCTGATGTAAGAAAACTAATTGGTCGTATCTTATTTCATATCACAAAAATTATGGATTTATGTAACACAAGAACACATTAATCGACGTAGTTTACTTACTGAAACTTGATTAAAGCCTTATATCAATCCTAAAATGGCACTTACTCTCGTATATGTAGGTATTATCGTATAATATTTGAACATTATAATTCTGGAGTTCCTGGCCAGTGTGATTACCATTGTATTTCACTGAAAGTATGTGACGATGGCTTCTCTTAGAGAGAAATCGTTTAAAATAAAGTTAGTCTAAATTTGTTTAAACATATTCATTTTCTGTAAATGTTCCAGCGGGCGTAAACTTTAATTGTTTAACAAAGGAATCTAATTAAAACAATTTTAATGGGAAACTTATTTTTTGTTCTTCAACATTTATTATTGACTGTGTTCACTTTTCAAAATTGCCTTCATCACCAGCTGTACTTAATTTTTTCAAACGAAAAAATGATCCACACTTTTCGACATTTCTGTTACTATTCAATTCTAAATTAATTATAAAAAATTATATTTCTTATTTAAAGTGAAGAGAAGAAGTGTTCATGACCATAGATAACAATCCCAGCTCAGTAATAAAAGTCAAGCAAACATTTAATTCCAATTCGTTTTACGGACGTAGTTTTTGTACATTTTGATGGAATAAGTAGGTCCAAAAGTCTTAATTAATTTAAACTAAATTAACGCTTGTACTATTTCTAATTCCCACGTGCCAAAGAGGATAAAGAGGACCTGGGAAAGCCCTCTATTAGCAGCTGAGAAGGAGGAGTTAAATTCGCCAAATTAAAGAGATTAAACGAGGCGCACTAATTCTAAGGCACAGCTAGTAATTCTAACCTCGAAATGTAAATGATTCTAAAGAGATATAATTTTGTTTAACTCGCGTTTCTAATTGTTAAATAGTACAGTTAATAATTTCTGTTTTCATAACTGTGAGTAGCAATTGCAGTAAGAGGCACAAATGCTCCCGCAAGAATCCAACAGGAAAAATATTTATTCCCTTAACAAAGAATCCATTTCATAAAATTTTTAAATTTCAATACATTTTAGGTATAATGTTTAGAGTAATGGTGAAATAAATATCATTTGCGGAAAGCGTGAGTTTATTGTCGTGATGTTTTCATTAATTCTTTCAAGTACTTATATATTTTATATTTGTTAACATTCGAGGATTTATATAGGTCTAATTAACTATTATTTATATCGGTGACATTAAGAGTTCGCAAGAAATTTTATCTGGATTTACTTTTAATTCAAATTTACTAATTTCCATTGTAGATTGAAGGCCACCTGCTCTCTTGAACCAATCGCCGTCTCTAATGCTACACCAGTGATTGCACTAGTTTACATAATAAATAGAACTGAGAAAACACTTTGCTAACAAGCATTATTTGCAACTCTGTTATAAGCGAAAAGGTTGGTTTATACTACAAAGTAGTTATGAGGTTGGGAAGACAGTAAGAAATAAAGTTCGGACACAGATTTTGTTTTGAGAGCTACCCAATACAAAATAAATATAATTCAAATAAAGCATTTTTTTAAAAATTTTCAATCAGGGGCTAGTTTACTAAGCATACTTTTCACCTCACCTTTGGAATAGGTCTTCTAATTATCAAATATTTACCAACACTATGGACCATAATCTTTAATTCTTATGGGTATTCGAATTGGAGAAGTGGCTTTTAAACGACGAATTACATGTTTCCAATGGAAACTCTATCCAGAGTCTATCGAAAAATAATGACATATCTAACCCAAGGAATGAAGCCTTTATTTAACGCCGTTAGAACTAGAATCTAAATGGCTTTGAAAATTTGAAACGCAATGAACTTTTATGTATTTTACAAATTCTTTTTTGATATTTATATATCTTGTCTAATTTTAGAATAATCTTTGAAAGGTTCCTAGCTTAAAAAAAAAGAATGAGCTCAAAGGAGTAGATTAATTCCTGTCGAACAACTGCTACAAAATAGTAGGCTTCAGCATACGGAAAAGCAGGAATTGCAATTCTGTGAGGAGACGGCTATGTTCCGAGTTCCTAGCACGCAGTGCGAAGACAATTGAAAAGACTTCAGTGTTCAAAGCATGAGCATAACTTCAGTGTTGAAGTCATGAACATGAATTATGAAACTGAAAAGCTGTTCTAGGTAACAAACATAAAGCTCCTTCTGAAAGATAGAGCACATTTAGTTCATGGCACCTCTCTCAGCGAATTCTCTTTAAAATCAGGAGTTCGTGGAATATTATTTTATATTTTGCTATTTAATCGTCAAGTATAACAAAAACCAATTGCACATTGTTTACAATATCTGTAACCAATGAACTTATATTAATTTTGAAACATTTACATTCATTCACTAATGAAAAGAGCAGAACATAATTTACAACAGACTATTAATCCTGATATTTTTAAAAATAATGTAATATCTTACTTCATGAAATAAAAGACAAATTTAATAATAGTTAATCTAAAGATAATGAAAACCCTGACGTTTACATCCCCCTCCGCGATTACAGTGTTATCATCTGATGTAAGGAAATTTCATTGGTCGTACCTAATTTCCTATCACAATAATTATGGATTTATGTAAAATTAGAAAATATTATCAATCAACGTAGTTTACTTCTTGAAACTTGATTAAAGTCGTACGATTAATTCTAAAATGCCGCATATTCTTTAGGTTCTTAAGTCTCTATTTGTATTTCACAGTTTATCAATGGGGAAAGTCCTGATATCGTATAATAGAGGAACATTATAATTCTGGAGTTCCTGGCCAGAGTGATTAACATTGTATTTAAATATCTAAGTAACATTAACAGGATATTAAAACCAACATGTGACATACAGCAACCCCATGTCAAGGAACAATACATTTACTTACTTCAATAATTATTGTAAGAAATTTCAATTGCGAATAGGACATCAGGAAAATAAGAGAACTATATTATTTATTTCCTCCCGTAGAGAAGGGAAACAAACGGGATTTCCTACTTTTCTCTTTCTTTGTTGATTTTGCCCATTCATCTTATAACACACTATAATTTATCCTTGTATTTGTTAGAATATATTTTTTTGAACTCTCTTCCCGAACTCTGCTCTTATAGATTGCTTAATTTTAAAAATTACGTCCTAAAAATGCTGTGATTTTGTCTCTGAATAACCGGTTTTAATACTAAATCACTCATAAAGCGGCAAATGGCATAGCTGTTTCGAGATACCAAGCCTTCATGACCTATATACTTGAATGGCTGATTGTGAAAACCAATAAGGCGTTACGATATAAGACATTAAGGAAGGGAATTCTTTAGCGCTGCTATATTTTTTAAATTTTATTACGCTTCCCCGATATGTTTTTGAAAAGTAGAACAGTTGAAATTGAATAAAGTGCTTTTTAAAGTACGATATCAATTATTTATTATTAATTTGCCACTATATCAATTCAAGAAAGAGACTATGTTTGGCTAGGAAAAAAGGGAAGGAAGTATTTACTTTTAGTCACTCCTTCTGATGCGATTTCAGCCATAACGAACTTGATCTTTAGTTTTACAAAAACATTTAATTGAGCAATATGGTATTGATCAAATAAAACTATGACCTTTGGGGTCGGTATGCTACCTTTGTTTCTCAAACAATATTGCTCCTATGAAAATAATACGTCGTATTCATGCTTGGAGTAAGACATTTTATGGCATATTGTTAATGTCAGGTGAGCAGGAGAGGAAGTTAGTTTACAAAAAGTTGCAAACTGATAAATACAAATAACTCTGTTAGTTTTTTTTTTTTTTATGTAAAGAAGAAATGTATAGAAAACAATTGTAGAATATTATAATTCGAACAAGATTGTTTATATAACAGTTTTCAATCGGACTAAAAATAATGAAGGAAATGTTGATCCTTTGAACCCCCTCCCACTCCTGGTCTGTCCTGATCTGTATAAAACACTTAAATATAAATTTTGATAACGATCATTTTCACTTACTCAATTATGAACCGACTAACTTTTATTTATTTCTTCTGATACTCATTTGATTTTTGTCAAAACAACTAAAGATCTCATGTACAACTTAAATTTCAAGTTGCGTTTAGGTGGGTTTATTATAATAAAAGAAATGGAGAATAGAATGTTGACATCGTCATCAGCATGGCATTGCAGTAGATGGAAAATATGCTCAGCTTGTGGAGCTCCTGTTTGACAAGACTTTTTACCACCTAATAGGTAAGATCAGTGAAAATTTCTTGAAAGCTTTGAAAGCGGATTAGTTAGTTCATGAATTGGGCATTCACCTAGTAATAAGTTCCAATTACTTGTTCTTAATTTATATGACAGAGGTATCTGATTCGTAACAAAGGTATCTACAATAATTGAGACTCAGGGCTTTAAACTGTGGGAGGTTTGAGACAAGAGCTAGTTCTGCTCCAGTGAACTGTACTGAATTTTAGTTTGATGCCTTTTTCCTCTTTGAAGGTTTTGCTTGAATTACCAGACATTTCCGCTTAGCATTGACTCAGCTCTACTGCTAGTAACTCTAGACAGAAGTGCCCCCTCCCCCTTTTTGTTGGATTAATTAAATTTTGCTCCACTTTAAACGTAATATGAACTGTGTGTTTAATCAGCTGGTCTCGGATTTCATAAGTAATTATAGTACAATTACGAATGAAAAGAACGGATAAAATATTAATACATACAATACTAATTCATTCACATTGGCTTGTAGTGTTAAAGATTTTTATTAAAAATAAAATAAAGGTGCAATCCACCCGTATTTCTTCTTGTCTAAATTCGAACTTGATAGTAAGAACAACTGATTTTAAAGATTGGAATAAAAATACATGAGTAGAACAAGACTGAAGAGTACTTTAAACAACAACCTGTGCACTTATATTGACTAATTCTTATGATTAGTCAGCTTATACAGGCTATAGAAAACAGAGGAATGGTTCTCTAACAACTCTGGTCTCTTGTGGAATTTTTACTATTCTTCCTAATGCTTTTATTGTTGGATAGTCTCATGGAGAAGACTATTTGGAACCCCTTCCACCTTCTCATGGAAACCATGAGAACCCATGGAACCCATTTTTCGTTTCAGGAGAGCAATTATTGCTGGTTATTTATATATAATAGCAGTCCAATTATTGTAGGGATAATGATCTAATTATGATTATTATAGTAGGCTGATATAAATAAAACTGCCCACCTCCATGAGACAATAATTTCCTTCAGAAAGTTCAATATTTGTAAGACAACACAGGCTTCTATAACAATCATCAAAATAACTGGTTGAATAAAAATGTGACCAGTGAATAAAACTTGAATAAGTTCTATGAATAAAGTCCTTATAACATTTAATTTTTTACATATATTTTTCAATCAGCATAGTGTAGACAAAAATATGAGATTAGAAAAACCATGAAATCGCTTAAAGTAACTAAAATTCAAAAGGTTTAAGACCACAAGTAAGACGGCTAAAAATAAATTATTACTAGGTAATAAAATAATTCTGATGATGATCTGAAAATGTTAATTTGTATCAATTTATTTTGGTTGATTATTCATTTATTTTTTAAACAGGATTCCATATTCGTTGTCACAACTTTTATAGAATAAATATTTATTTTGATCCTTGTATATGAAAGTTAGTTACTAATTAACAAGTTATTGTTTTTGTAATGTGTTTATCCCCAAGATTAAATTTCTGAAAACTGTTATCAATATTAAATTGAAACATACAGCAAGAGGACATTTGATTTCCTGTACCCTGATAGCAACAGAAAATTTCTGCTAGTATGGTATGACACTCTACTACTTTACAGTAAGTTTTTTTTTCTTTTATTTTTTTTTTTAAATAAGCTACTGTGGGTCAAACTAACGGAAAGTGTATATCAGGACTGTTGGAACTTTAAAAGAAACAAATAAGTGTTTTTTTGGTTTTTTTTCAGTAAACTTATCTTATCATCTGCTACTAGTCCCTAGCAGGCATGTGAAAACACTATGTTAAAATCACCTTTAAAAAGTAGGCTTCTTACAAATTTCATATACATCATGACAGAGGAAAAACCAGAACCAAAGCCTTAAACCTCTTGCATGTTCCTGACTTGCTAGTTATGTATGAAGTGTTTCAAAGGGATTCTATCAAAAATCTTACTGCCTAACTAAGTTTTGAGGGACAACTTAATTTTGGTGGAGGCATTGAAAAAAATAGAATTATTATTACAATTTATCAAATAAGGAAATCCTCCAATTGTTTAAATTCAATAGCAATTAAGTAAACACTGATTAATCTTCAACTAAAAAACTCTTGGCATGCTAGTAATATTATAAAATATAATTCAAGGAAGTCCCAAGTGCGAGCTGTTGTAAACTAAAAATAATTCGAAGATCATACCAATATAAAGCAATACTGGCAAAGATATATTTTTAAAAGTAGAAAAGAAAATCTTTTTTATGAAGTAATTAGAACCTAATCTAATTAACTAAAGAGTGTATTGCATCATGCTAACTTCATTGCAGATAACAATTAAAAATTCAGTTTGACTCCTGATTACTACAATTAAAGTTTTTTTCTTTTGTGCCTTTATTATTTGGTCAGTTTTATTTTCCAATCAAGAGAATAAATAGTGAACTTGAATTCTCAAAACACTAGTAACTGTCATATACAATTAACTAAAAAGTGCTTTACTTTATTTATTTGTCAATTAAAGATAGTTAGCTAGCTGCAATTTTGAACCTCTACTAGGGAAATAACTTTTTTCTTCAGTTTCAATTTAAGCCCATTGTAGGGTATGCCTTCTATACAGATTATGAATTGCCATTTTATTTATTATGTAAACAAAATAATCCATTTGGTTTATTTTTACTGTAATTAAAATCCGAGTGCTCAAAATTGTCAGGCTCTAATCTAAATAGTCTTCCTGGCAATTTCCTCTACTAAGGATGACTTAAAGAAGCAATAAGGCTTATACTGATATGTTATGGATTTAAAGGTTTTCCAATCATTAAGTTGTCTTTTTAGGGTTAAGAATAGCTCATTAGATAAATTGAAGTAAATTTCAGTCCTTACCTCAATAATTATTCCTTGTTTCTCCAGCAGTGCATCTTCTGACAACTTCACTGTACAACTACCACAACCACCAGAGATGTCCTGACATCGAAGGAAACATGTCAACTACAGTTTATTCGCATAAAATAGCTAATCAACTAGCGATTGTCCTCTTCATTTATTTTCATTTTGACGGGACTGATACGACAAGAATCAAAAGTGTTTATTTGTAAACAAAAACAGATTATGGTAGAACGGCGAGGGGAGATGAGCTGTCGGAGGGCGTCCCGGTGACTAACTGGTCGAAGAGAAGCATAAAGCCGCTACCTGTAGGGCGAGAGAGGAAGGTTTTGAGAGAAGATCGCGACAAGAAGGGGCGTGTAACTCGGATCTAGCTGAGCAACAGGACACCTAGCTTGGCTCCACTAAACTGAAGCACCTCTATGGAAGAGGGGGGAGCCACGACCGTCATACCACTCCCGTTCCACATCATGTGACACACCTGTCTCACTTACACCATCGGCTAGCCGCTTCTTTACACCATATTTCAAGGGCTCATAATTGACTCTTATTGACTTACTGAAGTGTCTCAAAACAAAAATTGAAAATAAAATGTTTTTTTTGCCAAATAAACTTTGGAGACTTTAACGGTCAGTAATAAAAGCATATGTTTGTAGTTCTCTGAAACAACCGCTAGATAGCGTTACAGGCAAGAGTCATGTTTTCAACAGGAAATTGCCAAACAATAATGTTTCATATTCATTATTTCAAAGAACTAAGCTTTATGATAGGGTTCAAAGACAATGTTGTAATCACAGGTTATAATTTATGTATATTTTTAAATTATAATAACAAAACACACACAATAGTTCTTGCGCATTAAGTTTGAATTACCAACAACATTTTAGTTTCATAAAAACATTTCCGGTAACACCAAGAATTGTTTTATTACCCAAAGTCTTATAATTTGTTTATTCATGAAGATGTACAATGGTTTAAACCAAATTAAGATTACCTGTTTGTCTTCTCATTTCAATAAAAAAAAAAAGCTTAATAATTTTTTAGACAAATTACTATTGTGGACAAATCTCCATCAATGCTAATTATTATAATTTTGTTACATTATTCTTGCCTTTAGTTTTGAAGATTTATGTTTAATTATAAAATAAAAAAAGTATTCAGGCATCAAAAATTCCATGTAAAGAAGAATTGTGCTCTTTTAATATTTCATGTTACCCAAAGATATTTTTTGTACTTATATATTAGAATGCAATTTTATATTAATGAAATAAGAAGAAAATATATTTATGAAGAAATTGATTTTTAACTTTTATTCATCAAACCAATCTTTCACCAACCATATAAGACCACCTAGCAAATTACAATTAACTGAATTATAAGATTAAATTGATTTGTTCCAAAACACAGGTGATTCACTCATCAATCAAGTGTACTCCACAAGGCAAATATATAAAAAAAAAAAAAATTACGAAAAAAGAGAAAAGAATTGAACAATGTAATACGGTGATTTCTGAAACCATTCATTGGCAAACCAAAATCTATATGTATTAAAAGATAGTCTATATAAATATATATGTCCTGGAGTTTTAGTTTTTATATTTCCATTGCATTTACTGTCAGTATTATTGAAACACGGCAGAAATGGCTGGCACATTCCTACATTATTAATTGCCTTTTCTTCCTCAATGTACAATATCACTTGTAGGCATTACAAATATTATGAAAAAAGATACTACATCAGTCAACCATCATTAGATTACATTTATTTTTTCTACTTTTATGATTCAATTCAACTGTTTTGAAATTATACAAATATACATACTGTTTGAAAAAAAATTGGATAAACACTTCAAGAAAAATAATAATATAGAATTTTAATAGTAATACACGGTTAGTAAATACTATACAGTGGAGTGAAATATGTTTTACAATATTATATTATACTTTTTAATAAAGTAAGTAAACTGTTGAAATAAATAAAATATTTTCAAAAAGAGTACATTTTTTGCTTGTCCTAATTTTTTTTTAGTTTGCATTAATTAGCCAAATTATAGATATTTTTGTTTTTTCTTCTATATTCCAGAGGCTACACGCTCTAGAAGACAACAAGAGCTACGGGTAGAATGCACTTCACCCATAAAAGTAATAATTCCAGTTTTGATATTAAATGGATGCTGTATAAACGATGAATCGCCTCAAATGGCTTCAAAGACCACTAACTAAAGGCAATTCTGAAGTGTAATGAAGGGAGAAACACCATATATATATATATATATATATATATATATATATATATATATATATATATATATATATTAAAAGCTATTTTAGGGGATTGACCAGTTTGGTTGAAAAATGTTGTGAGGAACATATGGCCTATACAAATAAGACTAATTCTGACTGATCAAAATTGCTATTTTTTACACAGTTTATTTCCATTGAAAAATAAAAATAACAAAATGCAGGGACCAGATGTGTATATGACCTGCTGGAAGCTCTCTGCCTTAATTCTCTCCAGGAAGGCAAAGGCCCAAATTCATAAAATGGCATCAAGCCAAAAGTTATTTAAGGCAGTGCAGTATAAACTCTCATCAAACAAAGCAGGAGCTCCCTCCTGGTTTAGGAAAGAAGACCATAAGAAATGTAGAGCTATGATAGAGGCATCCCAAAAAAATGTTATTTTTTGATGGATAGGCTTGGGTAGAGGTGGCTGACATGAGGGAGGACTTGCAGATGATTATTAATTTGAGAATGGTGGCATGGATATTGTCAAATATGTTTGCAGGAGCTTAAGGCCCATTTTTTTTAGCATATTTCCCTTAAGGAAATCAGCTATTGAGGTTGTCCCCATGACACGATTTTCAAAACATTTCCCCAAATGTCCATCGATCCTGCCTACTGGATGACGAAAATGAGGTTCATTCAAAATTTTATATTATATATATATATATATATATATATATATATATATATATATATATATATGTCTGTTACCACTCTGGCAGTCATAATTTTTGTTTAATTGATACCAAATTTGAAATATCAGTGTTTTATGTAAAAAGAAAGATCAAGTTCGTTAAGAGCTGAAATCAGATGGGGGGGGGGTTAGATGGGAGGAATTTCGAAAATTATATCTTTATTATTATATGTCTATTTAAGAAGTGTATATGTCCAATTTTATTGCAAATTAAATGTTCTATAAATGTTGTTGTATAAGTTTTTTCACTATGTTCATTATTAACTGAGATATCTGCATTTTTTTAGTTTTTGGCCTCCTGAAAACTCCCACTTCTACTCATGTCATATTAACAATAACCTGTTATATTATGAAGCACTTGATTTGAAGCCTAAATACCAAGTATTGTTCTCATTGAACTTTTAAACTTTGAGATAAACGCAAATACATGAGCACTTGGGATATCTGATTAGGTAACGCAGCCCCTGTGTGACGGACTTTTTTTTTTTGTTGGATTTTCAAACCTAAGAAATCTTTAGCTGCCATCACCAGCTCTTCTACCTTTGTCTATCCCGAATGACAGCTTTCCAGTCCATTACATGAATACTGCAGCACCCTCCTACACTCTGCCAACTCATTTCATCTTCAGTCTCGCTCGTGGTAAGGTACCAACTACTGTCATGTTGGTTGGGTTACTTCGTGCCATATATCCTCCACATTTTAACCTCTTATTTTTCATGTAATGTGAAATCAACTGCCTCGTTTCAGATTTAATCTCCTCTCTCTTTTCTTTCCTCTCCAGAGTTACCATAAGTCTTAAGTTACCATCCCACTTTGGGCCGATTATGGCTCTAAGAACTTAACGCATGTCTCACAGCCATACATGAGTTCTGGTTTGGAAACAGAGTTATAGACCCTTGGTTTCAAGGCTTGTGAGATGGTCCTTGATCGTAAGACTCAAGAAACCGAGAAGAAAACATGGTTGGCACCATACTAAGTATTTATTTATTTTTTCTATCATTCTTATTAAAATTAATTAAATTATGCAAAAACGATAATTAATTCTTTTAATCAAGTATGGAATTATAATCAAGAAGAATGTATTATAGGCACTGGTATATGTCATGGAATAAAACACCTGACTAATTTTATTTCATTAAGATACCTCCACTACAAACTTAAGCTAGTGAATTTCAATAATAAAGAAAATTGAAATTACTGTGCTCTCACCAGAAATTGAACCAATTATCCTTATAGCTTCCAGTTAACAGTTAACTTTAATTTGGAAAAAAAAAAGAGTTGCATACTCTTTACAAGATTTTAATGATGGAGGTATGTGTCCATGACTCCGACTAGAGAGGGTGAGAAAAATTTAGTGAGTAAGAAGAGAGATGGGAATAGAAGCTATATTGAAATATATTCTTTGGGCAGATGCCTGGAGACCTAGCAAGGCCTTTCTGGCCTTTTTTGGGCAATAACATACAAGATTCAAGAAGTTAAAACAAAAAAAAAAGTGGACCTTATTTGATAAAGCCTGAAACACTGCTGGAATGAAACACTTGTTGAAAATTGTTGAACTCTCATCCATTTATTTAAATCAAAACTTCTGACAAGTGGATAGGAATTTTACTTGTAAATACCTTAAAATGTACCAACCTCCACTTAACTCACTTTTCCTTTTTCCAAGCATAGTCATTTCATGACACCAAAGAAACATCACCTTGAACTGTAGACCCAACAGAACCCTATAAAAATATTAATCAGTAAATATCAATAATGGACCAGAATAATTAAAAAAGTTGATATGAAGAGGTAATCTGTCAAAATAAGGTGCTAATAACAACTAGTTTTGCCAATAAATAAAGATAGGGCATATCAACTCTTAATTGAAATTAGAATGCTGAGGCCTACTGATCAAACCTAATGTATTATTATTATCAAACTTTTATTATTATTGTTATTTTTTTTTAAGAAATTCAATTGGAGAACATGATACTCCATATGACATATGAGAATAAAGCTTGCTAATACTTTATTCATGTAGCTAGTTAACTTCCTCATGATGCTGTTAAGGAATGGGGTAAGGAATAGAAGTCGATCATTAAGACAGGTAATTTCAAGGAAAATAAAGTATTAAATGCAGTCCTAAAATTTGTACATTGCATTACTCAACTCCATCAGTCTATTGTCTCTACACCAGCCGTCAATAATACTCGTAATATTTCTTCAATGGGTAAGGCTTAGCATTCATCAATTGGTGGGAGCGAATGTAATCTTATCATTCTATGTGAATGTTATTCTCAACCAGATCTTTTTATATTAATGTAGCTCCCATCTTCAGAAAAGTGAGGCAATGAGTGGCCTGGAACAAACAGATGAAACAGCAAATCTAAGGAATACACACCCTACAAAAATGTAGAATGCTATATACAGCATTTGATTAAGTTTTATTACTTAGTTGGCATCACATCAGATGGCCCAAAGAGTGGCTCCCAAACAGCATTTAGTCTTGACAAGTATTCAAAGAAAAAGAATATGATAAAGAACAGAAAAGCACATTGCAACCCGAAGGAACAGAACTTCAGAATCTATGTTTGGGTTGTAGATGTAGTGACTCTGCAGATCTGAAGGAGAGTGGTGGTAAATAGTAAACCTCATTAGTGATGCATCGGATTTAATATTGAAAATAGTCTTTAACATGCTCTGTTTGAATACTACTAATGTAAGTAAATGATGGAATTTGCAGCATTATACTTAAGTGAAGATTCTGCAATTCAGGATAGATGTGCCTTTTGAGGATAGAGGGAATATGACAGTGAAGAGGATCCTTCCATGTCTACTTACCCAAGATGTACGAAATACCAAAGTTCTACGCTTAATAAATACAAGGCGATTTCAGTGCTAAGAAAGGGATCGAAAGAATAATATTGACAAACAAATGTACAACATAGCAACTATAGATAGACAAATAACAATAGTATAGAAACTGTAGAAGCTATATGGAGGCCTGGACCACCATGTTTCCTAAATTCAGAGTGAAATAGTGCATATTTTACTGAGTGATCAGACTGTGTCTTGTTTTTTTGGCTAGGTTTTTAATTTTTAATGACTATTAATTCATAAAGAAAATTAATCTAATGAGACTTTAGCCTGCCTCAATAAGTATCAAAGAGGATTAATTTTAATTTACTAATGCCAAGGGGGCCAGCCGGGTTTAAGAAATATTCATGTTTGTACAAACTCCTCCAATAAATGAAGGAGTAGTGCCCCAACCCTATGAGGCATTGAATAAAAAAGTAACTATCTGGTTTGTATATATGTAAAATCTACCTTTAATTTTCCCTTTAAGCATTATATAAATACAGCTTTATTTTACTATTATTATTTTTAAATATGCATATTTTATTTAACTGCAGTACATAAGCAAAACTGTTAAAAAAGAAATTATTTCTTCTTTGGGATTTGCCTGATACAGAGTCTGGAGTGGCATATTCAGCAGTGTGCGAAATGTTAAATACACTTACACACTATGTTTTTGTGTAATTTGATTTGTTTGTAAAAATACTGTATAAAGTACATTAATTTTAATGTTCATAAAATATGGGGGAATTTTTTACAAAATAAGGACTAATTCTTATGCCAATATAATTTATTAAGAACAACCAAACTTTCAATGGATCTCAAACTTCTAGAATTTTCTGGACAGGCTTAAACTTTTAGAAGATCAGAAAATGAACTTTGGAATAGTTAAAATTTCTTAAATAAATGGAACTCTGTATTATCTTACTTTATATAATGAAGTACTGATTAATGAATTCTTAAGCTATTGAAATGGAGTAAGATGCGAAGAACTGTTTTAATGTTAGACAAAGGCAGGCTTTAAGAGATTTGGAAAAGTAATGATATTATTAACATAATATGGGTATTTATTTGGTGCAAATCCCTGTTGTTAGCTATTAATCATAAAACTTATCATATCAATTCTTCATTCAGCTCAAGTGAACTTGTATATCAGCTGTTGATATTAAGTTATTCAATATTATATTATTATTATATGTCTCTTCTACATAAATGAGTTACTAAATTATATTTGTGAACATAATAACATTTTACTTTTAAACCCAGCGGGGAGGAGAGAGGAAAGAAGAGTACTTCTAGTGGTTCTAGTTGATGTCAATAGGTAGCAGCATCTTCTACACTTCTGAATCTATTCAGCAGCAGAAAATGCTATTCCAGGAAAGTCACTCAATAAAGTAAATGCACAAAGTAATAAAGGAGTCGTCGTATTCAAGAACAAAGAAAATGTATTAAAGACATATTTGTTGAAAATACCTTCATACATTTTTCAATATTAACCAGTAGATGAGAAAATAGAGATCATTTGAAATATTCCCTGTTAAATACCAACTTTTGGTTCATTATTACCAAAACTTGAAGTATAAGTTTTACGTAAAAGTAAAGATGAAGTTCTTTAATGTCAGAAATGGAACCAGGAAGAATTTGGAATAGAGGACGAGTAAAATCGCAAATATGTATATTCGTTATCTAGCATCATATCATAAGAAACTAATATTGCAAACGAGCTCAAATATTAACCGAGTGATTTTGCATTTTTGCGCTTTCAGCCTTATGCAATCCTCCAATCCTTCCCTTGTGATTTTCATTTAAAAATGATATATCTCTAAACATGACATGTCCTGCTCAAATCTCAAGCATTGCTTACAAAGGGTTCTATCTAAGGGACAAATAAAGAATAGAACATAAGATGAAATCAACTGTTTGTCATGTCAGCTGGGATTGATAAATCTTCTTGATTTACGCACTGCCCGCTGAATACTGTTTTTTTTTTTTTTTTTTTTTTTTTTTTTTAAGACATTGGCTACCCACTTTTTATTATTAATAGCCCCCACCCCTAGCCCAAGTATAACTGCCATTGTTCTTCTTGAACGTAAGGAACACATTTCTAACACAATTGTTTCTTACGTTGCCCCAATGAAGAAATTATAGTAGAAAAATTTAATTTTTTAGATCCGAAATCGTATTTAATTTGATCAAAATTTCTTAATGGTTAGTACAGCTAACAAACTAGAGCTACAGCATCAGGTGTGCATTTTGTTATATGTTTATGATTGATCCACTTTGTGTCAAAAATTTTAATTTTATAATATGAACCTCCTTGAGGGAAATCACATATTGTGATTGTCGTTATGGTGTGTTTTCAAAAAGTTCTCCGTGACCGACCAAGTTCAAATAAGTAACGATATCAATTTTAAACATTTCAAGTCTTATTCATTAATCACTTGGAACCGGGGAGTATGAAGCGTGGACCCCATCAAAGAAGAGGACAGTGCTGTTGGAAAGCAAAGCCCTAAGTAATATATATGGAGCTATCAACGAGCAACACAGAATCAATGGCGTACCTTACACCATTTATGCTATTAAGGTGGACAGGCAATAAGACATTAAGGTATATGAAAATAATGAAGACCCTCATGCTGCCCAAGAGGATATTACAGGGTTAGAGGTAGTTGAAGGTGAGAATAGTTCAGACAGAGCTGGCTCAAAACCTGCAGTAGGATGAGGGAAGCTAGTCGTCTATCTAAAAATTGAGAAACTAGGACGAGAGTTATAAGAAATGGGCAGCTACAGTTATAGCAGGGAATCAGGTCCTTCAATGGCTGTGATGCTTAGTAGGTAAGAATAAACAATAAGCCTATATTTAGAAATATGATATATAATTCTCTAAGAACAGTACAAAATCGTTATACATAGTCTTAATAATTCTAAATTATTCACTTCAGATCTGTGGGCCTCCCCAAGCAGATGTGCATCCCCACCCTCGCTACGCCTGGCTTGTATCTAATATGTTTATTGATGGACAAGGTCCATCACAGATCAAGTGGTGGGGTCATAAAATAAGGGTGGATTCCCCCTACCCCCTTGCTTCACTTTCTTAATCGAATTTAAAATGGATGCGAATGAAAGATTTCATTTAATGAATATAAACGACTTCTTCGCTAATTTATATATTATCCTTAAAATGAAGGTTCATTGAAGAAGCATAATAAAATTATTAGTTGGAAAGATCTTGAGTAGTATGCTGTTAATATTTATTTAATGTTAAAGAGGTGTCATTCATCGCATTATATGATGGGAAGGTATAATGAGACGATTAAAATATCAGTCGGTGAGAGGAACAAGTAGACGAAACAGCTCAGGCAATGTAAGTTACATTCAATCGCTAATAGTCAAAACGTTAGAGTAACCGACCACTCACACATACATATCTTGAATTGCGCCATGAGTACAACTTCATTAGGGAAATTTGCAAATATTAATTTATGTACGGATGGATATCTATAATTTTCATTTAAAACTACTTTTCTTCAATCGTTCTTAGGAAAGAGTAATCGTTTTAGGTCTTTGATATTTATTTAAATTCTTCAAGGCTGTTAAACATATTAATACCTGTTAATGCATAATCCGGCTCCTTTCCAGAGCATGAGCATCGAAATGGTTTAAGACAATTTCTTGGTTTCCTAAACAACCAGTTCAGGCATAAAAAATTCATTGCTTCCCGGTCTTTCGATTATTTACCACATATCCGTGGAAGCTTGACTACTTCTTCGAATCGTAAAATTATCATTTACTTTCAGGAGCCATAATACTTTTATGAAGAAATTTAAATGAGGTCCGGTTAAGTTAGTAAAATTTGATTGGACAGGGTATGAAGAATTATCTTCTTTTTGTATAATTCGCATAACTTCGACGACATTTTGAAAGTTGACTCATTCTAGCTATAAACTCCTTTATTTTAAGTATTTCAATGACTTTTTGTTTCTGCAAAAACATAAAATACAAACGAGTATTCCTTAAAACTTCTAAACATCATGGAAAGATAGAATAAATATATTGATGTGTCGACGGTTGCAAGCAATTTCAAGACTTAAGTGATTTTTCTGATCCAATATGACTCAATAAAAAGTCCGTCACGCAGGGGCTGCGTAAACTAAGCAGATTTCCCACGTGAAGTAATACAATAGAGAAATCTCCATACAAGAGCCCAACACTTACGGCAAAGGGCCGAACTAGGTTTTGGCGGGAAACTCAAATATAGATATATATATAAAATTTTGAACGGGCCTCATTTTCGTCATCTCCTGGGTAGGATCGATGGACATTTGAAGAAATTTTTCGAAACTCGCGGCATGAGTACGGCCTCAATAGCTGATTTCCCTTAGGGGAAATCTGCTAAAAGTATGCATAATCGTGACTTGTCCTGCTGAATTCATTAAACAAATTATAAAGCATCTATAAGTGAATGAAAAAGTCAGTCACGCAGGTGGTGCGTAAACGAAGCATGTTTTCTATGAATCGGGATATTCTACGCCGATGATCTCATCTGACCATCTATTCTCTATTTCTCCCACAGTAAGAAACCTATGTAAACAGAAATTAAAATGTTAGTTGAGCCGTTTAGTGACTGAGATACTTAAAACGAAATTTGGATGAGTAGTTAATTTGCCGGAGATCCCGTGAGAATAAGGACCAACTTAAGAGCAGTGACGATAAGGAGAATTCTGTTTGTAATTAAAATACTGCTAAGAGTGGAGGCGTTTTATATCCTTCCGTTAATGATGGACCTCCACCAGCCAGCCCAAATCCCTACAAATAACTTCGTTAATATTCGTGACACAGAAAACATGTATATAACAATATTTGTAGAACATTAAACTTTCAACAACATTGTTTATATAAGAAATTTCGATTCAATTCATATCAAACGAGATATTTTCGAATATTTAATTATTCCCCTCCCTCAATGCCGATTTCAACCACTATAAACATATAGTCTATTCTTCAGGCTATATCGACGGGAAAGTTTTTCATCATGATAAATGAAAATATTCTATGGAAACCATATATCACCATTCGTTTTTATATACACTGTCTGATGAAGATGGATGGATTTCCATAAAAAAATAGCATTTCAGCAAGAAATCAGACCGCTGTAGCAGAGATAGCCAATCTCTTAAAAATGAATATAAATATATCCTCATTTTCGACCTCTCCTGGGAACGGGTGGACATTTTTATGGACATTTGAAGAAATATTCCGAAAATCGAATGATTACAATCTCAATAGCTAATTTACCTTATGGCGATATTTTGGAGTTATTTCTAATACTGATATCAATCATACGCGAGGCTCAGGTTAGCCATGTGAGTTAAAGCGTTGACCTTAATCTCACATGTCAATCCAAGAGTACGGTTCAATATTATAAAGTTAAAGCCGTCGACATAAGGAGCAATTATCCTGGGTTTCAACTAAACCAATGTCACCAAATAGAAAATTACCTTAGATCTTGATATTAAAGGTATTAATGTTGCCAAACTCAAGCAAAAGCGTGGGAAATGGGTGAGTGAGTTACAAAAGATCTAGAATTTAAGTGAAAATGAAAAGCTCCTAGATGATGTAATCTTTCATTGTTAATACTAATTTTTTTCTTTCCTGAGTATAATTAAAGTGGACAAAGACAAATAAAAAGTAAGATAATACTAGATGTAAGAATTTTGTAACGTCTATTATTATTTAGTGACATGAAATCTTTTTATGTATGAGCTTCAAATAAAATGGGAATTACTTTTCAGGTAATATTTATTTATTCGTTTTATGCCTAATTTACGTAACCTTATCAGCCCGGACTGTATATAGGTTATAAATAATTCCATTAACGAAAGAATCCTGTGTTTATACGAGAATCAAACCCATAACGTAGATAGTAGTAGCGTAGATAATCTGGATAATCCTCTTGACATTCTCGGTTCATTCTTCTCTTGGAATATCAAATGTTTTGTGTTAAGAAGTAAATCGTATTGTGTATTAGAGCTAAGCGGTATTTCAAGAGGAGAAATCGTTATGTTTTGTTCGTGTGTCTGTTAACCAGTTGAACACGATTATGACCATAATGTTCATGGTAAGAATATTTTGCAGAAATGTCAGTCATGCGAACCCGAAGTTTGATGTCTTAATAGAGATATTGCCTTTCTGATTATGAATTTATATTAGCTATTGAGATCGTACCCACGACGCGATTTTCGAAAACATTTCTTCAAATGTCCGTCGATCCTATCTATCTATGTATATATATATATATATATATATATATATATATATAGTCAAAAGAATGTTTAAGGAAATGCTATACATAGCCCAACACAAAAACACATGCAACAAAAAGACAGACATTGACAAACTCAGCACCATATACTGCAACATAATACCATAAACACACCTCAACACTATACAATATTCATATCCATATATATTCATATACATAACACTCGAGCACCCCATAACACCACATTATATATAATACCCATATCATTATTATTATAAATGTGTGTGTGTGTGTGTGTGTGTGTGTGTGTGTGTGTGTGTGTGTGTGTGTGTGTGTGTGTGTGTGTGTGTGTGTGTGTGTGTGTGTGTGTGTGTGTGTGTGTGTGTGTGTGTGTGTGTGTGTGTGTGTGTGTGTTGTGTGTGTGTGTGTGTGTGTGTGTGTGTGTGTGTGTGTGTGTGTGTGTGTGTGTGTGTGTGTGTGTGTGTGTGTGTGTGTGTGTGTGTGTGTGTGTGTGTGTGTGTGTGTGTGTGTGTGTGTGTGTGTGTGTGTGTGTTTGTGTGTGTGTGTGTGTGTGTGTGTGTGTGTGTGTGTGTGTGTGTGTGTGTGTGTGTGTGTGTGTGTGTGTGTGTGTGTGTGTGTGTGTGTGTGTGTGTGTGTGTGTGTGTGTGTGTGTGTGTGTGTGTGTGTGTGTGTGTGTGTGTGTGTGTGTGTGTGTGTGTGTGTGTGTGTGTGTGTGTGTGTGTGTGTATATATATATATATATATAACACTATAACAGCTGTAACATATTATAACTTAATAGATGTAATACATCAAGAAGGTGGCTCTAATAAAAATATAACTACAAACAGCATTAATAACTGTAACATAATAGAATAATAATACTGTAGATACATAATAGAATAATAATACTGTAGATACATAATAGAATAATAATAATAATAATGCAACATAAGAATAGCTTTAATATAGGCATAACAATGATTTTAGTAACACACAGGAATGGTTGTTATAACATAATAAATATAAGAATAAAAATAGCAACATAAATACAACATAGGAATAACTTTAACATAACACAACAATAATTATAATTTAAAATAACAAGACATTGATTGTAATAATGCATAGCAATAATTATTGTAAAATAATATAAGTTGCAATAACATAGTGGTAAGTGGCAATAACATAGATTTAACAAAACATAGCAATAATTAAAATAGTGCATAGCAATAACCATTGTAAAATAATATAAGAACCACAGTACAACAATTATAATATAGTTTAACAAACAAATACACCATACTATAAATATATAAAACATACAAAAGGCTGTGACCCTGCTATGTAAACAAAACAAGGAAGGTTACTATAACCCTAGTCATAGTGCAATAAGAATGTATAATAGTCTATAAATATATTTAGTCTTGGTAAGTAATAATAAGGAAAAAACACCCTTTTATAACAATGTATAACAACAATGTGCAATATTATAATGTAGTACATGTAATTTTTACAGCCCTGAGGAAGAGAAAATAAAGATTCTCGAAATATCGGCATAAACTAAGATTCATTTCACCAACATTGACCAAAACTCCGAAAAGAACAACACACCACATATAAATACAACCTGGTCGAAAACATCAGCACAATTATATATATATATATATATATATATATATATATATATATAAACACACACACACACACACACACACACACACACACACACACACACACACGCACACGCACACGCACACACACACACACACAGACACACAACAAACAAACAAACAAATTAAGCTGCCCCTTTTTTTGGGGATACCTATCAAGGTCAGCCTCCTCATCTGCCTTATTTAAGGTAATTATTTCCATTTTGAGTTTTTTATATAGATATCTTTTTTGTTGGGATGCTGCTAAGTGAGCAGGCTTAAGTTAAACTTATTATTGTATAAATGGTAATTCACTATTCTGTTGGATGCTTTAAGAATATTAGTTGACACTTTAATAATGAGTGAATCACCTGCGTTGCGGAACTCATTTAAATAAATAAAAAGTCACTATTTGTGTTATTTCTTCACTCTTTATATTCAGATCTTGAAGGTGTTCTGCAGTTGACTTGGGTATAACTCCTCTCGACCCAAACAGTAACCCTTTTACTGTCCAATTTTGTATAATGTATTTTTCTTTAAAATATGGACAGCATTGAGTGTAAATTCCTATTTTTTCTAAATTTACTTCTAATATATATATATATATATATATATATATATATATATATGTCTGTAAGTGCTCTAGCGGTCGCAATGTTCGTTTGATTGGTACCAAACTGGATATTTAAATGTTTTATGTAAAATTAAAGATCAATTTCGTTAATGGCTGAAATTCGACAAGTGGGAGACGGGGGTTTAGAGGGGGGAATTTCGAATGTTCTTAATATCTTCGTTATTATGAATCGGATCGAAAACCGGTATAGAAACAAATCTTTATGTAAATTTAATGTTCTATAAATGTTGTTATGGGCTTTTTTTTCACCATCTTGATTATTAACTGAGATATTTTTAGCATTTTTAACTTTAGGCCCTTAGTAAACCCCAACTCCTGACAATGTTTTCCCGTTTGTTAACGATTCCACTAAAGGTTCCAGTGAGTGGGCACAACAACAACCGCGTACATAACAACATTTATAGAGAACATTACATTCGCAATATGATTGGTTCTATACAGCAATGCCGGCCTCCAGTGACAGAATTGACATTAGTATATATACTTGATATGATGATTACATTACTTTTTTGCATTTTAATATTTAATGTTATGCCATTTATCCATCCACTTAGAGCATGTTTGGCTATTCGGAACGAGGTACGACCTTTTCCACCAAACCAGGGTGTGATTATCGATTTCATTAAGTGAGTTCGTCACTAATTGAAATGTTTTATCCAGGCGGCCAACGAGCCCATGCAGGCTAATTATGAACTAATGATAGGTTTATCTCAGTCTCAAGAGTCACTATTTATAAATTGAAGGCCACGTTGCAGTCTTACAGGTCATGAAGTATGTAAATGAAAATACTTGATACCAAACACTAACATTCTTGTGCATTCATACACTCAAATGCTTCTACACAAACTAGATAACATAAACAAAAAGCCACGACGAACGTATAGAACAAATACGCAATAATATAACACAATTAAAAAAACAGACTGCCTTTCATTCATTGCAAGTGGGTCAAGGCTCATGCAGGAATTATTGGCTATGAAATAGTCGATATCCACGCCAAGAATGCCTCTAACGAGGTAGGAATATTACAGAAGAGATTAAAAATAATTTTAGTCCAACAGTATTAAAATCTTTACTATGAGAAATTATGATTGATTTGTGGCAACAGCGGTGAAATCAAAAAGACAAAGAATCATATACCAAATTACATACCCTATTTCCTGACTAACAGATAAATAGCTCACCATACGAACATAAAATTTCTCTAACACAATTACAAATTGGATACGGATATTACTTATACTGAGACAAACTTACGGACTCAAATAGTTGTAAATGCGTCAGTTACACTGCACAAACATTCACTTACTTGATTTATGGATGCAGGCTGAAGCAATAAATATAAAGACAATTAAAGACACATTCCCATATGGCATATCAGTCCCGATATTTTCTTAGCAAAACACTTAATCTTATTTAAAAAAGTCCGTCACGCAGGTGCTGCGTAAACTAAGCTGATTTACCACGTAAAGTTTTACAATATAGAAATCTCCATACGAGAGCCGAACAGTTACGGCAAAGGGCCGAACTAGCTTTTTGCGGGAAACTTAGTCGTCCGTTATCGGCCCAAATTAAACAAAAATGCAAATATCTCGGTTAATATTGAAGATAGAGAATAAATGTATAGAACAATATTTATAGTAAATTTAATTTACAATAAGATTGGTTTTATACAATGTTTTGATCCGACGTATGGTAACGGAGATATTTCGAATTTTCGATAATCCCCCCTCTAAACCCCCCTCCCACTGGTCCGATTTCACCCATTAACGAACTTGATCTGTCTTTTTGCATAAAACGTTTAAATATCGAGTTTGGTAACGATCAAACAAAAATTGCGACCGCTAGAGCGTTAACAGACAAGTATATATATAATTTTGAACGGACCTCATTTTCGTCGTCTCCTGGGTAGGATCGATGGACATTAGAAGAAGATTTTCCAAAATCGCGTCATGAGTACGACCTCAATAGCTGATTTCCCTTAAGGGAAATCTGCTAACACTAGCCAATGTTACCCTTAAGCTCAGAGAGGAAACTAACATACGATATTAAAATTATGTTCTTTTTATTATTATTTATTTTAATTATATCTCCTAATTGTTCATATTTAATGATTTTTGCCAAGTTTTTATTTACATTTATTAATATGTACATATATTATTAAATTGCAACTTATGACTAATTTTGACAAAATGGACATATATTGCAAATATCCTTGGATTGTGCAGAAAAAAAATTCCCTCCTTATAAGGTTACTACTTAGAAGAGATTCTGAAATAAATTGCACTTTATGCAGGCTGTGAAGAATTGTACGATTTCTTCTCTCCAAGTACACACTATTTTTTTCACTTCCAACAACACTACTGTGAACAAACTGCATCATCATCTACATGCCATAACTTGATTTCAGCCTGAGTGGGACGAGAGATTTGGCGCTGTATTAGAGAATCCGTATCTAAATAAATTCCCAGGCGCGATAATCGAAAGACAACTCAAAATTTTCGAAAAGCATCTATCTCATTCCCATAAAAAACGTGGCTAAACTCAGTCGCTCTTTTTTTCGTTTCATTTATATAAAGAAGTTTGAGTTCACTAAAGTCTTAACAACTTTATTATGATTTTTTGACCCTTTTATCATCATCTGGTATGTCTGACTGGTTCCGTGTTTCAAAATGTCCCAGCCAGGGCTGTCTGAACTTTTTGATTGCCCAGACGATTTCCGCCATACACTCACATTCGTTAGCTTGTCATCAAATTCTAGGTTAGTGCCCCCCTCCCGTTTCAATGCTTCGCAATACTTAATTTATGTACAAGGAGAAAACGTGTACTTCCCCAAAACAATAAATCCACTGCCTTCCACGTCCGGCTAGATCGCCTTGTCTTACATATTATTTGTATTGAGCGCTAAATTGTTCGTTTTATTATTTGCCCTAAATCGTTTAATTATTGGTTCTTGAGGTTATCACACTCATATGCATTCTTTAATTATCAAGGCTCAGAGTAATCAGCTAATTTCTTCATGAAGCCAATAGTAATCCTTTTCTCCCATGAGCAATGATTACCAATTTTTATAATAATACATGATTATAATATTGTTACCGGTTTCTTTTCACATTTAAGTATACAAAGAGGTATTTATTTCTGGTTATCTGGCGAAAGGGGGCTAGCTAGTAGCGTGTGTAAAGCGATCGATCGCTGGAGAAGAGAAGGTGAGTCAGAGCTGAAGGGTCGATACGAACAGTAGGCCTTCCTCCCCTCCAGCAATGGGGTAGTGTTTCTCTGAGTCATAGTCCTGTCATTTGTTGTTCAGCTGAGTCGGCGCTCAGGGCTCGTTCCATGACAGCATTGCATGGACGAAACCTTTAACCAAAGTACTAAACGTCTAAAGTTCAAGGCCATTGGCTGGAGTTCCAAGGCCTGCTGGGGTATACTTTAACCCTTAACTGGTGACGTACGGGTCAAAATGACCCTAGCAAGAAATGTTTTGCCTTTCAGGATCAGATATTTTCAGAGAGAATGATGTTATTCGCAGTACCTTCCCCCCTTCCTACACCATCTCGCTTCAGTGTGCTCTTGGCCTTGTAATAGTTAACATATTTTAGTTATCCATCACCTCGGGTCATTCTGACCCAACCTCACCGTTTGTGAAACTTTTTTTTGTACAACATATTTGAAACGGCTCGGAATATTAGTGATTCCCGTTGTTGTATGGAGACCCAAAGTTCCCTAACTTGAAATGTGCCCTAGAGAACCCATTCTTTCCTAGCTAAAGAGGAGTTTCTACAATGAAAGACTTCATGTAGCCTTCCGCACACTGATCGAAGACGTTCTTGCGCCTGATGCACGACAAGAACCTCAGTAGCCAATTGAGGCAAAGCGCAGGCTAACAAAAAGGAAAAGGTGCTACATTTCTCTATCCAGCAGTGACCGGAAGGCATCCAGAAAAATGGTGGAAAGTGTAAAATGCCAGTATGCAACATCTCTACCACACCTATTTGCAAAAAATATTTAAACCCATAATATTAAACTATTTTTTATTATATTAATGCTGTATTATTAATTGAGAACTAAACCAGAATGATTTTAAAAGCACTTGTTTAATAAATAATATTATATGCTTATTATTGTAAAATATAAAAAAGACTAAGACATTCATTTTCATAATTTTTTAATAAGAATATTAAAAATAATATTACTCAGTTAAGATTTTTATCATATACATAAGTCCTGGTTTAGTTATAATAAATATGATTTTTCTTTTTAAAAAAATTCTTTCAACGCCTTTTAAGCCCTTGGTCATTCTGACCCGACGTCACCAGTTAAGTTTTTCTACATGCACGTCACCAGTAGAGGGTTAAAATCAGTAGTTATGGTCAAGCAACCAAAAGGAACCATTCAATTTTCAAAATTGGAAGAGAGAACTTTGATTATTTTTCGGCACTTACGTACCATAAATATTCTTAAAATAAATTTATTATTCAAGTTTACAATGTCTCCGTCACCACTGGATTACAATATAATATTTGCTCTCGGGTCTCAGTTTTACATCAGGCAATAAAATTGTGAGCATTTTATTTCAACGTTTTTAAATATGTTGAAACTAGATGTATTACCCGTCAGTGGCGAATAAAAAAGGTTTCTAAAATTCAAGGGTCTGAAATTAAGTACTAAATAATCCTTTCATTTTCATCACTTGCTAATAATTTTCTTTTTTTACAGTCTGCCACTTTCTCTAAGCATGAAATGTTGAATAACGATTGTACAGTTAACAATAAATTTGTAAATACAGTAGATGTTTTCTGTCGTTTATAAGTTGAAATAAATATCGTTTCCCTTAAAATGGACCTTATATCCATTAGTACAAAATAAGTGATCACATCTTGTTCTAGCAATCTCATATATTACCCAGAATTATAAGATAGTTACTGGAAGTTGGAAGTAGTAATTTTGATTTCTCACGAGATGCTGACCGGTACAGGAACCAATTTATCAGGATCAATAAAAAAGTCTTGTTCTGTACAAGTTCTTTAATATGCAGAGTGCACTATCATTAACCAAACTCCATCATCAGTGCCTGCTGACAAAACAAAAACTTTAAGAATAACAATCTGAGTTTGATCAACAGTGTAGGAAACAATCAAAATAACAATAAAAAATTACAAAACTTGTCTAGGATAATAACATATCTCGGAAAATTAAAAAATATGATCAACAACAAATATAGAATAACCCATAAGTGTACGGGTACATCAAAAATTTAAAAACACAAAAACTATCTAAATTAAAAACAACCAACTACTAAGAAGATGAAAATCTATATTTACTAAATCACAATGGGGTGAACTCCCGCTATAAATGCTTCAAACGGAAGAACTGAAGTGAAAATGACCAGAGAGAAAAAAACAATGTTAACGATACAGAGGAGATGTAGGATGTACTTGATTAGAGAAGTGTAGCCTGTTTTTATCCTAGACATGTTTTGTTATTTTTTATTGTTATTTTGACTGTTTCCTACATTCTTGACCATATTAACCATTTTATCCTTATGGTTTTTAATTTAGTCAGCAGGCACAGATGATGGATCTTGGTCTCAGAAAGTACTTAAGGAGAAGAAGGCTTTTTATTGATCCTAGTAATTTTAAATTCTGTGCTATGATTTTGTAGCACAAATTCAAATTACTAAGAAATTAGTTATACACATAATTTTTTTTCCGAAAAAAAGTAATATTAATTAACAGAAATGTATCTATTGACTTCGAATTAAACTCCACTCCTGCCAATAGTAGTAAAGTCTAAAATACAGAATATTAACAACCAGAACGTTAATAAAATTGATTAGACAACCGGAAAGTCAAACCTTTGAAAATCCTAAATTTAAACGTATTAGGAATATAAAATATATTCTCAACAGAATTCGTTCTTGACTTTTCCCCAATTAACGAATATTACCAATGATTTTGACTAATATAAATTTTGACTTCGAACTAAACCACCAATCCTGTCAATTGTAGTAAATTATAAAATAACGCTAATTAACAATACTCATTCTATTAATACATGCCAACAAAATTTCAATTATATTAAGGCATTACGGTAGAATACGAATAAATGTTTTTTTGGGGAGCAGAAATCGGAAGTTTATAAATTTAAATAATAATTTTGGAACGAAAAATAAATTCTAAACTCAATTTTTTCTTTAAATATTTCCGGTAGAACCAGTATTAACAAGGATATTAGCCAAATTGAGTTCAAAATAAAACCCTTTTGATTGGTCGAAAAATCAAATACTTATATGGTCTATGTTGTACCTTGGGGTTGTTGATTCACAAGCAGATAGATAGACGTGAGCTTAAATATTGTAACGATTGCTCGTAAAATAATCTGGAACGTGAAGAAAAAAATCGAACCTTTCCCGAATTTAAAAAGGATTTCAGACATACATTAGGAGGCTTCTTTTTAAATAATGGAGATCTGTAGGAAAGATACATCTTTACCATACTTCGTTTGTGAAAATCGCTATGTATCTTGCATTTTTAAGAAACTTTTCTTGCCTACATCTATCGATTTATGTATTGATGAGTTATTGGATGAGTTTGAAGTTATAAGGTTACAAAGAGTATATCCACACAATCACAAATCTAGGTTTGAAAACGTTCCCTCCAAAATAGTGCTCTGAAACTGTTCATTAGATTGTTATCTGACTAATTACACTTGTATAATGGTTTCCCTTTAAATCCCAAGCAGTTCGCGGCCTTGGTGGATGTTGTTAATCGTGATCCTCTTGCGTACCGCTTAAGTGAGGTAGAGGGTGAAGGGAGTTGCGTGCCCGATCAAAGATAAAAGGAGTTAATCAGCGGTCAGTGACGTGGTCAGTACCCTAGGTGTTTGATAGGCCAAAGGTCGACATTTCTAATCCACCTCGCCTCGCCCTCCTCCCGCGGGGCAAATGCTTACAAGGAAAGCTGAAGCTGTAAACGTATTCCGAAACACATTCCTACATTCTATCACAGCAGAAATACATATGTATTTACTCAGAAAACACCTCACGTGTCAGGTATTGTGATGCTCACAGGACTGTAGACTGGACATGATAGAACCAGGGGCGACATATGAAAGGCTAATTTACTGTCGCCTGTGAGCTGCTTGTAGCTAGACGAAGACACTCAACATATTATCACTGGCTGCAGGAGGTCACAGAAGGAAGACGTAAGTCAAGTTCTTGGATTACATTTGACAAAAACTTCATCTGTTGGACTCTAGAAACTAATTTTAATTTTGACAAAAACCATTACCATATATTTCGAACCTTGTGAGGATATTTTTCAGATCAGCTGCTCCTGATGTACATGTCAGAGAAGCAACAGCAGAGCTGCCAACCGGGCAAACCGCTTCATCTCAAGTATAACTAATGCTTTGGAAATCCGCTTAGTCCACATAAACTGATCAAGCCGAATTATCCATTACCGATGACATAAACTATGGAATTGCCTTAAATCAAAATTATGATTATTTAGCCAAGAAAAATAAAGGTTGTAATTAAAAAAGTCCGTCACGCAGGGGCTGCGTAAACTAAGCAGATTTCCCACGTAAAGTTTTACAATAGAGAAATTTCACGAGAGCCGAGCAGTTAAGGAAACGGCCGAACTAGCTTTTGGCGGGAAAGACACTCGTCCGTTAGCTGCCCAGATTTAATAAAATGCAAATATCTCGGTTAATATTTATATTTATACAATATTTATAGTAAATTTAATTTGTAATAAGATTGATTCTGTACAATTTTTCGATCCGACGAATAGTAACGGAGATATTTCGAATTTTCGAAAATCCTCCCCTCTAAACCCCCCCCCTCTCCGTGGTCCGATTTCAGCCGTTAACGAACTTGATCTTTCTTTTTACATAAAACGACTAAATATCGAGTTTGGTAACGATCAAACAAAAATTGCGACCGCTAGAGCGGTAACAGACAAATATATATACACATATATATATATACTAGCTCAGATACCCGGCTTCGCCCGGGAATTCATTTGAGGCTGAATGGTGATGGTATTTTTTTGGCAAGGCTTTACTTTGCACAATATTTTGACATTTACCCGTTCCAGTGTTTAGGGTTAACACCTGTTGTTGGCATTTGTTAATAATAAAATTATTTTTTTATGTAAGACTTCACTGTCCTGCATATTGTCATATTTCCCGTCTCCTGTGCATTATGCATAGATTTGAATTATTAAGGAGAAAATATTGACATTCATTTGAATCATTTTTTTCATTTGAGGTACCTGGTAGTTCATATTGAAAAGAAGTGTTGAGCAAATTTCTCTAAATAACAAAATAAACAAATTTTGTTATGTGCATATTTGCCGAAACCCCCAGATGAAATCACTATTTTTAATTCCAGGCCTCCCTTATAACCCCCACTCTTGCCCGTCCCTAGAAATGTTGGTATGGCTTATTAAAAGGAAGGGGTTAATGCTAATACACATACCGAGTTTGGTTTAGTTCGGTTGAGTCTTTGGTGCCAAATAAAATTGTTAACTCCCGCTATACTTTTTAGCGTATAACGCCTTTATACTTCGGTATTCGGTGATAGTGCATATAAAAAAAGTTTCTCTAAATAACAAAATAAACAACTTTTGTTATGTGCATATTTGCCGAAAATGCAATAGGAAACGAAATATCACTATTATTAATTTCAGGCCTCCCTTACAACCCCCACTCCTGCCCGTCCCTAGAAATGTTCGTATGGCTTATTATAAGGAAGGCTTTAGTGCTAATTCACATACCGAGTTTGGTTCAGTTCGGTTGAGTCCTTTGTGCCAAATAAAATTGTGGACTCCCGCTATAGTTTTTAGCGTATAACTCATTTATACTTCCGTATACGGCAAAAGTGCATATAACAAAAGTTACTCTAAATTACAAAATAAACAACTTTTGTTATGTACATATTTGCTGAAAAAGCAATAGGAAACGAAATATCGCTATTTTTAATTTCAGGCCTCCCTTATAACCCCCACTCCTGTTTGTCCTAGAGAATATTAATATAGCCTAAAGTCTAAGTTGGGCTAGTAGTAATATACATACCAAGTTTCATAAAATTCGGTTCAGCCGTTTATGCGTGAAAAGGTAACAAACAAACAAACAAATAAACAAACAAACAAACAAACAAACAAACAAACAAACAGACACGAAAGAAACAAAATGCAGTTATGGTGTCTATGACATGTGAAACGAAAAGTTATCGTGAAATTTCGCGAAAAAAATCAATGTACAGACAGAGGTTACAATTTTATATATATATAGATATATATATATATATATATATATATATATATATATATATATATATATATATATATATATATATATATATATAATTTTGAGTGGACCTCATTTTCGACATCTCGGGGGTGGGATAGATGGACATGTGTAGATATTTTTCGAAACTCGCATCATGTGTAAGACCTCATAGCTGATTTCCCTTAAGGAAAATCTGCTAAAATCTTTGAGAATAAAACATTCAGCAACAATCATTCTTAATTACAGGTAGCATTATGCAGACTGGAAGCGAGCGGTTCTTGGAGAAACTAGTCCTTAGCGGTTCATTCTCTGACAACTTTCTTGCCAATCTGAGGATTGTCTATTAATGTGAAGGACTGGTTATGTTTATTTCAACACAGATAGATCTATGTCGGTATCTCATCATCCAGATAATTTTCTTTTTATTAACCTCATCACAGTTATTTTTTTTTAAATGTAATTCCGATAGAAGAGGGAGGGGGGCACTATTTTCACCGAGTCAAGTTCATTATTTTTAGCAGATTTCCCTCAAGGGAAATCAGCTATTGAGGTCGTACTCATGACGCAAGTTTCGAAAAATTTCTTCAAATGTCCATCGATCCTACCCAGGAGATGTCGAAAATGAGGTCTGTTTACAATTATATATATATATCTATATATATATATATATATATATATATATATATATATATATCTATATATATATATATATATATATATAGATATATATATTTGTCTGTTAACGCTCTAGCGGTCGCAATTTTTGTTTGATCGTTACCAAACTCAAAATTTAATCGTTGTATGTATATTGTTAGATCAAGTTCGTTATTGGCTGAAATCGGACCAGTGGGAGGGGGGGTTTAGAGGGGGAGATTTTCGAAAATTCGAAATATCTCCGTTACCATACGTCGGATCAAAATATTGTATAGAATCAATCTTATTGCAAATTAAATTTACTATAAATATTGTTCTATACATTTATTCTGTATCTTGAATATTAACCGAGATATTTGCATTTGTATTGTGAGTGTGGTCGGCTATGTTCGGGAGTTTCCGCCGAGCCCTAGTGTGGCCGTTTTACTAACTATTCGTCCTCGTGAGAATAGGTTACTACTACTGTTATTATTAGGCAGATTTCTCTATTGTAAAACTTCACGTGGGAAATCTGCTTAGTTTACGCAGCCCCTGCGTGACGGACTTTTTTAAATAAAGAAGTCTGAAGAAGTCTGCGTCAGAGACGTGAAATGCATGCCGAAATACCTTAAAATCTATAAAGACCCTTAACATTTTAGGATATTTGTATATAAACCAAGTACGGGAAATGGTGAATGCTTTCAACCTGAGAGTAGTTAAACGTTTAAATTTTGTTCTCGAACGTGAAGATGGTCTACCGAAACACGATTAGTTTGGTCGTTGATGCGTTAAATAGGAAAGGGGAGGCGGTAAGTGTCCTCTGTTCCGTGACAATGAACTTTACTCTTTCCACAGTAAAGTTATATTCCTAGTATTAAGAATACTGGAATTTATGGTGTTATTACCTAAAAAAAATAAAATAAATAAGCTATAATTAGACATCACTAGAAGGCTTATATTCATTCACGATATATTTTAGTCCTTAACTTCGTGTACTCGCGTGACTGTGATAATGATTATGTGACTCCAGATTTCGGAGTGATCTTAGAATATAGTTGAACGATATGATTATTAGCAGATTTCCCTCAAGGGAAATCAGCTATTGAGGTCGTACTCATGACGCCATTTTCGAAATATACCCGTATATAAAACTAGCTCAGATACCCGGCTTCGCCCGGGAATTGATTTGAGGCTGAATGGTGATGGTATTATTTTTGGCAAGGCTTTAATTTGCACAAAATTTTGACATTTACCCGTCCCAGTGTTTAGGGTTATACTCGTTGTTGGCATTCGTTAATAATAAAATTAATTTTTTATTATGTCTTCACTGCCCTCCAAATTGTCATATTTCCCGTTTACTGTGCATTATGCATAGATTTCAGTTATTAAGGACAAAATATTAACAAAGATTTGAATTAATTTTTCCAGGTGAGGTACCTCATAGTTCAAATTGGGATAAATTGTTGAACATATCAATATTTCTACGCAAATTACTTGCTCCACACATTGTTCCTGGAGAAATGTATAAAAAAAAAATAAAAAGTTAATCTAAATAACAAAGTAAACAACTTTTGTTATGTGCATGTTTGTCGAAAAACATATAAACAATGAAATATCGCAAAATTTTATTTCAGGCCTCCCTTATAACCCCCACTCCCGTTCTAACCTAAAAATTTTAATATAGGCTATAATCATGGAAGAATTAATGCTAATTGACATACCGAGTTTTTTTAGTTCGGTTTAATCGTTAGTGCCCAATGAAATAGTTGACTCCCGCTTTAGTTTATAGAGTATATCTCGTTTACATTTTATTAAAAGATAAAAATGAATATGACAAAAGTTACTCTAAATAACAAAATAAACAACTTTTGTTATGTTCATTTTAGCCGAAAAACGAATAGAAAACGAAATACCACTATTATTATTTTCAGGCCTTCCTTATAACCCCCACTCCTGCCCGTCCCTAGAAATGTTAGTATGGCTTATTATAAGGAAGGCGTTAGTGCTAATTCACATACCGAGTTTGGTTTAGTTCGGTTGAGTCTTTTGTGCCAAATAAAATTGTGGACTCCCGCTATAGTTTTTAGCGTATAACTCATTTATACTTCCGTATACGGCCAAAGTGTATATAACAAAAGTTACTGTAAATAACAAAATAAACAACTTTTGTTATGGGCATATTTGCTGAATAAGCAATAGGAAACGAAATATCGCTATTTTTAATTTCAGGCCTCCCTTATAACCCCCACTCCTGCCCGTCCCTAGAAATGTTAGTATGGCTTATTATAAGGAAGGCGTTAGTACTAATTCACATACCAAGTTTGGTGTAGTTCGGTTGAGTCTTTTGTGCCTAATAAATTGTTGACTCCCGCTATAGTTTTTAGCGTATAACTCATTTATACTTCCGTATACGGCAAAAGTGTATATGACAAAAGTTACTCTAAATTACAAAATAAACAACTTTTGTTATGGGCATATTTGCTGAAAAAGCAATAGGAAACGAAATATCGCTATTTTTAATTTCAGGCCTCCCTTATAACCCCCACTCCTGTTTGTCTTAGAGAATATTAATATAGCCTAAAGTCTAAGTTGGGCTAGTAGTAATATACATACCAAGTTTCATAAAATTCGGTTCAGCCGTTTATGCGTGAAAAGGTAACAAACAAATAAACAAACAAACATACACGAAAGAAACAAAATGCAGTTATGGTGTCTATGACATGTGAAACGAAAAGTTATCGTGAAATAAATCAATGTACAGACAGAGCCTACAATTATATATATATATATATATATATATATATATATATATATATATATATATATATATATATATATAGATAATTGCATACTAAACTGTTTAAAACTAAAACAGACACCAAACACACACAATGCAGTTATGGTGTCTATGACATGTGAAACGAAAAGTTATCGTGAAATTTCGCGAAAAAAATCAATGTACAGACAGAGGTTACAATTTTATATATATATATATATATATATATATATATATATATATATATATATATATATATATAGATAGATAGATATCTGTTACCGCTCTAGCGGTCGCAATTATTGTTTAATCGTAAGCAAACTCGATATTTAGTCGTTTTATGTAAAAAAAAAGATCAAGTTCGTTAACGGCTGAAATCGGACCAGTGGGAGGGTGGGGGGGAGGTTTAGAGGAGAAGATTTTCGAAAATTCGAAATATCTCCGTTACTATACGTCGGATCGAAAAATTGTATAGAGCCAATCTTATTGAAAATTAAAGTTACTATATTTAGCGTTATATACATTTATTCTCTATCTTGAATATTAACCGAGATATTTGCATTTTTCAGTTTTCAGCCTTCGGCAAACCCCCCACTTCTACTCATTTTACATAAACAATACTCTATTATATGATAAACCACATAATTCGAATCTTAAATACCAAATGTTGTATTCAAGAGACCTATATTATACGAGATACATGCAAATATGTCCTGGTGCACCCCCCCCCCCTTCCCCGTCTTAAGGTCTTGGACAACTAAATTTTGATTGATTGAGATAACAATAATCGGGACACATTATTAATTACAGTACTAGACATAGTAAACAGTTCTCAATAAAATTAATATGTTATATTCTCATATATTTCAGTAATTGTTTTTCTCTCCGGTGTGAGTCTGGCATACCTGTTAGTTTACATTTCGAACGCTTCACGTCGGCTGGTTATTGAACTGACTGAAACATTTCTTGTTTCCGTTTGTATTCATTCACTTAATATTCTCGATGGTGTTTTGTTACCAGTATATAGATTTAACTATTAATAAACTTCACGAGGGAAATCTGCTTAGTTTACGCAGCCCCTGCGTGACGGACTTTTATTTCACACAGGTGATATAATTAGTCTAGTTCTTATATAGTAGGAAGGAGTTATTTGGAAATCGTAGAGAAACCTGTCGATTCCAAAAGTTCAATGACCAGTATACTTACGTACCCATAATAATCAGGACCAATAAGAAGGCCTTGTTCCCTACAAAAAATATATTATACATAGAAAATATTTGATTGGTCTTATAATTGGTCCTGATTACCTAGATGTATGTGAATCAAAATAATCTTTATTATGCCTCAGGTGTCAATATACAAAATAGTTCATTAATAACATCAATTAAATATTAAGCTACAGAATTAAGAACTTACAAAATTGTTATATACTTACTACTAATAAAAGTAAAATTAAGTAAAAACTGATTCAATAAGTAATTAATTACATCCTCAATTGCATAGTTACCATTATTCTATTAATTAAGGCCGGTATGACAACTAAGACATTGCCTTTCCCTTTAAGGAATAGTAGTTGTACACATCCAGAGGTGACCAATCTTCTATGAAGCGGAAGTCGTCGCCATCTCTTCGTTCTTCGTCATCCGAGCATGTCTATCTCATCTGCCACTCTGGTGTTAATTCCCTGGAAATTCCTAATTTTATCTTTTAAGGTATATGCCGTATGGAGTAAGTAAATGAAATGAAGATTATAATTTTATGAGTATGTGTAGACAATTGAGAACTATAACAAATTTTTAAAGAATTCTTTCCAAAAATTTAACTTTGAGTTTAGCCCCAAATTTAAGATAGAATGTATACCAGAGAGGTAAAAGATTTAGTTCCAACACTCCACGAGTATAAAGGGATACTTTCATAACTTCTATTGCATCGTATGTGGCAAGTACTTGGAGACTTGGGCTCGAGTCGGCTCCCAATACAATCATTTACCCTAATATAAAAAAAAATATTAAACAGAAATGAGTTTTGAGTATTCCCATTAAGCTGATAATATGTATTTCCCCCCCTAAAAGACGAGTTGTAAGGTTGTGTTGGTATTCCCATACAGGTGTCATAGTGAACTTTTTTGGCTCTGCTGTTAAACACAGACACTCTAGATGAAGACATAGCTCTTGAAGCAATGTTCGGCCAGTAGGTGAACAGTTACTACGGTAACGGATCAGTACACCCGGAGGAAAACACGTACCAAGAGTCCAGTCGTGACACTTCTTCCCCGTAACAGTACCATGTCTCAGTAGATGTTAGATCCTTAGTCCACCGTCCTTGTACACTAGTATAAGCAATGAGGTGACTTTCTAAGCTGACACTTACAGGATATTTCAGAGAGAACTGGTTCTACAAGGCAACACTTCCCTTTCCCAGCAAGGGGCAAATAAAATCATCTGATATAGAGTAATACACCTTTAAGGAACCTATAAGGAATTGTGTTACTTAAGTTGCTAAAGTCTTAAATTAAAATATTATCTAAATTTCTATTTTCTATTATCTAGATCGATAAATGTTTGTAGGAAGCGACTTGGCTTAGGAGCCACTTAATTTGTCGTTATTAAAAAATTTAAAAATCGCAATCTAAGCTCGAATCTTTCAAAAATCATTAAATGAAACTGTAGCAGTGTCTTTCAGATTGTACTTTTTAGGGGTGGGGACCAACAAACTACAAAACAAACTAAAAAAAAATTGTTGAGCATTACACTAGATAAAGGGGCAGGCCAAAGCAGAGGATGGCCTGAGTCCTGATTTGCAAAAGCTAAGGCCTAGATTTGGAGGCTCCTCCCTGCAGGCCGCACGGTATGACTCAAGTTCGTGGGAAACGTCCTGGAAGGACTATAGCACCCAGTAGTTAGTTTACAATGTCCTAGAATAGACACTGATCGACAGATAAAAATCCTTAATGCAATTTAGCTATGTCAAAAGATAAATATGATCTCAGTTAGTAAATCTAGGATTTATTCTACATGAAGAAATTTTCAAAACTACGCGCTATCTCAAACCCTCCCCACCATTTTTGAATAAGCTAAAATGGATACATATATTACCTCTATGTTTGTCCACATAAGGAATCTTGCCATTTCTGACTTCAAAGAAAACATTCAAATGTATTTTATTCCTGAGGTTATATCTTTATGATAATGGAACTACAAGGAAGGTATTTTGTTTTCCATTTTTGTCCTAATGGAATAATTTATATAGATGGAGTTTAATAACAACTTTTCACTCTCAGTAAGACAAAAAAAAACATCAAAGCATTTATCTGGATCCCTTTGACGTCTAATATAGAAACCAGTTTCCTGAGAAGAATATGGGATAAGTTATCTTGAAATGGGCATGAAATTGTGCAATTATAACTCTTTTCCCTTGTATGAGCCCCAAGTCATTAGAAAGAGTAGTATGTCCTTACAAATGAGATTATAAAGTGAAAATTTCTGTAAAATAACTCACCTATCTCTAGAAAATAACAAAAATAATTTGAAGGAATAAAACTTCCATTTTCATTTGTAATTTAATTTGGCAATGACATCTGTAATAGGAGTGAGGCTTTGTGTGGAAGCGATTGCTGACAGTAAGATGGCGTGCAGATAATAATCGTACAGAATGCAAATCGTCTGTTCTTACGTCTGTCAGCATGCCTTTCCTGAGTATTGAAACGTGTAAGGTTTGAAAAATTTTAGAGTACAATGTTTCACTTTCCTATAAATTATATCTATTTCAGTCAGCAATATCGCCTTCTCTACCCCAAATATTAGAGAAGTCCGTCAGGCAAGGGCTGCTAAAAACTAAGCATATTTCCAAATAGCAATAGCGGATGAGTCATGTCAATATTCTGACTTCTAATTTTTCCTTTATAATTAACCACGTGCAGTTGTAAAGAAGTAAAAAAAAATCTGGATGTAATGTGTCAAATGGAGTTTGGTTTCCTTCAAATAAAAATTGAAACCACTGGAGTGTTAAAACATATATTTGCGTAGATCCCTTTATTCCTGCAATCGAATTACATGCAGACATACATACATACTGACAGGAGATATAAACGATTTATTCATTCCCAACAGTAGGAGGTTTAGGCTCGTCAACTAATGTTTGTAGATTCAGAATGGTTACTAACGCCAGTTAGTGCTGTGTCTGGACCTCCTCTCCTTAAGCTGACGAAGGCTAGCAAGCGTTGAAGAAACGCACTCAAATATTCTATATAGCTGAAAACCCCAATTATCTCGTTCGTAATATTTAATGATAATTGTATATATTTATCAGTATTATAAATAACATAATTATAATTGAGCGAGTAATATTTTAGTAATTAAGTATAAAATCAACTTAATTACTCCAGAGATCTCGAAACCGTAAAGCGTTATCACTTGTAAAAAGTGGCATTGAGATGGTAACTGCCATATTGCAGGGACATTTATCCATTTGTAGGTAACTATTAGAGAAGAAGCAGCCCAGGACTGTTTATATGTCCCTGAGAACATTAATATTAATACAAGCTAAATGAGGTTTAACAGCGGGATTATTCCCACGCATAAGAAGATTATAAGCTGCATGCTCAGCGAATTTCTTAATACATTCAACACTTTCAATATTACAATATTTTGAAGAAAATTCACTACTAATTATGCAAGACAAAAAATTTTAAATTTCTGTAGATAAAACTTGTAGTGATATTGCCTCACATTCTTTATAGGTTCTATAACATATAAGCAAGAATTGATTGATTAATTTGCTACCTAGGTTTGACCACAGAATACCCTAACAAAAGGATTTATCGTATTATCAATGACTTATTTAAGCAGTGTTGCATTAATGTCTAGTTGATCCTTTATATGATAATACATCAGGCGTCAGGCATTTTCCACACCATCATCACATTTTTCACTGCGGTTTTGCTTGTCGAGAGTTTTGTGCAATGCTCATTATTTATGATGCTTGGAAATGCTTTCGACATTTTTGGATCTAAGCTCGTTAACCAGGAAGCTGGTTACTTTCGAGGAATTTTTCTGGCATATACAAAAATGAAAATTTATGGGTCTTTATTAGGAATATTGAATGTATGTGTGAGGTCTACTTATTTTATTTATCCAAAAACAAATAAATAAATCTATTTATGACGATATTGCTCGTGTAAAGAAAAACGTACATTTACAAAACAAGTGCAAAGTTCGAAATCAGTTACGTTTATCCTAAAAAAATGTCTTAAAACTAGACCTATACCGTTTGCCGACCACATGCTCAGAACAAGATATAATTAAGTTTTGCTTATATGACCTCCGTTAGAAAAGAAAACATCCGCAATACAAATGCCCAACATGTTCAGGAAACTAATTTGAAAAGTACTAATAACACCCACATTTAGTATTTTGTTTTTACACACCAAAATTGTCTTAGACGTAAGGCTGCCATTTTAATGAAAAATAAATAAATAATGGTAATCCAATTATCATTGATTATTGTTTATTAATGATTAGTATTCCCAAATTAGCTCTTAAATTTACAGTCTTTAAAAATGTATAATGATTTTATTCTCAATGTCATATACATAACTATGAATCTGTTGGTTATTTTATACACTGAAGAAAATATAAAATAGGCCTATTGTTAAAATGTCGAGAAGTTAAATACAGCTTTTCCGAAAATGTGTTTACATTCTGGCCGAAACTCAACTATTTCTCTTGACTTTATATAATAAAGAGTCAACCATCTCACACGTTGATATTGATTCCTTCTCATTCTTCTGAATAATTAACACTTCATTATTAATATATCAATTAAGAACGTTTACAAAATATTACTGTTTCTTAATTATATTCGTTTATAGATTTATAAAAACTTCCACTTATTGTTTACTTAAGAGCCGCAAGGTTTTCAGGTTTCTAGGTTATGAGAATAAGGCTGCCCTACCGGGTGCTACATAATACCCATTGACTTATGATTTTTCCTCCTAGATGGAGAAATTTCTTTCTTGAATAAAGATGAAAGTTTTTGGCAATTTCTGATATTCTTTTGTCCCCAATTCACAGCTTACCGTGTACTTTTTATATTTCAGCTGACGATTCGTTCCTCCGATTTTACTTCAACTTCTGAAAAACCCGTTTAACATTTTTTCTTTCTTGTCGGTTAACTATTCTTACTTATTTGACTGATTTTGTTTACTTAGACAAATATTGTTATTTATTAACGTTCATTTAGCATTACTACGGTTGGGGCGGGCTATCTAGAGGTCACCACCCTCTTCTAGCTAGAGTGGGACTAAGGCTTTTATTTAATGAGTTCCTCACTAAACAAATTCTCATGGCACTGGCAGGAATCGAACTGGTCACTTAAGTTTTACTATGTGAGATTAAGACTAACGCCTTAACTCACATACTTAGGACAAATAAATGAGCTTTCAAGTCAAGTTGTGCAACCATTTTTTAAAATAAACTCAATATTTTAACATTATATAACATTTGTGGAATTGGCATAAATTATTCTAATCAATTAAGATCCAATCCACTCCCCATTTATCACAAAACATAACAATTAGAGAACAAAATGATTCATTAAGCAACAAATAGTTGACATACTAAATGTCTATACAACCTCATTGTTAATATTATTTAATGATTATGGAAAAAAATAGTATCCTGCCTAGAGAAATAGATGAGCTTTCACGTTATATTTTGAAATTATTATTTTTAAAAACTCAATATTTTAACATTAAATAACCTTTGTGGTGGAACTGGTTCATGAAGATTACCAAAAATTATTATAATCCAATAAGCTCCAATTGTCGCTTCTGACTGGCTGAAAATGTTTTTTGGTGGCCAATTTCCTACTATTTAATTATTTCGGTTATATTTATATTCCGGTAATGGGTTCTATTCCCAAGTGGTAAAAGAGAATACTTTTAGGGAAGAACTCACAAAAATGAAACCCCTATACTCCAATCTAGATAACGTGTATAGGTGCTGTGGATAATTCGTCTCAATTAGCCTTAACTGTATAAAGTGGACGTTAATTAAAAAAAGAAAAAAAAACTATTTCGTTGGTTAATTCTGCAATTATATCTCTGGTATACTCCTCCAAAGTTACAAACTTCTATAATCAAGAAGGTAATCAACTGTTTCGCAATAATGATTAGGCACCGGAGGCACGAGCTCGTTTTGGTTAAAGGAAATTTAGAATTACTGATGTTCAAAAAACACGCCACTGCACTGATAGCCACTGAGTCCAAAAGGGATGACTTAATTGTCTTCCTATTTCATAAATAAGTGATTAACTGTACGCAATTTTCAAGCACGTAATTTTAGAAACAATACAATATCAATAATCTCTCCCTTTTGAACTGAAGGATCTAAGATTGTAATGAGACATAACCATTTTTTTTTAGCATCTTCAATACTGCTAAAAATATATTCATGTGAGATTATAGACTTGCACCACAAGTGTTATTTGATTTTGAAAAACACTATGCAGATGTATTTATAAATCCACTAAATGGTAACGTGTAACGAACTAATACAATAGTTTTTTCATGGGCGTAGTCGTGATGACAACCCAGCTAAAAAGAGTAGAAATGCATCCTCTTGTTCTGGAGAACAATGTTGGAACATAATCTTTGCACGCTTCTTATGTCCGTGTAGATTCCCAGAAAGCTCTTGTTCGACGTGTAGCGCATACTAATGGCTAGAAGGGAGAGCGATCACGCTCAACACAACTCTCTGAGTAATCCTCTGAATACATCATCATCTGGTAGAGCACATTCCCCAACCAGATTGTTACTTCATTCTTCCATTACGGTTTTGCTAGGAATCTCAACCCTTAATTATAGACTTCGTACTCGAATTGGTATCAGAGACCTTTATTAAGTTATTATTTATCTATGATGGCTTCGTATAATTTGCATATACCCATTATCAGGTATTGCCACCAACGCGGATTTCTACTGCATTCTGCAACATGTATCAGAAAATAATTACAATTACAGACAAAATTGACTGATTAAGCAACAAATAATCTACATAATAAATGACTACAAAATTTATGTTATTATTATTCAATGACTATATCTTACAAAAAGTATTTCTATAATTGAAAAATTTGTCACGCAGGGACTGCGTAAACTAAGCAGATTTCCCACGTTATGTTTTACAATAGAGAGAGCCGAACAGTTACAGAAAGAAACGGCCGAACTAGCTTTTGACGGAAACTCACGACTAGACCCGAAGTTAGCCGATCTCATTTCGTCCGTTACAATTAATAAAAATGCAATATCTCGGTTAATATTCAAGATAGAAAATAAATGTATAGAACAATATTTATAGTCAATTTAATTTGCAATAAGATTGGTTCTATACAATGTTTTGATCCGACGTAAGGTAACGGAAATATTTTGAATTTTCTAAAATCCCCTACTTTAACCCCCCCCCCCCCACTGGTCCGATTTCAGCCATTAATGAATTAACGAACTTGATCTGTCTTTATGCATAAAACGTTTAAATATCGAGTTTGGTAACGATAAAACAAAAATTGTGCTAGATCATTAAAAGATATATATATATATATATATATATATATATATATATATATATATATATATATATATATATAATTTTGAACGGACCTCATGTTCATATCCTGGGTAGGATCGATGGACATTTGAAGAAATTTTTCGAAAATCGCGTCAATAGCTGATTTCTCTTAAGGGAAATCTGCTAAAACAAAAAATAAACGAAAATAGTGTCTTACATTAATGTTTCTAAAATGAGGCACAAAAGCGTTCTATTACCGAAGAAAGGTTATTATATATCCAAGTGAACCACAACTCTAATAGGATTTAATAATGTAAAAGTATAGTCCGTAATTATATAGTTCCATAGCCGTTTTCGCTATTCTTCTGATCCATTCCGGATGTCAAGAGGTGTCTTCGTCAGTGCTAACGGTGATTTTTGGTAGCTCTACGGGTACTTTCTTCATCACAGCTGTTGTCGCCCAGGTTTCACTGCAACTAAGAAATTAAAGAGCCTACTACTGTTACCAAACCATATTAGGATCATAGATATGCATCCCAAAATTGGTTTTTGGAGCTAATAGCAGCCATGGTCCAAAATAACACCATGTTTATTAATTGGAGCTTTCAACGACTACATGTAACCTTTAGAGATCAAAATCACAATATAATAGTTAGTCAAACAATATGACATATATATAATTTATAAAAAGTTTATACTATACATTTAAATATTAACTAACTGCATCTATATTGTAGTTACATTACAACCGTGCCAAGTACAATACATAGACAGATATAATAAAATTAGTATTATTAAATGTAAGCAGTTCACGCTATCCATGTGTTTATAACTAATGTTGGTATCTACATTTATAGTATGGTACACTCCTCTCCTTCGCCTTTTGATCTCTAGAAATCATTTCCATGATTAAGGTTTGGTATTTTGATAAATAAATGGCACGCTGAAGGTTTGTTTCCATTGCGTTTACACCAAACACAAAACCAATAAAAATTAATTATGTAAAAATTGTGTTCGAATATTGAACTTGAAATAAATACATGGTATTTTGAATCACGCTGAGCTGATGTTGAAAATAATCTGTGAGAGACCAATTTCTATTTTAACCGTTGCCATAGAAGAAATCTTGACTTTCTAGGTGAAATATTACGGTTATTGAAGTAGAGACTGTGTCCTTTCGTCTCTAGGGAAATACTTTCACACTTACAGAGTATATTCTTTCTTTTTACTAATCATTCTTCTTTATATTTCTAATATCTGTTTTATTGTTTTGTTATTGTGTACATAAGAGAACACGCCCACGATTTGTTAAAAACGCCATTGTTGTGTATCTCTATAAATAAATAAACTTACAATGAGTTTGTGCAAGGTGTCTCGAGTTTCGTAAGCAGGTACTTTCACTGAAGTTCTCCTTGAAGGATAGTGTTTTTATCAGATAGCCTGTATGGCTTCTTTTTCTAATAAGACTTAGCCAATTCAGGTAGACTTTTAATCAAAGAATATTAGGTTACTGCACTTGTTGGCCAGCTGACATGGGTACAGCTGATATGACTCTTCATTTAATGCAATATGTATTATGTTGCACATACAGGAGAATTTATGTTGTTTATTAGACTAGCTAAAGAGTAACATTGCTTAAGCGTTTACAATATATTCATTTAATATAATATGTTACTTTTTGTATATATATATATATATATATATATATATAAATATATTGGGACGGGCTATCTACAAGTTAATACCATTTCCTAGCCAGTACGGCACTGAGGGTGTTATTTGTTGAGTTCGTCATTAAATAAAATCATATTGCCCACGTGCATCGAACTCAAGACTAGGTTTACCGAGTTTATTAAGGCTAAACTTAGCCCCGCGCTGAGAAACTGTAGACGACTGATATTTATCCCTTTACACCTTCAAAGACAATTTAGTCTTTATTCAGAAAATAATATTTGTTAATCATGCAAAACGAAAACTTCGAACACTAAAATTGATATACCTTTTTTTACAGAAAAAAAAAATCGAAATTTATAAGCCAATGCAAAGAACACCAACTAATGGAAGACATTTCCGGTGTGTGTATGTGTAGGTAGGTTCTGTGGGTTTGTGTGTAAGCGCGCGCGAGCATGTGGGTGTTGCTTAAGTGTTAAGAAAAAGTTCGGTCTGTCGTCAGGCCACTGACCTTATATTATCTACAAATAATATACAAGAATAGTTTCTACCCAGCAGCGACTAATACAAGAGATGGAGAAGCGAAATCTTCACTAGCTGAGTTCATTAGTACATCTCTAAGTTTTGACAACCGTACAAAGGGTCCAAAAATACAAAAAATCTGATGGAGTGGGTGCTCAATATCAAAAACTTTAATCTAGTCTACTTTTCACGAGGGATTGAATCGAATTTGAATTCCTCAAATCAGAAATCAGAAAAAAACATTTATGTTTAAAAAAGGCAAATTTATAATAAGGGGCTCAGGTTAGCCATGTGAGTTAATGCGTTGACCTTAATCTCCCATGGCAAACCTAGAGTTCGATTCTCACCTGAGCAAAGGAAATTATTATTTAGTTCACCCTGGCTAGAAAAAGGTGGTAACCTGTAGATAACCCGTCCCAATTAGCTTGAGTTTCAAAAAGTGGACGTTAATAAATAATAATAAAATTTATAATAACTCGTTTCGATGATGTGACAGCTTTAGGAAATTTCCCTTAAAGGAATTACGCGCTTTTGAGGTTATAGTCATGTCATGTGAATTTGGAAAAACCTCTCTCTCTCTCTATCTATATATATATATAAATTAGTGTTTTTTGAAATTCTATATACCTAATAGTAAAAATAAAGATTTTTTTTTTTACAATTTAATGGGTTAGATATGTAAGTTAAGGGCTTGGTCTTAACCTCTCTTGGTAAACCCAGAGTCTTGATTTCGATTTTCACCTGGGCAGTAGGAATTTATTTAGTAATGAACTCTTTAAATAATGTCCCATCTTGGATAGAAAAGGTGACCTGAAGCCATAGTAGCATAATGTGGGAAGTTAATAAGAAAAAATATAAATAATGGCCATTTTAAAGATATGATGATTGCTTGTTTATTTAAGCCATGAGTATTTTATTTCCTAAATGCAGCCTACAATTTTATCTATGCATTATTTTTGTTTTCTATTAGATACATTTAATGAAAGTTTCTTAAAAAAAAAAAGCACGTGAGAGGGACGAAGCCAATAATATTGTAGTTCCTTGAAGAAACTTTTGTTAACCGCGATTGAAAAGCTAAGATTGAGTTAGGCTACCAAACTCATAATATGATATCATAGTCAGATCACAGCTGACTATTATTACGCCGGTGGAATTAGATACCAAAGGCCCCATGACCCTCGGGATATCGTTGCCCTCTCATGGGAAAATACATAGAGAGCGAGCTTACGTAACTTCCTCATACCTCGGTGGCAAAGGAAAGAGGTACAAGAACGGCTCAGGGCTCCTTCTTTTATCACATTAACCTGCCGGCATTGCTTATTGCTTTACCCTACGCTTAGGAATAACAGTACAGCGGCTGGTCACGATGCCGGGGCGGCAAAAAACCCTCTCTTCACTCGCCTACTACTCATTCCTCCGCAAAGTGGATCAATTTCCAGTTCAGTTTATCTTAAATCTCTGGACTCAAGGGCCATATAGAAAACTGAAAGCTTTTGCCATAAGCCTTAACATTAGCACAAAATGTCAGAGTTGCTTAAAATGCCATGAATTTGAAAGATAAAAGGTGCCTTTCACGTGGCCACAAACTAAACAGATTTCCCATATGAAGGAATCATACAAGCTCAGATGATAAAAAACTCTATTTATCCCTCATATATTATTAGATTTGAAAATTAAGTTGGCCGTGCGATTTACAGTGAAATTGCATAAAAAGAAGTGGGTACTTACTAAGGACGAAAGGCAAAAAGTCCGTCAAGCAGGGGATGCGTTAACTAAGCAGATTTCCCACGTATTTGCACTTATATCGAAACGTAAACGCTCAATAAAACAATATTTGTTATTTAGGCTTCAAAAAAGTGTTCCATTATATAACAGCTCATTGTTAATATGACATGAGTAGGTGTGGGGGTTTACTCGTGGCCAAAAAGTAAAACATGCAAATATCTCGGTTCATAATCAAGATAGTGAAAAAGCGAACATAACAACATTTATAGAACATTACATTTTCAAAAATATAGATTTTATACAAGTTTTCGATACTACGCATAAACAACAGAAATATTTCGATAGAGTTTTCGATATTCTCCCCATATAACCCCCCTCCCCGCCTCGCACTAGTCCGAGTTTGGAACAAATGTAACAGAAAATGGTGCCTGATAGATATTTTCTGCATTCGGGTTCGTATTCAGCACGCCTCAAACATAAAAAAAAAACAGCATTTCTGTTGAAGGGAGGATTATGATGCAGAAGAGAGTAATTATTTTGATTATATATATATATACATATATATATATATATATTATATTTTTTCCTGATTATTATTATTTGTATAGCTTTTAGTAGATTCATATTATTATTCCTTATATTAACATTTTATCTTCGGATTTTAGTCCATCATAAATAATAAGAACTGTTATAATTATTTTTAAGTAAAAGAAATATCGGGCATGTGGATTATTTATCAATCTAATATATTTGGGCAACCCAAAGGTTTATTACCCAATCGAGTTTTAACTTCTCTTCCTTCTTCATTTAACTGGTTTTAAAATTTTATATGTGTTTCATTCATATAAATTTTAAATTGTTGGTTACTTTTATTATTATTATTATTTATTAACGTCCACTTTTTGTAACTAAGGCTAATTGGGACGGGCTATCTACAGGTTGCCATCCTTTTCTAGCCAGGGTGGGACTATGGATTTTATTTAATGAATTCCGTCACTAAATAAATTCCTATTGCCCAAGCGGGAACCGAAGTCGCCACTCTAGGTTTACCGTTGTCAACGCTTTAACTCACATGGCTAACCTGAGCCCCATTGGTCACTTTTAACAACGGGTTTCTTGTATATATCGCTAGTGACAAGTGCAGTAGGAAGTTTTTTAAATAAGCAGATACAGCGTTTGGTGTTTTTCTTGTTGCTGTGATAGAACAATGAAGATTTAAGAGGCTTAAGCCATTATAATTCAACAATAGATACCATTTTGTAAATATTGAACACCAACCAGCAGACAATGCACCCTGGGTCTTAGAATTGTCCTATAGTGTTTCCCATTTTGACTGTAAATCCCTGAATCATATTACAGCTCGATCGTATAAAAGGTAATTCGAGCAGGTTATACAGTGAACCTGAAACCTACCTTAGCCCCATGACTGAGGGAAAGGGAAGCTCTATAACCAGCGTTGTGGTGCGGTTACAGGAAAGTCGAATTTATAACAAACCGCAACACGTCCTTCGCCCCACGACCACCCATACAACCAATATCCTCTCCTACACTTGTCGTCTCTGACTTGAAGGAAATTCAAAAAGGAATGTTACAAAATGTATACTCGGTTGACTTAATTTAAAAAAAGTCCGCCACGTGGGGCTGCGTAAACTAAGCAGATAGGCCAAGTGAAGTTTCACAACAGGTAAATCTACACAACACTTAACACGACCGTGAACATTAAGTGAATAAAGGTAATTGATAATCAGAAATGATTGTCAAATTACATTTTAATAACATCTACAACAGAAAGCATCTGATTTGTAAACAAAGAGGTCAGCCAAACCTTCAGAGCTGAATAGAGAGACAGAAATGCTTGATAGGAAAGAAAAACAATTACCAACGTTTTTCTTGCCAGAGTGGTACTGAGGATTTTATTCTGTGAGTGTGTCACTAAATAAATTCCAATTGCCCTTGGGATTCGAACCCGAACTCTAGGTTGTAACAAATTATATCTGCATGTTAAGCAACATATTTGCCCAGACGTATTTTGAGTTCCAGTCTTTGCAATATTATCTCATTCCCTTTTTATTGGAGGTTTGTGGTTTGACTCCCGGCTTATTAGAAGATTATTGATCGAGAACTCTTATATTCCTATTTAAAAATTTATTTTCCCCCTTTTATCAACATATTACTTTTATATTTTTCTCATATTGAAGAACTTGTTTGAAAATGAACTCATTTCGAAAAGAAATTGCCAGTATTGTATAGTTGGATACATTGTAACTAAAACTTTGGTGAATATCTACTACTTACTTGATCGCGTAATAACATAAGGAAGGTTTCAAAGAAAGGTACAATTTTGGTGATAATATTGAATAGATTAACACCACGTTAACACTGCAGGGTTAGTTGAGGTGCAGCAAGTAAATTGTATCTTCTCTTGCCAGTTTCGCAGTTCTCACACCTTAAGTTAAGAGTGTATTTTACCATTTGCCATGATGGTAAAATACACTCCCCTTTCGGTGTATTCTTCTTCGAGAGGAACTCTTAAGATTTCAGGTGCGCGGATAGTGGACGGTTTAATTAACTGTTTAGTAATGTGCAGTAAAAGGAAAGGAAGAAGAAAATGTTTCCTCATTACCGTCTTCAAAGGAGACTCAAGCTTTAAGGCACTCTTCTCCTTTACTAAAGTCAAGTGCAAAATTCATTTCCTATACTGGAATGTCACTCTGATGAAACAGATACCACACCTGGCATGTGAATAGATAAAAATTCAACATTTATTTATTTTTTGGAGCTTCGCAGCTTTGGCGATGTTGCTCTAAACAAAAGCAAAAATTCAACAAATATCGATAATAATCAAAAATAATGACAAATTATCATTTTGCAATAAATAAATCTTAATAAGGATTGCTTTATACGTTAGTTCTTATTGGAAGTAATCATTATAATGGGTTTTCGATTAGCACAAGCCTTGCTAAATTAAAAAAAAAAATTGAATAGTATTATAACTCATTTGAGCTGAAAAAACCCTGACCCCACAGGTCAGCATTTGAAACACCAAAAAATGATTCAGTTATTGCACTACTGATACTGGCAGCTCTGTTTAAATATTTTCATTAATTTTTCATTTATTCTTTAAACCATATGTAATCTCTTAGTTTTAGAAGCTTATAAATCTGAATGGCAGAGTTTTTTATGTGTTTGTGTGGATATACATTTTGTCATCAGCAACGTCAAGGAGAAATTGCATCAACTTCAGTAGCTGATTTCCAGAAAATTAATTAAATCCCAAAAGAGGAGCAGTTAAATAATTAAATGATATTTGTTTATTTAATAATGGGGAATTAATATTTAATAATTGGCCAACAAATCAAACCTACTTTCAGAGTAACATAACTAAATCATTTTGAAGCCAAACACAAACACGTGACAACTCTATTGAGTGTACACAGTGACTGGAGTAGCGCCACTCCCACACAATAGGAAGACCGAATAAAATTCCTGTAGAAGGAGCGCAGTGCTAAAGGAACTCTCTATGGTTTAGTCATGCTGCCTTGTGGAATGAGAGCAATTTTTTCCCTGCTCCCTACAGGATTGAATCCCCCCCCCCGAGAGAAAAGGGGTGCGGGGGGGGGAGAGTGAGAAAGGTCCGTTATTTCTATATCTAGGCCCGTTAAGGTCCTGCTGCTACCTCGTGGAGTCATCCACTGACTAGTCCCAGCTTCCACTACAATAAGCGGCACGTTCAAAAGGACATTCAATAATATTCGCTCTATTAGTAAAACTACCATTTCCTCTATGGACATTATAAAAAATTGAATTATCCTGGCATAGACATTCATTCCTAAAATCTCCAACAGGATTAAGAAAGTTTTTGAAGGAAAGTGACTCACTGGATCAAGTCTTCCTCTATTTCCAGTGACTTTAAACGATGACACATTATTTTACTGTAGACATTACAGTCGGTGGAGACCATAAATTAAATAAAAAAAAGGTTTTGCTACACTTCATTTAGAACCGATTCATGGGAAACGCACAGGGTTAATCTTTGCCACATGCTGAAGTTCCTGTATAAATATTTTGTATCTCTAATAGCACAAAAAAAATTATAATTTTTTATTCCCCCCCCTCCTTAGTAAAATTTGACCAAAAGGGAAGGGACACAACTATTTGAACTATTTGAAATTTCAAATTGAATGGGTTCATAGAGGGTCAGAAATTTTTCCTTTATCTCGTACAGGGTAAGTAATGAAAAATAGCCCTAGGAAGATCAAATTTGAAAATTTCAGCAGCAGTAATACCTAGTTGTTCATCTCACCTTTTCTTCTTGGAGAAGAGGGTGAAACAAAAATTGCAAAATTCCCCTTAACTATTTGATATACAGAAAATTTGAATAGAGAAGAACTTTGAATATCATAACAATATCTGATACATTGTAATGGAGATATCATACATCATTTTCAATTACAATAATTTGAAATTAAATATATTAAAAAGTTTTTATATAGGAGTTTAATACAAGGTACCCACGTCGGAGTTTTTATAAATCGCGTCAAAAGGACAGTCCCTTTGACAGACATTTGCTAAAAAGAAATAACCACTCATAAATCCAGTGATCCATAAGCAAACCTGTAACAAAGTTATCATATGTATCACCCTGAGTTACAGAATAACCTGCTCTAGCATTACCATGGAGTTGACCTTTCTGAAAGGTTATACGGGCATTTAATAGTAGGCCACTCCTTGAATGCAATCTCCATTGCAGTGACCCAACAACCATCACCGGCATGTCTGCTTCGTTTACGCCATTCTAATATTTTACAGTTTTGTTTTCAGGAAAAAAAATATGGGGAAACAAAGCCTTCATGGAAGCCAATAAAATAAGGGGGACTATCGTTTGCAATTGAAAAAGAAGGTTTTTGAGCTGTATTATGACTGCTGTTCGTTACTGTTTTCAAAACTGGTCACCTACCAATGAAATTGAAAACATGGCAGAACTCCATTGAGAGAGAGTATTCTATAGTAGAAAACAGTAGATTAGTAGTCAGTAAATAAGGAACCAAACTGGCATGAGGATGTCCTCGAGCATCCCCAAAACATCAAATAAACTTGGGCAGGATATGTGGTTCAACAGGTAGGATGGCCAAAGCTGACCTCAGAGGATACACCCTATGAAAGTAAGAGAAAAGACTGGCAGTGGAAGAGGTATTCTGATTACATAGGAATAAGGCGATGCAGAGAGGGCGAGGATAACAAGGGGCGGAAGATAAAGGAAGTAGATTTGGCGATGGATACAAATACACCTACAATCTAGCCCCATTGACATGATGTAAGAATTAATACAAGGAGGGGATTGAGAGGCTATACTATAACTATAAATTGAAGATTTCTTGCTTAGCCTAGCGCAGAACTCTGAACATTTATAGAACATAAATGGCAGCAGTTTTAGTTGATAATTGAACCAATGTTTATTTATCTCTTTTCTTAGTATTTATTTTTAAATACTTTTTTTTAAATTTTGTGGGCTTCATTTTTGTTTTAAACTTTTATTTTTACTTAACTAATTATGGCGGGTCAACAAAAAATGAAAGCTTCAAATGATTTGTATTGTTTGAAGTTTTCATTTTTTGTTGACCTTACGCCATAGATTAGTAAAGTAAAGTTAAATAGGTCATATTTACGCAATTATTATTTTTATTGTATCTCCTCTTCTATTTTATTAAGAATTACTTAATGCCATGAGATTGATAATTTTTCTGTGCAGTAAGCAACTCATCATCGGTTAGCAGCCATGCTTGATTCCTTAATAAAGTGATTTTATTCTTTTGATCTATGCAATTCCTTAGCGACATTTTTTTAGCAATATTCCTCAAATATTCATTCAAACTTACGGAGTATTACGGAGTTTGTTAATTCCAGAACTGTAATATTTTTCTCACTTCAAATAAATTTATTAGTTTATACCAATCTATTTCCTGGGTTTGTATGACTGTTAAAAAGACAATTCTGGGAGAGAATTTTCCACAGAATATTTGCCCCACTTTTGGAGCAAGTGATATATCTGTTACTTCCGTGGTGCTGGCAAAGGTGAAAACTAGACATTTGTTTCTCATGGGCTTCTGTTTTAGTCAGTCCTGCGAAGTATAGCTGCATTACATAGACAAAGCCTTGGTATCTCTAAGATGGCTGTGTCATTCCTGCAAATCAGTGTATCTTTGATCAGAAGGTTGCAATGTAGGTTATCTAAACATTCCCCGAGTCAAACATCCTGGAAGGTAAATGTACTACACATGTTTCTAATAGAAGTAGGAATTCAAACGAAACTATGAAGAAAAACTCTGTCACGATGGGGCTTCGTAAACGAAGCAAATTTCCCTGGTGGTTTTACAATAGATAAATCTACATACTGGTAAAACTTAACACCACCGTGAATAAATACAAACGGTAATGAGAAATCTCTCAGTCAATTATAGTAACCTCCCAAAGGAAAGCGTCTGAAATGTAAACAAACAGGTCTGTCAACGTCTCAACGGAGCTGAACAGTTGGATATTCTTCGCCGGAAAAAAATAAAAAAAAAAAAAAAAAAAAAAAAAAAAAAACAATTACTGAAATATATCTGAATATAACATATTAATTTTATTGAAAACTATTTACTTTATCTAGTACTGTAATTTATAATGAATCAGAATACATTTTATTTCAATCACTCCCAATAATTTTAGTGGTCCAAGAACTTAAGACAGGTGGGGATCAACAAAACATATTTGCATGTATCTCGTATAATAACGGTCTCTTTAAAACAATATTTGGTATTTTAGTTTAAAATAAAGTGGTTTATTATGAAGTCCGTCACGCAGGGGCTGCCTAAACTAAGCAGATTTCCCATGTGACGTTTTAAAATAGAGAAATCTGCATACTGGTAACACAATACCACCGTGATTAAATACAAACGGTAATTATAAATCTTTCAGTTAATTAAAATAATGAACCACCCGAAACGACTTCTGAATTGTAAGAATCATTTATATTTTAATAGCTCACATTATAGTAGTCCAAGAACTAAAGAAGGGGGGGGAGGATGAATAGAACGTATTTGCATAAATCTCACAAAGTAACAAAGGTAAGGTAAGGTTAGAAGAAGCTTCCACCTGAGCCGAGTACTGGCGGAACTATACCTGACCACAGACTTCATAAAAATGCAAATATCTCAGTTAATATTCAAGATAGAGAATAAAAGTATATAACAATATTTATAGTAAATTTAATGATCAACAAGATTCTGTACACTTTTTCGATCCGAAGTTTAGAAACGGAGATATTTCGAATATCCGAAAATCCTCCCCTCTATCCCCCCCCTTTCAGTAGTCCGATTTCAGCCGTTAACGAACTTGATCTTTCTTTTTACATAAAACGACAAAATATCGAGTTTGGTAGCGATCAAACAGACAAATATATATATATATATATATATATATATATATATATATATATATATATATATATATATATATATATATATATATATATATACAGTTTTGAACGAACTTAATTTTCGACATCTACTAGGTAGAATCGATGGATATTTGAAGAAAAATTTCGAAAATTCCGTCATGAGTACAACCTCAATAGCTGATTTCCCTTAAGGGAAATCTGCTAATAACAGAGTATTATGTGACATGAGTAGAAGTGGGGAAGCAGGTGCTTATAACGATGATCTGCTCTTTAACCTCAGTATATTCTTATTTATATATAATTGCATACTAAACTGTTTATGAAAACCTGATTGAGGAATAAACAGTGGTCAATTTAGACTGACAAAATTATTTTATGTCAACAAAATTAAGAGGTAGTTATGAATTCTTAACTCGAAACACAAAATTAAATTAAAATGTTTCTCTGGACCATCGCCATTGGGGTTATTCCAGTTATGGCAACTTCTCCTAATCCAGAGGCTTTCCCACACTATAACAAAAATATTCTCTTGATAGTGATCTGTGTTCACATGCTCTGCTCAGAGAAGCGAGACCCCTGCTGCAGCCTAGTATGAGGTGTAACCTTGACTTTAATGGGGACCAGTGAACTCGTTGCGCGTCACACTTTTCTTTCAGCTTACTTCCTTGCTGTTTGTAACTTTTACCTCTGCGTTGCCTTTCTAAGAGAACGCTTTTAGGGCCCTTTAATTCATTTCCTAGTTTCGGTTTCAATTTTAAAATATAGCCACTCGATAGATAAAATACTGTATGAAATTCCACCAATTTAGCTTGAAAAAGTACACCATGAAGCTGAAACAAAGTGACATGTGAAGTCTCATGCGATTAATGCTAGATTACTGGAACAACTTCCCTCCCATTTTTAAAAAGTTATTCAGTGATTTAGTCTTAACGTGAATATGTTAACACAATGGATAATCATAATTCAAGGGTTGAATTCCGACATGGGTATGGGAATTTATTTTATGGGGCATATCAATCAAATATAATTATTAGGCACTCCAAATAAACTAATCTGTCTCGTAGAGGCTGCGTAAACTATGCAGATTTCACACATCCCTTTTTCTGCAGTTTATTTATTAACGTTCACTTTATGTTACTGTCTAATTGAAAGGAGTTATCACGGTTTACGACGGGTTTTTTGTTTTCCAGTCAGGAGGGGTGGGACTAAGTATTTCATTTAGTGGCAATAACTAAATGAATTCCTATTGCCCACTTGGGACTCACCTTCTAGGAGTACTATATATTCTAAGACATACGCCTTATCACTCAAAACTAATACGAACCCCTACAGATAGGTTACCATTCGATCAGCCTAATAATAAAGAAGATATTTGCGTTTTTACATTTAGCCCTTCCATTAATCCTCTTGGTCCATTTTTTGTCTTTAACCAACTTAAATATCGATTTAGATAAAGATAAATACAAATTAGGAACGCTACTGGATTACATACAAATATTTATTCACTTTCATTTGTTTATTCATTGTCCTCATCATGTAAGATTAGCATGAGAGTCCTGTTAAATAAAACTTGACAACTGATAAAAATACTAAAATCATGGAAGCATAGGAGTTAAAATTTCAGTGCTTCTAAAAAAAAAAGAGTAAAATGATAATGTTGTTGTTTAAATCTCTCCAGTGTTTAAAATACACCACGAAACAATTATTTTAATTTTACGTTGAATATTTCTACTTTTCAGATTTGAAAATATTGTGTTATATTTTTGCTGCCATTTGTCAAAGAGCAGTTGTATCTTAATTTGCATTTGGCAGTTATTAGGAAAATAGCGCGCCTCAAATAGTTGTTTTTCCTCGTGGGAAATACGCCACTCCCCCCCCCCCGTTTTGACCTTCATTTCCTTTAGGTCCAATCCATTTTCCCGCTATCTCAATTCACCATAACCGTCTGATTTGTCTCGCATGTCTTTTCATAAATATGTTTAATCATGAACCACCGCGGCACTCAAGTCCGGCTCCAGACTTCATTTATCCTCATTATTAAAAGGGGGTTCATAATTTTAACGGTTCGAAGCCAAAGTTCAATTCAGTTCACTCAGAAATGGGTAAAGATTCAGTGAGAGAGGAAAAGAGCTTAATTTGTTTGTTAACCAGTAAGAAGCTTTTAATCATGATATATAAAGGATTTGGCTTGGAATCAAGTATTGATAAATAAGAAACCGTTTTAATCGCTTCGTTTATTTAGTTTTAGTGGAATTGAATAGTATGAAAATTTTCCCGGCTAATCAACCATTGAGAAATGATGTTATTTCTATTTTTAAAAAAATTAATTTCGTCGTTACAGTTATAAAATTTATTATTTAATTAATACATCCATTTTCCGTTATATTCCCTGAGGTAGAAACTAAAAGCGTTGACTTGTACCTTTTTTTGATTTTAAGTCAAAACTAAAAAAAACAAAAACTTACTTTTCGTGCATTACCAAAAATAAAAATAAAAAACAGAGTACATTTTTTTTATAATCATACGACATCGTATCCATAAAAATTACTTTTTATATTTTTTTTTAAAAATTGATATTCTTTTTTTCTTTTAGTAAGAGTATTCATTTTTCATTCACAATGGTTTAATTAACTGAGGAACATTTCTTGAGTTGGGAAGTGAGTGGTAATTACTTTTTTTAATTTATAATAATTAAATAATAACACTATATAGTATATATATATATATATATATAATTAATTAGCTTTCAAACCACTATATTAGGCAAAGGTTATTATTAGTTTATCAAAGGAATTCCCCATATAGTTTATAAGGATGAATATTTTCATTTTAAATATTATTGTCTTCTCTAGTTAATGCATTCAAATGAATGCAAAATGAATTACCAGTATAATTCGGACTCCTTAACTAAATTGATGAACTATTTCGCGGAGAGGGTTTTTGTTTTTACTTTATTTGTTTTGTTTTTTTATTCTTTTCGGTTGGAGTATGTATTTTGTCGATGTGAATTTAGAATTAAAACCAATTTTGATTCTTCAAAAAAAGTCAATAAACATTGTTTTAATGAGAAATACCATTTTGGGAACAGTAAGGTGGAGATGGGATCTGCTAATTATGAAAAAGGAAGCGAAGGCCTTGCAAGCTGACCGCGGAGCGGGTTTTTATCGGCCCAAGAAACAGGTTTAGGGTTTGAGTGGTTATTAGGGTACATTCTTTCCTAGACCGCTGACCGCATAACCGCCCCCCCCCTCAGTTGCCTTGTCAAATTTAGTTGATGCTCACTCAGCATTACCACACAAATAGTAAATTAAAATAAAATATTATGTTTATTAATTATTAGAACTTCCTTTCATTCAAACTCTTAAACTACTTGCAACTTAAGAAATAAATAAAGATGTTTGTAATATTTAAGCTAAATGAAATAAAATCCTTAGTTCCAACCTGGATAGAAAAGGGTGGTAACCTGTAGATAGCCCGTCCAAATTAGCGTTAGTTGTAAACAGTAGACGTTAATTAATAATTTAAGCTACCCATAAAACCACAAACTTTTAAAAATATTCAGATTTCATGTTCTCAAATTTGGCCATAAATTCTAATATGACAATATGGACTACTACAATGGCAAACAAGGGACTACTGCGAGACAGAAATAAAAAGCAAGCTTCTATGAATTAGGTAGCATGAATGAGAAACGTAATATTGCACATGAAAGAAGTCGACAGCGGTGGTTGGGACAGCGGAAAAGAATGGTTCTCGGCACATTGACAAAGATGTTAGTGGTTAATCCAGCACAGAATAGTCTAAAAGACAGTCAGGCAATAGTGGATTTTACGAACACGTACAAAGCGACAACAGGCTGGGTGAATGAGGACAGACTTCAATTAATGTCTAAACTGGAGATAGTCTATTCCGTATTAATTCATTAGATATGAACTAATCATAATAAATGTTAATAATTGCTTTAATATTTTTGAGACTTCAGAGTGATCAGGCAAATACCTGTAATGTGAATTTCTACATTTAACGAGATAATTACTCTTTAAAAACATTCATCTATTAGGAATTTATTGCAGTAGAGTCGTTGAAGGCAAGAAGTCATACAAGTTGTGTCTTGCAATCGATTAAATGTTATCGAGGAATCGAGTTTTAAAACTCGACTACTCCCTCTGGAATTCAGTGATGGCCGCTACTGCTGGAGTGATTGTTTATGCTGTCCCTAATTTTGTAAATATACTATGACAGCGATGTTTATACTTGCACAGTTTAGTATTTTAGTATGTTCGACATCATCCTTGAATAATATGTGTATCAAATACATTTCAACAAGTACTCATTTTTTTGACTCAGTCTTTTTAATTTGAACTGTTTCTGTGATCAATATTTAAGATGTCAATAGTGAAATTTGGAGAGGGTTAAAAATTGAAAATGAGACTTTGTATATTAATAGTTTTATTAGATGTGATTTTTTGTTCCGGTTATTTAATATTGTTGTCCGAAGAAGAAGAAGCTGGATCTCTTATATTCGATGCAGGCCTGAAAACCAACGAACACCACAAAAGGCACTACTCTGCTAATGTAGATAGAAGTGGATATTTTGTTAAAAGACTTTTAAGTGTTAATCATGTGTCTGGTGAAGTGTTCCTCAAGAAGAAACTTCAATGTGATGGTGTTTTTTACCCAAATCTCTTTACTTTGTATATTGACTCTACATCAAACGGAACCTTAGATTATGTTTCAATACCTTTACGAATCTTAATTAGAGGGTGTGCTGATTTGATTAGTTTTGAAGGTGCGTATGACTCTTAAACTTTTATTTTTGGTGTAGTATTTTATTGAATTAGGCACAGCATTATTGGAGTATTTTCCCCGTTGAATAGTTTATATATGTTAAATTTTAAGTTAGCAGGTAAATAATTCTGCTGTAGAACACTAGAATTAATCGCTAAATTCTGCATGTAATTGACTTGACACTCATCCTAAAAGTTGAGGGTATCTGAATCCATTTTGAGATCAGATAAATTTTATCTGCTGTAGGTTTGGAAATTTTTTTTAAATATTTATACTTAGAGTGGCTTGACAATGTCAAATAATCGAGAGTATTTACATAAATAATTAAAATAAGAAAACAAAATCTCCTTTCCCTTTTTCTGGAAGGAATATATTTCTCTAAACAACTGTAAGATGTGTGAAATATTTCAAATGTTAGTTAAAGGAAATCAGGTATATAACTCAGATTTTTAAATTCGTGCTGATTAATATCTTTGAGGAGTAAAAGTTCAGTTTCTATTTTTTGTTATAAATTACTTTCATACCATTTTTCTTGAGACGCCCCATACGAATAAAGGTTTTTTGCTTGTTTCTTTGGTTTTAAGTAGGAAAAAAAATATGTTGTTAGAGATGATTGATAGAGAACTCTTATAAACCAGTAGAACTCACTTGCATTATTGGTTTAGTATCACCTAGGGGAAAATAATTGACTTAGTATTTGTGTGTTTTAACTTAATGGTTCCTCACCAATTTATATTCATTATTAACCATAGATTTTGTATAATAAGTGTCTAGTTTCGGCTTTTGGTAGATTTTTATAACTGATTGTAATTTCTCCTTAGTCAAATTTACATTTTTAAATTAACAATTTTAAAATTAAAACAAAAATTAATTATTGTTTTTACTACAATAATAATAAGGAAAAAATATTTTCCTAATATTTATTTGAAGTTGAAAGCTTGCTTTGATTCATTAAAAGCTCTTGAAAAGCAATATACAATTTTATTTATACACACACCAATAATAATCTCCGTTATCTTTAGAATTTTTTTTTTAAACTATTAAATTTAGAGAAAAAAAATGTCAATAATGCCCAATGTGTCCATTTTTTTAGTCACTTTTTTTTCTCCTTATCTCAGTTAGAATCCATCATATATTTAGACTTGCCATCGGCAATTGAGTACTTCACTTATAATTAGCAACTGTGATAGTCGAAAGCATTTTATCAACAAATGGATATCTGCCCATTCCTCCTGTTTCCACTTAGCATTGGGAAGCAGTTGAGTAGCCACTTGAATAATGAACTAGTGATCATTGGTCTTTTTTGCCATCAGAAATACTGCAGGGAGTTAATCTACCTAACTACTACGTTACTTACCTAAGCCATGGACAGGTCCCCTAGCCCTTCATGAGAACCGCTATGGAATGACTTTTCATGTACATTCAGTAGGTTGATAAAGAATGACTAGCAATAAAGTGATCTTCTTTAGCTTTATCTATGTATCTATAATAATTAGTTATTATGGACTTCTTTTTATTTTATATGTAAATGAAATTTGAACAGGTATAACTGATAAATTGTATGCTTTAGAAAGTGTAGTCTTACATGAACTGTACCTTCCTGTCATACCTAATCTCTAAAACTAAACTCATTTGCTAAGGCTAAAGAGTAATTCTTAGTAGAATAAATCTTACCACCAATATTAAGTGAAAACAGACACGGAAGTGGAGCCTCATATTTCTTCAGAATTTTCTCCTTGTTGGTCTTAATAAAGACCTTTTAGAAATATTTGTCGCTATTCAGTTCTTTCCAACAGCTTTACTATCGAAAGAAGAGGTAATAGGTTTTCTCTTTCTGGAAGTAATTTTGAATACTTAGATGTATTTCTCATGATTGGTATTTCAATATGCCAAATATGTTAGTACGAAGAATGGTAGGAGAACTTGCAGAGACTATGCATCTGTGACTGTAAAAGAAATGGCATGATAATCGAAGGGGCTAAGTTCTGCTTGGACTAAGTTTCTGGTAGGTGGTCTGTCAATGGTGTTTTGTTATTTCCAACATTTACATCACCAAAGACAAAGGTTTCCCAGTAGATTTCAGACTTTAAACAAATTTTCAGTTTCTCAAGAGCTCGATAGCAACTAGAAACATGGAGTGCAGTGGAAAATGAAAATATACAATGTGGTTAATAGATTGGGCCAAAAGGAACGTTAAAAATAAATTTCATACAGAATTCACAATGTCTAGACAAAACAATTTTGAAAGAAATATTATAAACTTATTAATATAACAAGTAATAGAGTTAGAGTTTTGGGGGAGTAAATACAGGCTCAAATATTTAACTCAATAGTTTTTTGTTTTTTTTTCAAGTAATTGATCATTTAAAAAATGCTAAAAAAAACCTCAGTAATTGTGCAATGCATATTCTGTGCTTTCAGATATGCTCATTCTTAGCTAATGCATCTGCTTTGTGCCAAGAAAACAAAATTGTTATTTTATTGGAGTGCTTGGCTGATAGATTTGTTCATATTTTGTTAATTCCTTGTGCATGTACTGTATTAAACTGACCTATTTGTATCTTCATTTCTGTGAACATATTTGGTTATAAAGACGATACATTTAATTATTCTGGTTTAGGAATTTGGTTGCGACTTGATGAATCCTTTATTTTTTAGATTAAATTAGCTTTATTACAAGCTGATCATTGCTGAAAAAATATCAATACATTGTCGGTATCAGAAAATAGAAATTCTGTGGGCAAAATATTAATAGTTCTTAGTTTCTTATATTTAGGTTTTCTGTGTATGAGATAGTCTTTATTACTTATTTTCAATTTCTTTGCACAATTATGTTTTCATTCTTTAGATTAATGTCTTTTTCCTGTAGATGGTGTATTCCAGAACAAAATACATAACAAAATTTCTGAAGCTAAAAAATGGCCTAGTGAAACAATCGCATCATTCTCTTTTCCTGCTTTTAAGTAAGTAATTTATGATTTACTATAATAACTAGTTTGAAGATTAGGAATGGATTTTTGTGTTTGTTGAATATTTGGTTTTAGAATTTTTAAGCTGTTATTTTATGAAATTTAACTGTAGTCTCAATAATACAAATTATAAACATAAAATTATTAATAATTTCCTAATCTATTAAATTATTTTGATGTTTGTTAAAGCAAACGTGGGTAGTTGATATAGCAAGGTACAAGATTGCAAACATTTTGTGTAATTGTAATACCTGTGCTTGAGCCGAAGGTGTTTTCTTTTGACAAATGAATCATGCTCATAAGTCAACATAAATATTTAGAATATGATTTTACAATTATCGAAATATAAAAATTATATAATAAATTGTTTAAACTACTAGTATTTCTTTTTAATCATAATATCCTTTAAGAAATATACACAAAAATGCATTCTCAACTTCAACAATGAAGACATAAAATTATTTATCTAAAATATAAAACTATTTTATTTATTTTTCAGTGGCGATGAAACTGTTACCCAAGTGTGCTTGAGGAGATCGCAGGTAGTGGCTAGCCTGCGATCTCTCACTCCAAAAGGCCTAGGAGCATGTGCTATAGTCTTGACTGGTGTGGACGAGCCAAGGTTTGGTGTCGAACCTCGAGGTGGTCATCTTGTTGTCCGGGAGGATCTCTGCCTTCAGACTACTGGCATTGTAGAACTACCTGTTGCCCTTGAATATTCTTGCCAATCAGGTGCTGGTCACCTTGTTCATCCTGCCCAACATACTATTAGGGTAATTAATTTATAATTCATTTGTGCTTAATCCATAAGAAGTCTTTATTTTACAGAATTATATTTTGATAAAGTTGCATCTCAATTATCTGAAGGAGATGAGCATACACTAATTTTATATAATAAAGAAAATTCAGATAATCTTGAAATCAGCAGAAAAACTGTCAGTCACGCAAGTACTGGTAATCTAAGCAGATTCCCCTCGCAATTGATTATGATACACTGAATTTCAGCCATGACCTAATTTTATATGTAGTATTCCATGAAACTGTTAAATATCCAGTGTGGTGTTGAATTTATTATATGATCAAAAACTCTTTAAAATGGTATCAGTAACTATTTGGAGAAGTGTTACTCCTAATTTCAGGCCTGTATGTACGTGCCATTTATAATTTCTTATTCCCTTTACATTTAAGCCTCCACAAATATTGTGAATATATATGAAAAACAAGGTTCAAATGCCTTTTTTTTTTCTTCAAATTTATGCTTTTATTCATTTTTTTAGGCCATAAATGAACAACTAACGGATTCATAAAGATTCCTAGTTGGAGACGATGTACTTTATAAAATTTGTATTGAAGAATAGTACATTCTGTTAGAATATGTTTAATGGTTAAACAAGTGTATTTATTGAAAAAATAGAGTTATAAAATTATTTGCCCATTTGTTAACTGTAGTTTCTATAATCAAAGATTCTGTTCAATTAATTTTACAATAAATTGAAACTGTTTAGGTTTACGTTTCTTTCCGAAGAAGCCTATATGAAGAAACTGGTCGTGTTAGAAGGACTGCCTCTCGTCCAGGAGATTTGGCTTTTGAAAAGCCTCTATACATTGCATCGGTTCTTGAAGAACAGCCACCAGGAATTGAGGTATTGAATATAGTTTATAATTATTCTTATTTTAAGATTAAAAATTATGCCATGAACCCTATTTTTTCTTTAATCTATTTTTATTCATATGATTATTTTTGAAAAATTTGTCAGTCATAAAATGTTATAACTCCCGAGATTTTTGTATTGTATTGTACATCCAATTATTACAATCTGAATTGCTATTACCTTATATGCTCATGCCAAGGGGGCTCAAGAACATGTAAAACCATTTAGAAGTAAGCACTAAACATATCACTCACGTGATGAAATTGGACTTCCTAATAAAATCTTCAAGAAAACATTTTTTCTTTTTCTAACAACCATCAGGTAAGAAAATGTTAATGGAGAATCATTTGAAATTACCTCCAAATAAGTAACTTGCTTAATAATTTCTTTTATTATTACTTTTTTTTTTCAAAAATATGTTTATTTTGAAATTTAAAATGTTATTATGTACACTAAGCATTAATTTTCACTTTGCGAAATAAATATTTTCTAGGTTTGCTCAGTTGCTGTTAAAGAGGGTGGATTGTATTCAATGGTCAGTGTTCTTGATTCAAGAAGTCAAGGAATGTTTAGTATTGGAGCAAGTACTGGCGTTGTTACTGCTACTGCCCGCCTGGACAGGTAGTTTTTTTAATTTTTATTAATTTTTACTCCCTTCTTTTATCTGAGCTTCTACTTAAGTAGGTACTTGGGGTGGAGAATGCAAGGATTTAACACTTCAGGGACTTGTGTTTTAAAAATATTTTCCTGGACCTGCTCGATTTTTTGTTTGTTTTCTATATGTCCCCTCCCCCTATTCCAATATTAACTGAATGAGTTGTTCTATTCATTTCCGAATTCAATGAGTTGTTCTATTCATTTATTTTCAGTTGCCTCACACCCTTTTGATTTCTACCTAAAGCAACTGTGCTCAGAATTAGTGACCACATGACTAATTAAAAACAATAGTTTCAATAATGTCCCATTTCATACATGAGAAGGTGGTGGGGATAGGTAGAATCCAGCACGCACATTATAAAGACCACTGGACAACTGGCCCATATGATCCAGTTAGACACCAGTTAACCTGCACGATCAGAGCACGTTGTATTGATTTAATGTGTTTTATTTTATTTTTGTTGAGGGGGCTAGTCATCCACTAATGGATTTATCAAGTTAATTTAAAATAATGGGGAAAAAAAACCACCATGTTTTATATTCTGAATGTTATGGCAGATTATCTATTAAATATTGTGCCATCTACTCTCCGACTTCCCATCTGTTTCCTTTCTACATTTTCTTTTCCTGTGTTATTGAAGTCTTTTGTGATTATATTTAGTTCGGAGCCATTATTTTCTTTCTTGTCTTGAGTTTTTGTTTGAAAATGGTGATTGTTGTTATCCCCCTCTTTTGGGTTTTTGGGTCTTCAGATGCTTTGAATTCATTTAATTTATTTTTTATGAATGGAATATATGGGATTACACTTTCAGTATATATCGCTATTTGTTGATAGAGAACAATCGTTTGAGGCCTCTGTGACTAAAACCAATTCTCTCAGAGACTGACATGGTATATCGAAATTGAGGAGATTGGCTTATAAACATTTTTTAAATTAGTTGTTAGATGAAGGTATGGCTTAGTTGGTAGAGAACTGGCCGAGATAGCCAGGAGACCCTGGAGTGAGTCTGAATGAGTTCAAACAACTTCCCTCTAATGTTAAAAATAAAATTAATGCTTTTTTTTAAGTGTTGGATGAGAGGGTGAAATTCCAGTCAGTACAAAAAAAAAAAAAAAAACCACTGATATTAACAGAAAATTTACTTTGTATTTTTTCTTGATTTTAATTTGGGATTCAGAATTTTCGGTGTAAAATTCAGTTTTCTGCACTCATTTTTTGTTCACAGTTTTGGTTAGAGCTTTGAGGTGATGATACCTGAAGTTATGTTCAACCTTTACATTTGCATGGGATTGGCAGAGTTTCACCAATATATTACAGGTGCCAACGCTCCATCCATTGGCAAAGACCCTCTTATTTATTAGTAAACCCAATCACTGGATGTCCCCTTAGATTCCAATCTATATGTTTACTATTTTGAAAGCTCCTATTAGTTCTAAAGATATTTTTTAATAAGGCTAATGTAGAGGATTGTTAAGTGTTAGCTCAAAAATGATTTTTAGTGTAGATAGTAACATTAATGATTATTAAACTAAGTATAATTATAGTTTTTCTATTGCTTTTTAGGTATTGCCATTTTTTATATGTTTCAAGGATAGTTTTATATAATCATAGTTCAAAAGAGTAAATAAACATCTGTTGTATTTGTTTAGAGAAACAATGGATGTACATTATTTTCGAGTGACTGTGACATCAGATACAGGCAGCCACCAGTCAGCTACAACCACTTTACAAATTAATGTTGGAGATGTGAATGATCATGCTCCTGTTTTTGAACAAGGTGTTGCTACTGAGACGAGTGTGAGTGAGAGTTCACCTGTAGGCACTGCAGTTGCTCAACTCCGTGCAACGGATCTCGACATCGGACTTAATGCTCAAGTAAGCCTACCTATATAAATAGAATAATTCCAAATTAAACCATAATGTTTTAGATTCAATAGGTTTGTTCGTAATTAATATACATTGTTTATATATATATTACTAGAGAAAAAAAAATTATTACATCAACCTTTAAAAATAATAATCATATACAATTGAAAATAGAGTTCTAAATTTAAATAAGACAGAAACTGATGAAGTTCTAGAAGAAGAGCACAATCATTTCAAAAAATTTCCTACAATTACAATAGAAGTCGTATATGAAACTGAGTGGCAAACCATTGCAGTAGGCTACGTGTAACTGAATGAGCACCTAGAGAAGATCCTCCCTTCCCCTCCGAAAGAGGGCTTTTACCCAGGACATATTTAACTTTAAATATATATTCTCGGGAAAATAATTTTTTGTAGTTGAGTGTTTAGTAAGACTGTTAACCAGTTATAAAATCCTAAATTTATATTAGAATTACAATTCTGTTGTTTGCCACATTTTACTTTATTTATCTAATTTATTTTTCCTTAACAGGTGGAATACAGGTTGGCAGGTGTTGAGTCTGGTGGTTTGGATAGTGGTGAAGGAGTTTTCAATATAGATCCACAGAGTGGCTTACTGACAACTAGGCAACCACTTGATAGAGAAACAGCCGAAGTGAGTTGATATGCTGCTAAGATTCCTTTATTTTAAATAGTTTTGGTCTTACTTATTGGTGAATTGGGTACTACAATTGTTGTTCTGAACATATTCCCTTAACGTGTATATTTATGGATTTATTTCTATATTTTTGTATTCAAGTTTCAGTTATCCCTACTCCTTACTCCTCTTTAAGTGATTTAAATTTATTATATCTCATGTCTGGCTTAATTTCCTTAAAGTCCTGTTTATAAATTACTCTTATTATGAGAGATATGCCAGTATTGTGTATACAAATCTAAAATTTGCTGCAGATAACTCTAACTATCAATGCAGTTACCATCAAACATCACCGACAACATTAACTCGATTTTCTATTTTATCAGCTGTTAAAGATTTTCTACTCCTAACATTACAATTCTCAAGCAACAGCAGTTTTTACTGCAACAGTATGTCGAATTCTGTGCCTACAAACTACAGTTCGTAAAAAGAATTGACTTCTTGTGGTGGGTAAGCTCTTGGTAAAGGATAGTGCTTTGAATGGTTTAAAAAATTCAAAACTGGCAATTTTGATCTGACATACAATGAACATAAAAGACTAGAATCTGAGAAAGTTTAAAGTTGCAACAGCTTTTGGATCAATTAATGTATTAACAGTTTCCATATGAAGCCATTGAAAAAATCCATAAGATGGGGAAATAGATTACATATAACTGAATGTAGCACAACAAGAAAACTGAAAACAACTCATGAAATGCTGCTTACTGGGTCCAGAAGAAAGTTTTTTTTTCAATGAATTGTGACAGGTTATAAGTGGATATATTCTGAGAATTCTAAGCATAAAAGATAGGTAACCCCAGGATAATCATCGACATTGCAAGCCCAAATCATTATTTAATTAATAATACTTACTGTCTAAAGAATATATGTGTATTTAGAATTAAAGTTAATTTTGTTTTTAGTATATTTTAGTTTACTCTTGTGTATAAATTATATGTGTACCTATAAATAGTTGGCTACTCTTATGGCCATCCATTTTGGTCCAAACTCATGATGTTAAGCTTTTGGCATATCATTTGGAAAACTTTTAAGTATTGCAGTGAACATGCAAACCCTCTTGGAAAAAAAAAATGAATTTATGGTAACCATTTAATAGTGAATGTGTTTAAAATAGTTTTTGTTGTGTATTTTATTTTTTAATAATACTTCCACATTTATGCATATTATTAACACCTGTCATTTATTTAATATTAATAGGTATACACAGTTCTGGTTGAAGCCACAGATAAAGCTCAGCCAATATCAGCAAGATTAAGCTCTACTGTTTCACTTGTTGTAAGGATTGGCGATGAAAATGATAATTACCCTCAGTTTACTGAGAGAGCTACGACTGTTTCTCTTCCTGAAGATACTCCTGCAGGTGTCAGTCCTGTTATTGCAACTGTCAGGTAATTTTTTTTCCTCTTTGCTATTTTCATAGTTATAACTATTGACTGTACCTGGTGAGTTGTTCCCATAAACAGGTACTCCTGATTTCACGGAAACTAACAAGGGAAGGAATAGGGCCACAATGACAAGCAGTGGTTTCCTGTTTCATTGTATATGATTTAGGAGTTATGGACTGTATAGTTAAACTTAGTCACTTAAGTTGAATATATATGCTAACATATTTAAGGACAATTTATATTTTAATGTCTGCCTAGTAGTTGTTCCATTGATCACAATGTCCTGATTTATATGTAAATGGACACGAGCCATGAAGTGGTTTTTATTACCACCTGCAAGAGACTACTCGGAAGAAAGGTATCCGTAATAGGGTGGAGAATTCCACTGAAGACCTGAGTAGTTAAAGAGCCACTTTTTTGTATCCCATAACTTTCATAAGCTGACTATCTATTACTCAATTTTAGTAAGCACACAGCAGCATTAATGAATCTCCAGTCTTGTATTGTGTCTGAAAATTTTAACAAGGATATCCAATATTGTTTTTATTTTTTTTATTTTTTATTAATTATTATTTATTAACGTCCACTTTAATTATTTAATTAATTTCCTTTGCCCAGGCGAGAATCAAACTCGTCACTCTAGGTTTACCATGTGAGACAAAGGTCAATGCTTTAACTCGCATAGCTAACCTTAGCCCCCCTTTTTTTTTCTTTTTTCAACTAAGGCTAATTGGGATGGGTTATCTGCAGGTTGCCACCCTCTTCTAGCCAGGGTGGAACTCATGATTTTATTGAATGAATCCCTTTGTCTACTTGCCACTCTAGGTCTACCATGTAAAATTAAAGGCAACACTAACTCACATGGCTATCCTGAGCCCTCCAGTATTGTTAATTATTATTTTTCTTTGTAGAAATAATAATTATACTTTATTTTACCAACTTTCATACTAAATAATAATTCAGCTAACATTATTTATTAATGTTTCTTTTTTGAAATACTTTATGCATGTTTTTAGAAACATAAAATAATTTGTTTTTTTAAATGTTTAATATATTATTGTACTATTGCTACAGAGCAACAGATGCTGATGCAGGACAAAATGCAGCATTACGTTATGCCATAATTGGTGGAAATACTCAGGGTCAATTTTCGATAGATTCCCAGAATGGAGAAATTACATTAGTAAAACCCCTTGACTATGAATCAGTAAGAAGTTATCGGCTGGTTATTAGAGCTCAAGGTTTGTTGTTTGATAATATTTCAGTTTGTTAATTCATATCACTATTAAAGAAATTTAGGATTTGTCAAGTGTCAACATGTTATTCATATATTTACAGATGGAGGAAGTCCTGGAAAGTCCAATACTACTCAAGTCTTGGTGAATGTGAAAGATGTAAATGACAATGCTCCAAGATTTTATACTTCCCTATTTCAGGAATCTGTATCTGAAAGTGTACCTGTTGGATTTTCAATCGTCAGGGTAAATGAACTTTTTTTAATATATGAAGACACACATAAACTTTCCTATTGGAGTGGTCTTTTTTGACTTTTGTTTTATGCAGGTTCAAGCCTATGATGGTGATGAAGGGGAGAATTCTGAAATTGAATATCATATTTCTCCGCACTTTTCACCTGAGGAACTTCCTATCTCAGTAGACCCTAATACTGGATGGCTTTCCACAAATAAACAACTTGATAGAGAAACGAATTCTCGGTTGAGTTTTGAGGTATAATTTCATTTTCAGGTTGATATTTCAGATATTTTTTTCTCTTTTATTTTTTACATATTATTCTCTTGTTTTTTAATATATTTATACTTAAAATAGAAGGAACTATATAGTTGAACTAGGTTGGTTTTGTAAAAAATATCAAGTATTATGTGCAAATGCAATTAGATATTTTACTGACATTCCGAAATAGGTGTGTTTAAAAAGAAAAAAATTTGGAAGACATAGACATAATGTTATTATTGGAAGGTATAATTCAAGATATTATGTCATCTTAGTACATTTATTAAAAAATGAAAAGTTTATCAATATTTCATTTATGTAATCGTCAACCTGGAGGAAGGGAGTTTGGCCACTTATTTTAGCTCTAATCTCATTTATATTACTACAAAATTAGCTTCAAACAAAGTTTATATATGCCAAAAACTAGGTGTAATTCTTGTCCAGAGGCAAATAGTTTTCCTGTGGATACACGATTAGAAACAAAAATCATTTTGTCCCATATACTTGCAATGTTATTGTAGTTATGATTTAATATATAATTATGTACATTAGAACATAGGACAGGTACAGTTATTCATCCATTCCCCTTTTGGCAATTTAAAACTTCAAATGCTGATATTTGTAAGAAATGCTGCAGAGTTCTCCAACGATTTGTTATAGGAAGAGGTTCTAATATAAAAAATGTATATTCCTCCTCTCATTATTCAGGCTCCCAAATGGAAGTTGAGATGAATTTCGTAGGATTGACAATACTGATCACTCCTGAAACTAAATAATCAAAAAACAAATTGAACAGAGATTCTACTGAAGGATAGAATTTTTGATGACTGGATTTTTAATTACCAGGTTTTTTGGTTGAATTTTAATTTTTGAAGACTGTATTTTTTCAAAAAAAATTTAATTTAAATAGTACTGATAACCTTGATGTAATAGTTTTGGGGTTTAGTACTTAATTAAAAAGGTAGGAACTATAGCAATATACTCTTAGATGTGACTTGTCCACTAATGCGGCCTAAAAAAAATAGGCATGCATTAATGTATCAATGTATAAGAATTCAAGCACTGTAGAGGTATCTGTATGACTTTTCTGTTGTCCAAAGATTTTTAAATTTTGGTGCAATATACACTTGTATCTAAAATTATTGAAATTATTCTAGGTGTTAGCTGTTGATAAGGGTGATCCTCCTAAAAGTGGAACCGCTACTGTTTCTATTGTGATCCAGGATACAAATGACAATGATCCTCAATTCTCACCTAAGGAATATAGTGCAAATTTGCCTGAAGATATTTCTCCAGGCGCTTCTGTTGTAGTTGTTCATGCCACTGACCCTGATGAAAATCCAAGGTTTATAAAACAGGCTTTACATAATTAACCATTGCAAATATATATAAAATGCATTATTTACATGTATATATTTATATATTGTGATATGTTTTTTTCAGACTGAATTACGAAATTATGAGTGGAAACACAAGAGGAAGATTTGCAATTACTACACAAAATGGCCGTGGGCTAATAACATTAGCTCAACCTTTGGATTATAAACAAGAAAGAAGATTTATTTTGGCTGTAAATAAATTTTACTTATCTTTATTTAAAAATAGAATTTGAAACACTTGTGAAAAATCTTATATTTATAGGTGCGTGCATTAGATTCTGGTGGTCGGTATGATACTGCAAATGTTTATATAAATGTTACTGATGCTAACACATTTGCACCTACATTTGATAATGCCCCTTACTCGGCATCGGTTCCTGAAGATGCTAAAATTGGAACTACTGTATTGGTTGTATCTGCCTCAGATGGGGATTCAGGAGTTAATGCGGAGGTATGCTAATTTATAACTTTCCCCTCATTCTTTTATTTATTTATTTTCATTGATGCTTAGTTAAATAATTTTATACACACTCTACATTTTTATGTTACTATTAAAATTATTTTAATTCCATTCCTTAAAAATAAAAAAAAACAATATTTTTCCAGATAACATACAGTCTAAGTTCTGAAACTAATGAATTTACTATCAATCCTGACACTGGTGCAATCATTACTTCAGCATTACTTGATAGAGAAGTAACTTCAGGTTACCTGCTAAGTGTTATGGCTAAAGATAATGGTAAGCTTTTCTAGGCAATTAATATTTATTATAAGTATTATTCGTATTGAGTACTATAAGTGATTTGGTTTTAAAACCTTTAACTACTTTAATCATAAAATGGTAGAAGGTTTATTATAAATAAAGCTCAGTTCTTAAATACATTAGTTTATTTTTCATACTCTACATAAAACGACACTAAAATTTTACATATTTGGTGCCAAATAGTAGATTATACCAAGACTGATTAAAACAAGAGAGCTTCTGAGCCTTCTGCTGTTTCCCTATTACATTCATGAGTATAGTGAAATAATTAAATGTATTTAATTTGAAAAAAATTATTTATTATGAATGTCATTTAAAAATATGTCGAGTAAATGATTTAAACTTTTTTTTTATTGACAACCTTCATTTTATTTCTTAAGATACAAACATTATTTCATATTTCCCTGTTAACCATGCCTTTGTCATGGCATTTGTCCAGCTCAAAATTGAATTGAAGTATGTGCAGTTAGGGAGTTTTTTCTTTCCCAATGACAGTAATTTTAGAATGTTTCTTAAGCACCTTTTAAAGTCTTTTTTATTCCTAAATATTTATTCCATTTTCTAGATAGCATGTTTTAGATATTATCAGTGCAAAAGTTTGTTCCAATATGAACGTATTACATTTTCTTGTCCTTTTGCCTCATATAAGAATTTGTACTTAAATTTAACACACTTGCTCTTTTACTCGGGCATGAATTCAGCTTTATTCTGGTAATGTAGTTAAATTCGTATTGCCTTTATTTCTTCCATGAGTACAGATATAGTATTCTGGTTTCCACATAGAATAGAAACTCAATATGCCAACAAATACAAATCTTACATAGTATTATTACCTTTTTAGGCTGTCATGGTTCATAATCAGTTGCTTTAATATTTACCTAGTTTATTATACATCATTTTAATATTATTTTGTTTTTAAATTTTACTTTGTTTACTTTTTTTGTTTTTATTACACATAATAATGATAAGTTCATATTTTAGGAACTCCCCAGCTCTCGGATAGCACAGATGTTGAAATTACTGTCACTGATGTAAATGATAATCCACCAAACTTTTCACAAGAATCTTATACTGTGTCTGTCTCTGAAGATGTACCGATTGGTACTAGTATATTACAGGTTAGTGTTTTTAAAGCTCAGTATTTCTTTTAAAGGGGAAATCACCGTAGCATCTTGGTCACATTAAAATGAAAGTCAGTACTTTCTTTTTTTTTTCAACATTTTATTTTATACTATACTTAAATCTTTATGTTACAGGTTTCAGCTTCAGATCCTGATTTAAGTCTGAACGGTCGAGTGAGATATTCTCTAGAGGATACCGATACTTTTATAATGGAGCCCATTACTGGTGTTGTGAGAGTAAACAGAGGTCTTGACAGGGAATCAACTGCTACTTACACTCTTATTGCAATTGCTTCTGACCGTGCTTCTCCTCCGCTCTCTTCATCTGTAAGGTTCAATTCATTTCTTTAAACCAAAGCATCATTTATGTTTTTGATTTATTTCAGTTTTATCTCTGAATTTAGGTTGAAATATTAGTCAAAATTGAAGATGTGAATGATTCCCCTCCAACGTTTGAGTCTGACAATCTGAAACTGTATATTCCTGAAAATTCGCCTATAGGGTCAACCGTTGGAGAAATATATGCTTCTGATCCTGATCTTGGAGCAAATGCTTATGTAACTTACTCTATTATTGGTGAGTATTTAATTTTATTATTTGTTCTTTAAATACCTTTTCTTTTTTAAATGGATATCCACTTTGTGCTAAGAAATGAATACTATCTACAGATTACCACTTTTTTTTTAGACAACGTAGGATTAAGGAATTATTTGTGAAGTCCATCTCCAAATGATTTCTCATACCCATGAAGGAATCATACTCATGATTCTATAGGAGAATAATTGAAGCACATAGAGGAATAATAAATTAAAAGGTTTAATCACGTTTTCTCATTGAAATGTGGCTTATGAACTTTTCTTATCCAACAACAATATCTGTCAGTAAATTATTAAAGCATCATCTATTGTTATATATTTATGGGCTACTCCTAGTAATTGTTCCTGTGAAAAGGAATTTCTTATTTCTAACTAGGGAATGAAGGGGGTCACAGAGAGATGCAATCTATTCTTCAGACAATCTAATGTTAAAGTCTCTTTCTTGGGAAGAAATTTTATTCTTGCCAATAAGGACATGAGTGGGAAAATTTCCTATCGAAACCAGAGTTGTTAGTTACCTCTCTATAGTTCGTAGCCTGCATAAGCTGACTATTTATAAGTATTAACCAGTACGAGCATGCTGTACTACAACATTAATTTACTCTTCAGTCCAGCTCTCCTTACTTATTGTAAGTGAGAATTTAGACAAGGAGAGAACATCAGCAATAGATAATAGACAAGTAAATAATAACTAGTTTTTTTTAAATGTATTAATAATATTATAAAATTATATATATAATTAATTCGGGTGTATTAGGTTAACTCCAGTAGTACCATGTTTTCTGGTTAGGGTGGAACTATAGTTGTTTTTATATAAGCTTGGAAATTGAAAAAGTTAACCATTAGACAAATCATTAAACATTTCGCTGCCCCAGACCTCCTGTATAAGAATTTCTTAGCACATCATAATTTAGATAATATTTAGAGATAAAGGTTTTCTGAATTAATTATTGTATTAATAAGTTTTTGTGGATCATAAACTATATATTTTTTCTTAAAAAATTGTTTACAGACACCTCAACTCTTTTGTTCATGTGATTCATATACTAAAATACTTTATTAATTTTTTTAAGGAGGAGAAGATTCATCTTTATTTTCTTTACAAAGAAGAGCTGGCACAGATAGAGCCGAATTAACAACATTAACGGAACTTGATTATGAAAGTATTAAAAAAACCTACACGGTTGTAGTTAGGGCCAGTTCAGCACCACTTAGATCAGATGCTACTGTTACCATAATTGTGACTGATGTTAATGACAATGCTCCAAAACTTACTGACTTCAAGGTAATTTCTTCATATATTTTTTAAGTGATTTGTTCTTATTAAATTCTAACGATAATAAAAGAGATAAATCAGTATTATATTGTATACACTGTTATTCATTTGGGTATTCCATGCAACACTTGCTGGAATGTTTGTTTTTAACTATTTTTACTGTGTTTCGTGGTAAATTTATGTACTGATATTGTCCTCATTGATGCCTATAACAAACAATCCTTCGTTGATTTTCTTCTTTTATTGTTGTTTCCTCTCATTTTGTATAATTCTTTTAAACTTCTCTCTAAATGCCAGAAGTAACTACTTATTTTTTACTATATCTATGTTTTCTCATTCTTAGTTTAAATACTTAAATTAAGTCACTTTTTTTGTATTATAAGCACTAAACTGTTATATATTATTCACTATTTGCCCATAATTGTGTTATTTATCCTTAATATGTATTTTTATATGCTTTTTAAATTGAAATATATTTAATACCATTAATATGCCATTATAGGTTATATTTAATAACTTTCGTGAATGCTTTCCATCTGGACCTATTGGCAAAATACCTGCATATGATGCCGACATTTCAGACAAGGTACATTGATTTTTTTTTTATTTATTTAAATTTTTATACAATGAATAAATATAAATTGGAAAACAAATTGTGTATATTTTATTTGTTTAAACCCTTGAAGGTGTGAAACCTTGGGTTATGCACTTTTTTTAACATATTTTGTCATTCAGTTGTAAAAAGATTGGTTAAAGGTCATTTATAATAACAATCTTCTTTTCATAAAACTCCTTTAATTAATACTCTTACGTTTTGTGGCATATAAAGCTTCTGTAGGAGTTTAATATCACTTAAAATAGTCACCTATACTTGTTTGGAGAAGGAATTAGGATTTAATGACAAAAAGTTTAGCTCTTAAAACTTTTATTTATGAAGTGTATATTTTTTTATTATAATATGAAATACATACAAATAATAATATGTAATATATAAACAGATAGATAATAAAATAATGTATAAATAAATAATAAATGTGCTCCAAAAATGATACACATGTTAAATTGAAAATAGAGTGCTTAAAAGAAGGCATAAGTTGATGAACTCCTTTTAAAAAACACAGTACTTCAAGAAAATTGCCAAAAATGTAATAAATGTTTGATTCTGAAAGGGATGTGGCTTATTAAGGCTACTTATATCCAAATGAGGGAATAGATAGGCTCCTATAAGGTGTAGGCTGGTCCTAGACCAAATTAAATGAGAGGGTAGATATCATATATGATTGCTGCAACAGGCAGCACACATCATCTAAAGGCTATGCTAAAGTATAGTTATAAGCATTGGATTCTTTCAGAAGCTGGTCTTTTCATGTTACTATACCCACCAAAATCAATGAAATGTGTTGATGTCTTCAAAAACTGATTCTGTAGGCCTCCCTCTTTCCATATGTCCAATGCCTTAGTTTTAAATACATTAGTTATGTTTAAGGGTTATAAATTGTAGAAATTTCATGATGAGGTTATAGTTTATTGTGAATCTAATAGACTTTTTACTTGTTTTAGCTACGTTATAGATTGCTATCTGGCAATAAAGCCAACCTTGTGACTCTCAATGAAACATCTGGAGAGTTATCTCTTTCTCCTCAGTTGAATACAAATGTTCCGAAAATTGCTACAATGGAAGTTTCTGTATCAGGTTGGATATCCAATTTTACTATTTCTAATGTTATATTTTATTGTGATTACCTATTTTCCTTTGTCGTGTACCTTTTTATAAAGAAGAAAAAGCATTAATGTAGCTCATAAAACTAAAAACAATGTTACAATTGAACTGTGTTTCTTAGGGGCCACTTTTGATTGATTTATACACGGTCTTGTTGATACTAATGTAAGTGCAAACTCAACATGGGGTTCTTTTTTTATTTATTTTTTTCAGTCTACATCACTGGGGAGATGTCAATTATTCATTTTCATAGCACTTGAAAATTCGTATAGAGAAGGGTGAAGCTCTGACCAATAAATCTTTGAATATTATAAATATATTACACCAAATTTTCATTCCTTTATTTAGTTCAGCCTTTGAGAATTTTATTAAAACCAGTTTTTAATTGGCCATGGTCCACTGTTTTTTTTTTAAAGTAATTTTTCTTTTATTTCATGTTGTAAATTAACTCTAAAATCAGGTATTATGATAGTTCAAAGTAATGTCTAGTACATGTGGTAGCTCATACTGGATGATGTGACAATATCTCTTACTTCACTTGCTTAGTGATGTATTTTAAAGCAACTGTTGTGAAATTTTACTTCATCCGTTTTGCCGATACAACCAATGATTAAGATATTTTGTCCATTCATTTTTAAAAATCTTATTTGTGTTTTTCTTTGTTCTTTAAATTCTATTTTCTTATTTGGAAATCAATGTAAAGGGATTGTTGACATATGTGAAATTATAAATAATTTGTGATAAGAGGTTTTACCAACAACTTCATCTATGTCTAATATAAAACACTGATGTTTCTAATTGTATATCATAATTTTAGATGGAGTCAATGAAGTGAAAGCCTGGATGGAATTAACTGTCCGTTTAGTCACCGATGAAATGCTTTTGAATTCTGTTACTGTACGCCTAGGAGATATGACTGAACAAGCATTCCTTTCTCCACTTTATACTTACTTTGTTGAGGCCTTAGCTGCAATCGTACCTTGCCCGAAGCACAATGTTTATGTTTTCAGTGTACAGGTAAGCTTTTTTTTATTTTATTTTGCATTTAATAATGGGTGCAAGGTTGACTCCTGCCAATAAGCTAGATTAACCACTTGAAAAGTTAACATTTGACAAATTTACTTGTAATTTTATATAGTTTTAGTATTTATGTTGTTTTTTCATTTGTTTTAAAAGGACTAAATTATTACAAGTGGTGACAGAATAACTTTGTTATTTATTGATTCATTTTTTGATGTGACTCACGTTTAGCCTTCAATGGAAATGATTTATAAATGATATCTATACATTCAATATTATTCAGTTCAGTTCTAGTTTTCAGATTTCTTTAATATTCATGAGCAGAAATATTCTGTTAATTACTATAGTTCACTCCAAATCATTATAAGTGCGCATGGCGTGCAATGTATACCATTTTTGGGCAGTGTTGTGGGTTTATCTTCCCATTATAGAACAGTCTAATGGGCAGGCGATCAAATTCCTCTAAATACTTATTTTTAGAGTCTAAGAAAATCTTTGTCTCAGTCTAAGTCTTTCAAGAAAAATATGCAATTTGGTTCCATGAGTCATAGTTGGCTGTAGTTATAGAAATTTTTTCATTACCTGAAAATTTCTAGAAAAGAAGTCTGTTTTTTGCAAGGTTGAAATATTGTATAATGATCTGTAGAAGCAGTAACTTCCATGCTAAAGAAGTTATTGTAATAGAAGTTACGAATTTTATAAAATAGTAGTTGAATAACTTTAAGAAAAGAAGAATTTGTCATTAACTTTATCCTGTTTTATTTTTATAGGAGGATTCTGATTCCGATTCACGAATTTTGAATGTGAGTTTTTCTGTCCGGAAACCAGATGGAGAGTTATATTCAGCACAGCTTCTTCAAGAAAGAGTCCATCTTAACAGAGAGCTATTGAATAAGTTGTCAACTCTGCAGGTGAGATATCTTAAGGCCCCTTTAAAAATAAATCAATTTATTGTTTTTTATATTAAACCTTTTTTTTTTCCTCATCAGGTTCTTGAATTTGATGATAACTTGTGTGTGAGGGAGCCATGCATAAATTTTGAGGAATGTCTTACAGTTCTGAAATTTGGTAATGCGTCAGGCTTTTTAACGTCTCCCTCTATGCTCTTCCGACCAATTTATCCAGTTACAACCTTTGCTTGTCGATGCCCTGCTGGTTTTATTGGTAATTTCACATATCATTAGTATTGCTATTTTAGAAGGGTTTCTGGAATAGCTCTTGCACAGTGTATATTAAAAATCATTACAACTTTGTAATTTCTAACTTGCATAAATTTCAGGCAAAAAGGAGCACTACCTCTGTGATACTGAAGTTAATTTATGCTACTCCAGTCCTTGTAAAAATGGCGGGGAATGTGTACAGGCTGAAGGAGGTTATACATGCATTTGTCCTGCAGGCTTTACTGGTAAAAGTGACATTATTTATTATTATCTTTGCTTTGAGTTTCATTGTAGTGTGAAATTACAAGATTAAAAAAAAAAAAATAATAGCACACTTTGTGGTTTGGCTGATGGACAAGACTTAAAGAAGTTAAATGTTTGGGATTCACTCAATGTATGTCAAGACATACTCATATATATATATATATATATATATATATATATATATATATATATATATATATATAAAATTGTAACCTCTGTCTGTACATTGATTTTTTTCGCGAAATTTCACAATAACTTTTCGTTTCACATATCGTAGACACCATAACTACATTTTGTTTCTTTCGTGCCTATTGGTTTGTTTGTTTGTTACCTTTTCACGCATAAATGGCTGAACCGAATTTTATGAAACTTGGTATGTATATTACTACTAGCCCAACTTAGACTTTAGGCTATATTAATATTCTCTAAGACGAACAGGAGTGGGGGTTATAAGGGAGGCCTGAAATTAAAAATAGCGATATTTTGTTTCCTATTGCTTTTTCAGCAAATATGCACATAACAAAAGTTGTTTATTTTGTAATTTAGAGTAACTTTTGTTATATGCACTTTTGCCGTATACCGAAGTATAAAGGCGTTATACGCTAAAAATTATAGCGGGAGACAACAATTTTATTTGGCACAAAAGACTCAACCGAACTAAATAAAACACTCATTATGGGCCTGAAATTAATAATAATGATTTCCTATTGGGGTTTCGGCAAATATGCACATAACAAAAGTTGTTTATTTTGTTATTTAGAGAAATTTGCTCAACACTTCTTTTCAATATGAACTACCAGGTACCTCACCTGAAAAAATTAATTCAAATGTATGTCAATATTTTCTCCTTAATAATTCAAATCTATGCATAATGCACAGGAGACGGGAAATATGACAATATGCAGGACAGTGAAGTCTTACATAAAAAAATAATTTTATTATTAACAAATGCCAACAACGGGTATTAACCCTAAACACTGGAACGGGTAAATGTCAAAATATTGTGCAAAGTAAAGCCTTGCCAAAAATATACCATCACCATTCAGCCTCAAATGAATTCCCGAGCGAAGCCGGGTATCTGAGCTAGTATATATATATATATAAAACTGTAATGTCTGTTTGTACGTTGAGTTTCTTTTTCTAAAAATTTCACAATACTTTTTCATTCCATATGGAATTTGAAACATTTAATGTTTAAATAAATGCGTGTGTAAAATTTTCAAAAATGAATAGATTTATCCCTGAATTTTTGATAATCAAATTGAAACATTCTATTGGCAAGAAGTATTTTTAATTAACTCAAACTATATAAAACTCTTTTGGTATATCAATTTAGAAAAATATCACTTCAGGGTTTTTGGAAAATTTATTTTTGTTTTATTATTTTAATGAAATATTAACCTGAATTTATTTGTAGGAGACGTGTGTGAAACAGATGTGAGTAGTTCGTGTGGAAGTGCATGTCCTGAAGGGTCTACTTGCACACCACTAGATTCTGGAGGCTATACCTGTGAGTCATGCCAAGTTTCAGGAGCATCATTTCAACACTATGATAGATTCTGCCAACTTAGAGCTAGATCATTCACATCATCATCATACCTAACGTTCACACCATTGAGGCAGAGATACAGGCTTAACATTAAGCTCAAGTAAGTTTAACAGCTTTAAATTCAATCATATAAATGGTGTATTGGGGTCAATCCATATGAAGAATACAAAAAAAATTAAATTTGTTGCTTGACCATTTTAATTTGTTTATATCTTTTTTACAACACAAATAGGAAGTTTAAAACACATTTTTAAAATGTTTTATCTTACACCGTTTACATGTGGCATCCATTTTTGATTATAAAAATGCAGCATTTTTTTGCATAGAAGGCGTTAGCATCAAATTGATTTTCTCTGGACAGGATCATTCTAAAACTTTGAAATTGGCATCATTTGTCTCAAAACTTTCTCCTCTACAATATTTTTTTCTTAGCCATGATCCAATAAATGAAAAATTTACCAGTAAAATAGTCTCCAAAGTTAGGGGTTGAAAATTGAGAAATTTGGCTTTGTAGAAATTAAAAAAGTCCATCACGCAGGGGCTGCGTAAACTAAGCAGATTTCCCTCATGAAGTTTAGTAATAGATAAATCTACATACTGGTAACAAAACACCACCGTGAATAAATACAAAAGGAAATAAGAAAAGTTTCATCCAATTTCAATAACCTGCCGACAGGAAGAGTTAGGTTAGAAATGTAAACAAATGGGTCTGACCGCTTCACACCGGAAAGAAAAACAATTACTGAAATATATCAGAATATAACATATTAATTTTATTGAGAACTATTTACTATACCTAGTACTGTAATTAATAATGAGTCAGAATAATTGTTATCTCAATCAATCAAATTTTAGTAGTCCAAAACCTTAAGAAGGGGGGGGCACTGGGACATATTTGTATGTATCTCGTATAATAAAGGTCTCTTGAATACAATTTTTGGTATTTAAACTTCGAATAATGTGATTTATTATGTAGCAGAGTGTTGTATATATAACATGAGTAGAAGTGGCGGTTTGCTGATGACTGAAAACTGAAAAATGCAAATATCTTGGTTAATATTCAAGATAGAGAATAAATGTATATAACAATATTTATAGTAAATTTAATTTGCAATAAGATTGATTCTATACAAATTTTCGATCCGACATACAGTAATGGAAATATTTCAATATTTTTAATTTTAGAAAATCCCCCCTCCTAAACTCTCCCTCCCACTCGTCCGATTTCAGCAGTTAACGAACTTGATCTTCCTTTTTATCTAAAACGATTAAATACCGAGTTTGGTGACGTTTAACGAAAATTGTGACCGCTCGATTGTTAACAGACATATATATATAAAATTTTGAACAGACTTCATTTTCGTCATCTCCAGGGTAGGATCGATGGACATTTGAAGAAATTTTTCAAAAAGCGCGTCATGAGTACAACCTTAATAGCTGAGTTAAAAAACTATGGAGGAGTGACATAGCAGAGACTATTTTTATTTTTTAGTAAGATATCATCGAGTACTCACATTTTATAGAGTAACAGCATTGAGAATAGTTTCCTTATTTTTTATGAATTTTTAAAATTTGGATTTCTTTTTTTCATTTTTTGTAATGTTTGAGGGTGAATTTCCAATGGAAGGAAAAGGATATAAAAAGATGTATTCATAATTCACTTTTAAGTGTTTGTAGTATTTCAAAAATCTTAACTAACTGGTTTTCTAATTTTATTTTTCTTGTTTAGGTTCAGCACCGTTGAGAGTGGAGGACTTCTTCTTTACAATGGCCGATACAATTTGCTGCATGATTTTATAGCTCTTGAACTTATGGATGGAAGTACAGTTCAGTTTTCTTTTTCACTTGGGTCTTCCGTGACTCATGTGACTGCTGTGTCGCATGAACCTCTGAATGATGGATCTTGGCATACTGTTAAATTACTGTATCTTAATAAAGTAGGTTTATATGTTTGCATTTCACCATTTCTATTTGTCACCTTTTAAGTTTTTTTTTTGGTATTTTTTTTCTATTAATTTCATTCTAATGAATTGATTTATAATTTAAAACTGATGGAACATTTTATTAAATTAAATAATAGCATCATTATAGTAAATAAATAGCAGTAGAGAACAATTTTAAATGTTAATTCACCCAGAAATATAACTTTAGTTCTGTAAGGACAAACAAAACTGGTTTCCTTTGTGTTTAGTGCATAAGGGATAACAATGTTCTAAAAAAGCTAATAGCAAACCGTATAATAAATAATTTTGCTTCTTATTCTGGACCTAATATATAAATAATTTTGGATTTACATTTTAATTCAGCAATAAATATTTTTTAGATAGCTATTCTCAGCATCATCTATTTGCTATTAAGATTAGAAATTTGTTGGTCTGGTATTAAAAGAAAAGGAAAATTTACATTTTGAATAAAGATAATAACTGGCTGTGTAAAATGTATTGCTTGTTTTTTTTTATTTTAATGTAAACAAACAGTTTATAACTCAAACATATTAATTACCAACAAATATTTGAGTGTAGAAAACTTCTTGTAATATGTATACTATATCAACAATATTAAAAAAAATCATCTTTGACATTTATTTACTCCTGAAGTATGTATGTAATTTGAATTATTATTTTCTTCTTTTAGACTGCAACTTTGAGTTTGGATGACTGTGATACAGCTGTTTCTGTGAGGTTTGGTGATAGAATAAATATGACATGTGCTGGAGAAATAACTGAAGAATTAGAGAGCAGGTACATTTATGATTTACTTTAATTTTCTAGAAGTTATTCCAAGACCAAACTTCTCTAAATCAAAATCTCTGTTTATCAAACATTTGACTCCCTCCTGTTAAATATGCGTGGTGCTCTTGTGTTAAAAATTTAATTTCCTATACTGTTCTCTAGCTTTGTACAGTGGCAATCTCGTAAACATTAGAATTTATTTGTGATATGATTATTACTATTTGAAAACTTTTTTTTTAAATCACATTGAAGCTTTTTATATACAGAAATGTGGAGCTGCTGTTGAATTTATTTGAATAGTAGGGAAGATATAGCGGCCAAACTGTGTTATGAAAAAACAGTACAAAAGATAGTGCATATTTTTTTTTTTTTTAAAAAGGGACTAATTAGGGAACAAATAACCATTTTCTTATTATAAAAATCAATAAAAAGGTTTTACATTTTTGCCTAACATGATAACATGATGATGATGACGTGTTAGTATACATCATCATTTCATTTAATGCTTATATAAGATACACTGGATATAATATATGTCTCTTGGGCAAAACATTCCTTTTAATCCAAAATTTTATGTCATTTCAAGTATAAGAAATTTTACTTTAACTGGTATTTGTTTGATAATATATTATTTTTTGAATGCCAATCATGGATCATTTTTATAGAGTAAACTAAATATTTAAATGCCTTTATTTACTAAAATAAATACATTGTCTTACAAGATAGCCCCCCCCCCTAGAGAAATGGGGTTTTAGTAAAATTACATTAAATTTTTAAATTAAATAAGCTCAACAAAATGTATCCCTCAATTGAACCATGGTGCCTGTTCATTAGTATAAGGCAATTTAAGTTTTACTTCTTTATAGAAGTTTGAGCTCTGCTTGGGAAACTAGTAAGGACAAATAGTGAACCTCTACTATATATATTTTACTAAAAGCAATCTATTTCAACCTCCTTTTTGGACTGAGCTATAAGTTTCATTGGCACTAATATTGATTATTGCTTGTTATTTATTGCAGATGTTCATTAGTGACTGAAAGTTGTCATCGCTTCCTGGATCTCACTGGCCCACTTCAACTCGGCGGGATTCCTCCTGGCATTCATCCTCCGTATTTATCTCACAAATCATTTATTGGATGCCTTGCAGATATTTACATCGATCACAAGCTACTTGATCTTAACAAGTTAGTACATTTTTTTTAATTTATTTTTTAACATTAACTCTTACAGTTAATTTGAATTGATTGATTCAAAATTGATTTTTGAAGTTTTTGTGATTCATTTGGCCTGTAGATGTCATTGTGGTATAAAGACAATACAAAATAATTAAACTTAAAGAAAATGAAAAAAAGTTCATGTCATATCATTTTGCTATGCATAAATGTATCAAAACTGTCTCTTGACAAACATCACTTGGAAAAACATCGTTTGAACAAACTATTCATTTTTCAGTCACTCAAATGTAAGAATAACCTGTTTAGCTTAAACAAGCAGTTTTGCATAAAACTCCATATTATTCCAATATATCATATCAGTACAACATTGTAAATAACATGTAAACAAATGTATCCAGGCTGAAATTTGTATACATGAGAACTCGTTCTTATTCATGGCATTTTAATTTAAGCCTGTTACTATACATAAAATATAGGTCCATATGGAGAGACCCCTTGGATTGTTCTGATGAAGAACTGTTCCCTTGAATATATAAGCATTTAAGTTATGTATGTATTGATTGGCTTGATTTTGGAAAATATATCCACTAATTTGATTCTCTTTTATACAGATTTGTTGGTAACAATGGAACGAAAGTAGGTTGTCTTGAGCGGGAAAGCTATTGTTCGTCATCTCCCTGTCAAAATGGAGGCACTTGTAGAGAGTCGTGGGGTACTTATCTCTGTGATTGCGGAGATGGATGGAGTGGAACAGATTGCTCACAAGGTAATTATTATTAAGGAGTTTGTCGTAATATTTCAAAAAATAAATTAGCATTTCATTTATTTAAGTAATATTAAAAGTTGTGTAATTGTAGACTCCTAATATGACTTATACTTTCATTTAGAGCTTCCAAGTTTGATTGGTTTTTTGTCCCCCACCCCCCCCAACTAAGGCTATTGATGATTCTGTATCAAACCACATGTCCATTGCTCCTAACCCCTAATTATTTTGTGGAGTCCAAATTTTATTTTCATACAATAATCCATTCTAAGTAAATGATTTTACCTAGGTTTTTTTAGTATATATACTGCAATTTTATTATATGTTAGACTCATTTTATTTTTGTTTCAAATGGTATGATCAGATAGAGTTTTATCTACTTCAAGTTTACTAGTATTTTCTGCAATGTTGGTGCTCCTAAGATCATGAAACTGCTTCACATTTTCAATTATAGTGATTTCACTTTTTACATTGTTATTTGGATTTTTAATCAGTTTATTAACCAGACAATGTGTCAGAGGGTACATTTCTTATTTCAAGCTTCTCATTTGTTTATTACATGAGTCTTTGTGGGTAGGAATTAAAATATTAGCTGGACATGAAATGTTCAGTTTGAGATTAGATTCTATCCATTACTTCTTAAATATAGAAGTAGCAATCATCGAATTGATATGTCACTACAGTATGGCCAAGAATCAAAGTGTGTAGCAAACCTTGGACCTTCATGTTTTTTTTCCTTAGTTTTTAAAGCATACAAATGCTTAATATATTTTATATTGATTGTAAGATAAAAATTTCGATGCTGATTTGTTATATTACATTCATATTTAATTAATAATATTTGCTACCCATCCAATTAATGCATTTTAAAAGTTCTGAACTTCACTGCATGTCTTTCATAATGTACAATAAGATTGTATTGATATTCCTGTCTCAATTAGCCTAAGTTGCAAAAAGTGGACGTTAATAAATAATTAATTGTATTGATATTTTTTCTGTATAGCCGTTGGACAAACTTGGAGTTTTGATACTGAAGGAGAACTTGTTTTTAATCCTCTACTTCGACCTATCCAGCTTCCATGGGAGACACAATTTTCAGTGCGTACTGTTTTACAAGATGGCTTTATCATGGGTGTTGCTGTAGGACAAAATTCAACTGCAATGTTCACTGTAAGTGTGAAGGTTTTTCTCTGTACTTCAATGATTTTTGTTTGTGTAGATGAGTAGGAGGAGGTCTGGAATTTCTAATATGGATGACTTTCAACCATTTATTATTTGTTTGTAATAAATATATTATGGAATAGTATTTAAATTAGAGTATCTGTAATGGAAAACCCCATAATGCTATGCCTAAAATACAATGATTTCTACATTTACAAGGGATGCAAAAATTTGATGATATATATGCCCTCAAAATTATATTTAAAAATTAATATTATCTAATCTAAAAGAATCAAGTTGACTGACACATAAATTCCTTTGGCACTACTCACAACTGATAAAATTTCATATCCCACTCAGCTTATAGGGTAAGCTCCACTCCTTACCAGGGGGACTGCCCATTCTTAAGAAAACTCCCTCTAGTCTCTTTCAAAAAAGTTTGGCCTGCCTCGCTATTTCTTAATATGAAGTTTTGGTAAATTAATTTATCTCAATGGGTCTGGCATTAATCAATCAATTTGGCTTCATGGGTAAGCAGACAGTAATCTCTGCTCTAATTACAGAAAGTTTGTCACACAATATGTAGACTAAACTTTTCAAAATTTTAGCTGTTTATAGTTGAAATCTCTTATTAATTTGAAAAATAAATGGATTATTTATTAGACAATTTGATTCAAGAGGGCTGTGGAGTACATGATCATTTATGAAAACTTATATTCTGATATGAGTCCTGCGATTACTTTTGATTAGAATTTGATAGACTAAACTCTAAAAAGTTTTTTGAGGTAATACCTATAACAAAAATGAAAAATTGGTTTACCCAATCCTCTGTTTTCATATTTTTGTATGTTTTGTGTGGATTAAAACTAGTGTCCAGCTGTAAATAAAGAAATTTAGCTATGAGATTTATTCTACCATTAATTTAAACATTATTCACTTTTATCATGTAAATTATAAATTTATCATCTTACTCATTATGTTGATAAAAAATGAACTTATGTAGAATTGATATAATATTCATTTCATTGTTATTTAAATGATAGTTTTATATATTATAATATGTATAAAATATTTATTTGTTCTTTTTTTCAGTTGGAGAATGGATATTTGAAATATTCTATTGATAGTGACAGCGTCATTCTATCTTCATGGCGTGTTGCTGATGGTCTTTGGCATCGTGCTGTAGCTTCATTAGCTCCAACAGGCATTGCTACTCTTACAGTTGACACTGCTAGAAAAGTTTCTGCTTCTATGAATGTTGCCATGCAGGGCCAGTTCATCGGTAGAATTACTGTAGGTGTTGCTGATGGTTTCCACCCATTTTCCGGTTGTATCAAGGTAATTTTTTTTAAATTATTAGATTGATTTTCCACTTAATTGATATTTGATGTTTTTATTTTTATTTGTAATAATATTTATGTAGGCTTTAATGTCTACATTGTTAAGGCTAATCAGGATATATTGTACTATCCTGTATTTACTTGCACATTTTTTGTTTATGATTAACTGTCAAAATTTGATATCCATCCTAAAATTGAACCTGGGACTCAAGGTACCTAGGAAAGTCTTAAGACTAATGCCTTGTTCATCATTTAATCTGAGAGCCCCTCAATTTATTAATAGGAAAATTGAGTTATGAAAAATTATATTATTCCAATAAGAAATATAGATTTTCCTACAAGGAATAAGGAATAGAGACATGTCTAATAGCATTACTGTATCATTAATAAGGGATGAACTGTTCTAGGATATACGAATCGGTTCTTGGCAAGGTTTACAGTTGGTTCAAAACCCAACTTCATCTACTGGTGTTGGATCTTCCTGCCCAGCAGATGCTGAATGTTCTACCTGCCCTCCTAATAGTCATTGTAAACCATCATGGCACAAACCATCATGTTCTTGCAACTCAGGTATGAACTCTTAGTTTTTATTTTAGAATTATTGTTATAAATATATAAATCTTATAAATAATATTATTATTTAATTGTTTTAATATATTATATAAATCAAAATTTATTATTCTAATACTACATTACATTTAAATGTTTCCCTTTGAAAACCAAATAGAAGGGGATGTTCTTAATAGTTCTAATCAATAAATACATAGGCCAATTTTTGATTTCCTTAAATAAATGGGTTATAAATTGTGTTAATAATACATTTTACTGTTAAAAATTGATATTGATGAATACATTTCTAAAGTTGTTAGTAATGGTGTTCCTTCATCACCCTCATTCCATTCAGATCTTTTGGGTAATCTATTTAGATACACAAGAATATGAGTTAATCTTGTACTACAGGAAATAAAAAAGAAAAGTACTGGCCTTCTTTTTAATTGTTGCTTATACTTCTTAAAGAGAAATATTATTAACCCTTCTGCTAATTTATCGGCTGAATAATAATTGTCCAAAAATTTGAATAATCTAGATGGGCACCTTTAAATGTACTTTTTTTTTTCTACTTAATAGTTTGAACCACATATGACATTATTTTACTTATGTTGACTGTAGATCCTCTAGTTTGAGTATATTTCTAATCTTTCTTCATTCACCCCCATCAAAACAATACTGCTTTCTCTATGTATGGAAAATATTTTGAATAAATTATAAAATGCATTGAAGAAGGTTAATGAGTTAGCTGTAAGAGTTGGTAGCATATACCATATACGAGGAAATAGTCCACTACTCAGTTCAAATTTAAAGCTCAAAAAAAAAAAAAAAAAAACAAAAAAACAAAAAAAAAATTTAACGTTTTGACTATTTAGTATTTTCCTGCAAGTCAAATAAATCATTCATTTTAAAAACATAATGTTTATTGTTGATTCTAACAGGTTATGTTGGTGAAGAATGTGAAAGTATTTGTAATCTAAACCCATGTCAAAATGGAGGATATTGCCTTCATGATAAAGATTCTCCCTTAGGATATTCCTGTGTGTGCAACACTACTATATTCACAGGTAATATATTGTTATTTATATACATAATACAGTTATTAATATTTCTGGGCTCAGGATAGCCAGGTGAGTTAAAGCATTGGCCTTAATCTCACATGGTAAACCTTGAGTTGCGAGTTTGATTCCCGCCTGGGCAACAGGAATTTATTTGGTGACGGAATTCATTGAATAAAATCCTTAGTCCCACCCTGGCTAAAATAGGGTGGTCACCTGTAGATAACCCGTCCAGATTAGCCATAGTTGCAAAAAGTGGATGTTAATATAAATAACGTCCTAAAATCCCACCCTGGCTAGAAAAGGGTGGTAACCTGTAGATAACCCGTCCCGATTATCCTAAGTTGCATAAAGTGGACGTTAATAAATAATAATAATAATATAAATAAATATTAATATTTCTTATTTACAGAATATCAATCATATGTGATAACTACTTTTATTTTTTTGAAATTCTTTTGTTATTATATATACCTTCTCAGCCCACTTGAGTTAAGACGTTCCATCTAATTCTTTTAGTAAATTTAGAATCATAAAATTGATTCCCACATAAGCAGAGGGAACTTTAATTTAATAATAAACTGACTGGACAAAAAACACACAAAAAAGTGTGATAACTTATCCATAACCTTTCCCAATCAGCCATAGTGATGATCTCATCTCACTATTATTCTCTATTTCTTTCATTAGTAGTCTTTGTAAACAAAAATTAAGATTTAGGCTGAGGTCTATAGCCAGTCTCCGTTACTCAAAGTTTAAATCGCATGAGTAGGAGTGGGGAATGAAAAAATAATAATTATTATTATTACTATAAATATTCAAATTTGTTTACCAATTAAACTTCAAAACATTTTTAAAATCATGTTTATTTCACTGCTAGTTCTGCGTCCACATGAGGCCTCTTCAAGAGAAAATGAAATTCTTAAGAGGTAATATACAACATCTACATCGTTACATACGATCTTCCAACAGCTGTGCCAATCTAAAAATAGCTTACAATGTATGGCGGGCTGAATAATGTGATTAATATCTATAAGAAATAAAAAATGTCGATTATCCCTAAAGAAGTATAGCCTAACTACTAAAGAAAAATATTGAACAAACATTACTTCAGAGTTTGTAATCAATTAAAAAAATATATAATTCAAATGTTCAATTTCTTTGTTTTTATTTTAAAAATTTTCTTCTATTTATCATTATACGCATTCTCTTTCATTTTTCTCTTGTTTATGTTTCTTTCTTCTTGTAATATACTTATGTTTATGAAATTGAAATTATGATTGTGTTTAATAACGTGGTATTAGCAGATTTCCCTTAAGGGATTCAGCTATTGAGGTTGTACTCATGACGGAATTTTCGAAATTTTTCTTCAAATGTCCATCGATCCTACCTAGTAGTTGACGAAAATGAGGTCCGTTCAAAACTGTATATATATATTTGTCTGTTACCGCTCTAGTGGTCGCAATTTTTGTTTGATCATTACCAAACTCGATATTTAGGTCAAGTGAAAGGTCAAGTTCGTTAACGGCTGAAATCGAGCCAGTGGGAGTGGGGGGTTTAGAGGGGAGAATTTTCGAAAATTCGAAATATCTCCGTTACTATATGTTGGATCAATAAAGTTTACAGAATCAATCTTATTGCAAATTAAATTTACTATAAATATTGTTATATACATTTATTCTCAATCTTGAATATTAACCAAGATATTTGCATTTTTATTAAATCTGGTCGCCTAACGGACGGGTGACTTTCCCGCCAAAAGCTAGTTCGTCCGTTTCCTTAGCTGCTTGACTCGTGAAATTTCTCTATTGTAAAACTTCACGTGGAAAATCTGCTTAGTTTACGCAGCCCCTGCGTGACGGACCTTTTTTTCACTCTGTTCAGATATTTCCATGTTCTGTGTAAAATGTTTAAATATTTAGTTTAGTAATAATCAACCAAAAATGTGGGTCGTTAAAGTGATAATAGACAAATAAATCTACATTTGCTGGATAAATGGGTTGAATCAATGGAAATTTCAGAAAAGTTTTTTAAATTACACCTTTAAGCATAACCTCAATAGCTTAATCAGGATTTTCCTAAGAAAATCCTGCTAAAAGCTCACTTGAAATTTTATATCTCTGTATTGTACTTCATTTGTTCATTTATTATGAAGAAAAATATATTTAAAAAATGCATAAAATAATAAGTAATTTTATTTGTTTATTGTATTTTTATTGACTTGTCCTTTTTAAGTTAGATAACTAATATATTATTTGTTAGGTGATTACTGTGAGAAAGAAAAGGCTGAAGTTTGCCCTAGCTCTTGGTGGGGAAGGCCTAACTGTGGCCCTTGTAATTGTGATTTGTCCCGAGGATACAGTCCTCATTGTAATCAGAAAACTGGAGAATGTGTCTGCAAAGTAAGTCATTCATGAATATTGTGCTTTTAGATGAAAAAATATAATTAATTGTTCCTCTGAATCAGCCACTAAAACATTTAAACAGTTAAAACAACAAGTTTTCATGACCTTTCAAAATAGACACTATTCAACAACTGAACGTTCCTTCATGAGGAAATTTATAAATTGGCTAAAAGCAATTAAGTTAAAATAATAAATGAATTTGTGTCATGAAAAATCTCCCCTTTCAGTAGTTATTTTGAAAAAAAAAATAAATAATAATAATGACCATTTGGTAAAAGAGATGGAGCTCTATATCAGCTTTTATAAAATATCAATTTTAGTATTCTCATTTATGATTCGATCACTGCTGTCTGCTTACGTACTCTCAAGCATGTTATAAAATGTGCAGTCAATTATATTTATAATCTCATCCTGTTTAGAAAAGAGAAATAAACTGTAGATAACCTGTCCTGATTAGCCATAGCAGCAAGTATGGCTAACTTATACATATTTATTTTAATAGATGACAAATTTTATTATTTTTTTTTTTTTAGGAAAGTCATTATTTTGCTTCTGAAGAAATAGGTTGTCTGCCTTGTGATTGTTATAGTATAGGCAGTCTATCCCCTACTTGTGATAGAGAGACTGGCCAATGTGACTGCAGACCTGGAGTTGGAGGTCTTAAATGTGATCAGTGTCCTAATCCTTATGCTCAAGTAACTTCTCTTGGATGTGAAGGTCTGTTCTGTGCTCCTACAGGAGTCTGTACTCCTAGAATCAAATTATGAATGTTTTTAAAAAATCTTCTTTCTCTAAAATGCTCTTTCCTTTTTACAGTTGTTTATGGTGGGTGCCCTAGAAGTAGAGCTGGTGGCGTTTGGTGGGAAAGATCAGATTATGGAACACTTTCTTCTGTTGCTTGCCCTCCAGGCACATCTGGATTAGCCACTCGCCTCTGTGACAGAACTCTACCTGGGTGGAGACCACCTGATGTCTTTAATTGTACATCAAACTCATTTTTACAACTTCGAAGACTGGTATGTTGATGAAAATTACTTGTAAGAATTCTCATTACTTGTGACAAACTTCTTTTTTCATGTGGAATATTAGAAGTTCTTTTATTTTACTTTTTTTTTCTCTGATGAAAGCATATTTATTTCTTTTTTAGTTGGCTCAGTTAGAGGCTGGGGATGTGTCATTGAACACATATGTTGCTGTAGAAACTGTGAAATCATTAAGTGACAGTGTGAATGTGACTAGATACTTAACTGGTGCAGATTCATTGGTATCCATTCAGCTAACAGCTAGGCTCTTACAATACGAATCTTCTCTTTCTGGTCTTTCCCTCTCACATGTACAACATGATACATACATCAGTGTAAGCTCAAAATTCTGCTGATTTTATTTGATTATGTTTCTTTTGCTTTTTTTTTTTTTTTTTTTTTTTTTTTTTTTTTTTTTTTTTTTTTTTTTTTTTTTTTTAATACATTTTAATTTTGTTTCTCAGAGGATGGTTTACATATTAAGCGAACTTATGTCAAAAAGAACTCTGGATTATTGGGCCAGGCTTGAAACATTGACTTCTGAATCTCCTCATTACCTCCACTCTCTTTTTGCTATTTATATGAGCACACTTGCTGCTAATATGAGGGATACATATACGCAACCATTTGAGACCATTGCTGATAACCTTGGTAAGTTTTTACTTGTTTTAATTGTAAAGTCCAGAAAATTTGCTTAGAATGGACAAAGACTGATATAATTATCTCTGTGAAATTTTCTGTACTATTAACATATGACAAATAATGGAACAATAATAACAAATTCTGACTAATTTGTTTAACGAATTTGTTTTAATTTTTTACCAATTGGAAAAGACAGTTATGCCCCTTTGTTAGATATGTCTTTAACACATTTTATTTTCTATGTATGGATGACCATTAACTTGAAACACTTCAGGAAGGAAAATAACTATTAAGCCTATACAATTCAAAATAGCATAGCTTAAATAAATTCTTTATGTTCTCATCCAAATAATAAGATAAGAGCTGTGCCTGCTAAAAACAGCTCTTTTAGTTTTATTACTAGAACTCACTTCATCTGTTCATTGTTACTTGCTTCCTAGGCATTTTTTATAATAAAAATTTTATTTAGTTTTAGGATTGGACACAGTCAGCTCAGAAAGTTTGTATGGTTATGAAGTTCTAGGAAAACCATCAGCTTTATACAGCAGATCAAAAGAAACAGTTGTGATTCCTGATACTAGTAATATACTCCAGCCTCCTATACAGGTAAGCGTTTTTATATGTATATTCATGTGTGTGCATGTTTACACTTATTTTCTTATAGTTGTTAATAAAATAAACATGTTGTATAAATTACACAGGGCTATAATAACTAAATTTCATATTATTGTGGAATTTGAGGGTACAATTAACTTGAAACAATATGATACCAACACTCTTCAGATACAGCTGTGAAGCCAAGTTTTTTTGGCACACGTTCTTTTGACAAATGTCAATTTAACAAACGTAGTTTGAACAGAATATCAATTTGATGATGTTTTACAGTAGCTACTTTACTCAAGGAGGAGGAGGGGAGAGTTAGAAAAACTTTTTTTGTTTAGCTCTACCTAAACAAACGGCCAAATCTATGCCATCAAATCTAGTTATCAAGTTTTTTTTTTTTTTAAATGAATTCTTCCAAAATATTTGTTACATGAGGGTGTAAATTATGCGAGATAATACTGCACTTAGTATCTTAAACTAATCATAGTATTTTTTTCATTATTACTTAGTATTCTATATAAAATGTTATTCCTCTAATGCCTTATTATAAAATACAATTTCTCTTTCCTTTTTTAGGGAGCCAGCGTAATATCAAGAAATGCTAGCATGTCACCAACTGTTATGTTCCCAAAGTATAATAATTTTGTTAAAAAAGGTCAGAAATTTGATGAATTCTCCAGACTTCTTCTTCCTACAGATCTTTTAGGCATTAAAGAGGTGGGGAGAGGAGATGTAAGCATTTTAGGTTCTGTGAGAGGTGTTCCTGAGCGAGAAGCTATTGTCTCTTATGCAATGTTCCGAGAAGGTGGTGCATGGCCAAAACGCTTTGATCATAGTGTAGTTACCAGATGGGGGCTTGATCTCCAGGTTGGCTCTACTATTGTTACAGTTGTAGCTACAAACAAAGGTGAATAAACTTTTATTTATTCTTTGTATGTCTATAATCGACAAAGCATAGAATAACTTAAAATTTGGTTCCAGAGGGTACTGTTCTTGGCTCTGGCCTAAAAAGCCCAGTTAGACTCCAGTTGTGGCTAAGTCATCCCGTGAAATCTCCAAGGACAAATCCACAATGTGTTAGATGGACTCATGTCAGAGGGTATTCATCCATTTATATTTTATTATTGGCTCTAAATAATAGTTATATCAAAATAATAATGATGTATTTTATTTATTTAATTTTATGATGGACAAACAATGAGGATGTTATTCTTTATATAAAAGTTTTTATCGTATCAATGACTGACCAGTTTTCATCAACTACATCCTTTTCATCTTGACTTTATTGAAAAACCTACTGTAAGTCTGGGGTCGATACCCTCATTCGAGACCTTGTGAAGAGAGGAGATACATTAAGCTTTCTTTGAAGACGATTTATTGAAATTAAAATCCCAATTCTGACTAATTTTAGGTTCTTAACCTTAATTCCTAACCTTAATTACACCTGGATAGATAAAATATACTCTCCCAATTTAATGTAGAGTCATTGGGAATGTTAGAATATGAAACTGAATATGCTCTAAAGCCTATTTACTACAACCCGTATGTATCCTGATTTGCCAATAATAGTGATCTCTTGGTCAGTCTCTACTCTTTGTAGCCCAACAACACTCGCCACTGTACCAAAAAACCTAACCAATATTCCTTAAAAAGGATCACATCAATTTTACTCAATATTAGTCAATTTATTTTATTTAGTTAACTACAATTTATACCCTTCCGTTTTTGCTACTTTGCTGATTATATTTTCAGCTTTATTTTTCTAGGTTATTTATAGGGCTTTGCTCATAAACTTATAATTGTTTTGAGATTTAAACCTTTGTTAACTCTGTTTACTTTGATTCTTCGTTAGTTCACTATCGTTTCTGAACCATCTAAGTCATTCATTTAGTTATATTAAAACCAGTAATAATATAAAAGAAACTATGATAATTCTGAGGTGTTGCCGGTGTTAAAGGTTAGCTTCTAAGACACCAACTGAGCAAATTTGACAGTTGGTGGTAAAGGTAGGTATAGCAATACACTATATCATTTTGGTTGTGACAGCTAATGTTGGATATATTTGCCTATCAACCCATACATAGGCATAAGTTGATTAATTGTTAGACATAATATGACAAGATTTTTATTTAACCACATACGAACGATCTTCTTAAATTTGAGCTTTAAGATCCAAATAAAGCAAATTAATAAATTTGAGGTCCAGAGAATCTGACTAAATCTGATTCATTTCTATTTCCATGATTTGTCTGAGGCCCAGACTTGACAATGAATCAACTGAACCTGCACATTTTTGCTTGAAAGTAAAAATGGGGACGGACTTTAGAAAAAATATCACAAGCAATGGAATTTATATAAATAAAAAAATAAAAATAAAAAAAAAAAAAAAAGTTGAAGCTTAAACAATATATCCAATACAGCTAAGTGTCTCAATGAAAAAATTTCTCAAGACCAGTTTGTGCATCTTAATTTAGGCAATACAACATGTTTTATTATATTGAAAAAAATTTAAATACCATTGACCTGATTGTTAATTATTTATTTATTTTTATTAATTAATGTCTGTCCACTTTGTGCTACTATGGCTAATTGGAATGAGTTATGTACATATTACCACCCTTCTCTAGGGGGCATTTAATAAGTTTTAAAATTAAAATAAATTCCTGTTGTCTAGGTGAGAATTAAAGTCATGACTTATGTTTACCAATTGAAAGTAGCAATGTCTTAACTCTCATGGCCATCCTGAGCTCCTACAGTTTATTATAATTTTATTAAATAATATTATTTTCTGTTTAGAGTTGGAGAATGGACTAGAGCTGGTTGCTTAACGGACCTTCCTCCAGGGGAATGGTGGCGACGTCCACTAGTTTTAGTCAATTGTACTTGCACAACTCTTTCTACTCATGCTGTTCTCATTGATTTACTGGATCATCAGGTATTTCAATATATTCATTATTTATGGACTTTTAGGATTTTTTATTTTCTCTGGTATAATCATTCTTTGGGCATTGTTAATGTGAACTTGTATAAGTTCTTGTTTATTAGAGGAAATTTAGAAACCTAGGAGCATATTTTTTGTTTTATGGCCTCCTGCTTCTGATTTCCCCAAACTACCTCCTTGTCTAGCTGAATAATACCGATACAGATTGATTTACTATTATAATAATTTCCTTTTATTCGAACTCCTAGCATATCGGCATTGTTACTTAATGGCTGGAGTCCTAACTATGAAATAGACCACATGGGGGGGGGGTTCTTTGACATTTTTTTAATGACTCCTGTATGAATAGATTAATTTTTATTAATATAATTCTGCTCCATTTTTGAGTACATATTTTTACCACACAATTTAGAATTATCTGTTATTTCATTAAGATTATTTACCTCAATTTCATATTTGAATTAGCCACCACTATGTCCTAGATTGTATTTATAGTATTTGCAATAAATAAACATGTGTAGAGGATTATATTATTTCCTGTGAAAGAAAAAAATGTAATCTGCATTTTTATGAGGGGGGTATTACACTCAATGTGTTGACTATTTTTTTAAACCATACTTGAATTTGACCATGGACTAAATACCTTCATGTGGGATAAGGAAAAAGAGCCCATTCAAAATGACCCTCCTCCACAGGCAGGACAACTATATTGTAGGTTTAAGATATTACTTCTAGTAAAAATACATAATTGTATAAAGTTGATTTTAATTAATTAAATAAATTATTTTCACATGACTTGCTATGGCAAATGTTTGAATATATTTTTTATTTTCCAGTACATACGTGAAGCATCAGAAGCTGAAGAAGCAATGACATGGATTGGCCTCTCAGTTTCCTTGTGGTGTCTATCAATGACTCTTCTAATTCTAAACATCTCTGGTAAAGGGAATAGAGCTGGTATATCTGCAAACATGTCTGTGTGCCTTCTAGCTGCTGAAGGCCTCTTTTTAGTTGCTCTCAAGGCTCGCTCTCCTCTCCTTGCTAAACCTGTTAGTATTTTTACACGTGTTTTAATTTTAATACTAACACAAAAATTGTATTAGCATTGAATAATTTGGTTTGCATTGCTTTCCTACCAAAACATTTAATGATATTGTTATTGGGTCAAAGGACTCATTAGTAAATTTTAGTTTGAATTTCAGAAATGTTATTATAATTTCATTGTTCATTTTTCCTTGGACACTCATTTCCTTGAATAATAAGTAAAGAGTTAAAGATATATGGGTAATATTTTTTTTTATAAAAATATTTTTAATTCTTAATTTTGACTGTACACTATTATTAAAAAAAATATTACATTTTTAACAGCCCTCATTATTGTTTGTTGTTTTGTGATATCATTCCACAAATCAATAATTATTATTATTATTTATTAACGTCTACTTAAATTTTACTACTTAACTTTTAACTTGGACTTAATGTCTAATTAACGTTTTGCAACTCAGGCTAATCAGGACGGGTTATCTACAGGTTACCACCCTTTTCTAGCCAGGGTGGGATTTTAGGACGTTATTTAGTGAATTTCATCACTAAATAATTTTCTTTGCCCAGGCAAGAATCGAACTCGCCACTCTAGTGGCAAAATCAATAAGACAATCTTTATATGTGATAATGAGCCAAAACTCGACTGGGGGGGTGTTTAGGAGAGGAAAATATAAAAAAAATCAAATTAATACTTATTAGAGGTACAAAACTTTTGTAATTAGCCAATTTGATTTACCTTAAAAAGATGTGTAAATTACATTCTATGACATTTTTTGATCTAATGTATTATAACAAACATATCATATTTTACGTCAAAATGAAGTCAATTAAAGCATTTTATTTAATAAGAGTACAAGGACTGCTTTGGCTTTTTATGAAGAGTTGAATAAGTTCACTTCTTTTTTTTTTTTTTGTTATTGATTAACACTACATTGATATTCCAGGTGCTTTGTAAATTGACTGCAATTGGGCTTCACTACAGCTGGCTCTGTGCCCTATGCTGGTGGCTAATGTCTTCAATCCACCTTCATAGAATGCTAACTCAGCTTAGGGATGTCAATCGTGGGCCTATGGTACATTACTATAGTCTCTGCTATGCTGTCCCTGGAGTCATTGTCTCGTTAGCTGTGGCCGTGAGGCCGCATCAGTATGCATCATATTATTTGTAAGTTTTTTTTTTCTTCTTTAAGATTTTAACTTTTTTCAAGATAACTGTCTTAATGTCATTTGCCTTTTGAATACTTTCAACCTAAAATATAAACCATTGACCTTGATGCTCTTTGAGTTACCATTAAAAGCGATTCTCTTTATCTGTCATTTAATAATAATCAAGGTTGTAATAAAAGTGCCTCCACCATGAGATTATATACAATACTTTTCGAGCAGTAATAGAAATTACAAAGGATACTTCATAATAAAGGAACAGCATTCCCTATGCAAGTCATAATATATAAATATTTTTTTCTTGAGTTTTCCTGAAGTTTTTCATATCAAAGAAAAATATGTTTTGATACAATATTGGAACAAACATTTATTATTTATTAGCAATAAGTAAAATGGTATGAAAAACCAGGTTTTTAGAGCCTGGTGATAATCAGGATTCAGGAAACTAGTAAGCAAATACCAGTTGTGCGACAGACACATTTTTTTATTACACCTGTATGAAACAAACATTTTTGGATACTTGGCATATGAACAATGCTGTTTGACAATTTGTATTTCATCCTATCTCTAGACCTGGTTATCTTTAATTTTTTTTTAAAAATGTAGATATCAGTTATGGCATCTAGCCATCAATAAAAATTGTAGTGCATGTACATATATGTGTGCACCCACGTGTGTGTATGAGAACACACACATATATATGAAATTTTTATGTGCCTCATGATTGCCATCTACCAGATAGAATTGATAGACATTTTTGAAGAATCAATTTATGAAGAACTTCTATGGCTGATATATGTTAAGAGAAATTCTCTTAAATGACTGCATATAAGAATAATTTATATCGCACAGAATATTAATTTTGCATGCTTCATTTATACTGTAAACAGTCTTTAGATTTTAATCCCAAACAAAACATATAGTAGATATAATATTGTCATTTATTTATATTTTTTACATTATTTTATTCATTACTAATTCAATATTTGTTTTATGTAGCTGCTGGATTTCTCTACATGAATCTGTTATATGGAGCATGATTGGACCCGGTTGTGTTATAGTTCTTGCCAATATTTTGGTTCTTACATTATCCTTGAGAGCAGCATTCACTGTAAATCAACATATAGCTGCTTATGGTGACCTCAGGTAAACTAATGTTTCTTGTATCTATTATGTTAATTTTTATTTATCTTTTTTTTCATATTATATTTATAGTATAACCTTAATTGTCCATGTTTGCATTTAACTGTACTTACACTTCTTACTATTTCCCCATTGGCAACAAAATATTACCTTAATAATATAAATATTTATTGTTGTTAAGTTTCGTTATAATTCAGAACCTCTATTGCAAAGAGCAATATAAGCTGTTTCTTAAATCTTTCATATACATACATTTAATATTTTTAATTTCAAGGATAGATCACTTTGATGACATATTTGCTTTGTCTCTCAACTGTTACAAAAGTTATCAAAAACTAAAAACTGATAATGTTTATTTCAGTAGGCAGTGGTGTTGTTAATATAAATAATATTAGCTAATAAGGAGCTTTTAAACAAAAGAACATTAAAATATAACTTAAGTTACTATATATACAGTCGTATATGTATCTATGTTACATTTATTAAAGTGTTTGCTCCTCGTTACAGAGCTTTCTTTTTTCTTTTTTTTCATCTGCAATTTGTATTTTCAGAACTCTAGTTTGGATTAATGTGGGAATCGCCCCTCTAGCTGTGGGAGCTTGGCTTGCATGCCTCGTGAATGCGACGGAACATGGGCCAGGGGCATCTTTGTGTCTTGCTCTCTGTCTTCCTTTGCACTCTGGATGCCTTCTTATTGCTGAGGCCTCTACAAATCATCGCCTTAGGCGGTGGGTTCTATCACTGACAGGTGGAAAACCACCACCTCCTCCACCGTCTGTCTCTATCACCAGTCCAAGCCCAGTATGTATGACTTTTTAATTAAATTGGTAGTAAAGTTATAAATGTAAAATAAAATTAAAAAAAGTTCAGGTGAGCTAGTCTCTCAGTGCTTATCCTTATTCTATATTCTTCATTTATCCTGCATTAATACATTGCATGCTTGGGAGAATAGAACTTTCTTAAATGAACAAGCAACTTTTTCAAGGCAGACTACGAGGTTTTTGTATCCATTCATTTTGCTCATTAGTCGGACTATTTGAATTGCTTTTATTTTCTCAAACTTTTTTAGTTGGCTGAAACTAGATCAAATGTCTTATTGTTGAATATATTAATGGTAAAGAATCTTTTTGCCATGTATGACAACAGGAGCCTTGCTAAGTATCAATTAAATTAGGATATTCTCTCAATCTTCTATTTGCATTGCCTTTTAGCAATCAAAATGTCCAATAACTTTGGTCCAGATGAAAGAAAAATAAATTGTACTCTTTAGTATATAAGCTAATCTAATCCACATGAGAGGAATTATCTAGTCGAAATTTGCCAAGGAAGTATACCTTCACCAAATTGTTTGTAAATATTTCTGTTTACATAGCTAAATATTTCTTAGGCAATCAAATTCGGATTTTCTTTATGATTTCGGATTTCTTTATACTAACAGATTGCTACTATACAAACAATTTTAATTATTAATTATTTACTGGTGGTGTTTTCTATCCTTAAATCCTTCATTTATTTTCAAAACAGGATTTCAGGGAGTAAAACCTCTTTGAACCTGACTATGGGAATTGTTTGGAAAATTGTTTTGATATTTTCCATCACTTCAGCCAATGTCATTCTGCTGACTTATGCTGTTATCTTCCAGGAGCTGTAGGGATGTATGAGAGTATTTGAAAAATAATAATAAAGTATTTATAATCTTTTATGAGAGTTAACATGTTGACCCTTCAACACCTGTTAGTGTTGCTTCAATTCATCATGTATCCGTCTTGCCATCTAGAATGATTTTACCTCATACGGCTTAGCCACCAACACATTATAAAAAGAAACATTTTAATTCTCTATATTTCTTTAACTTAGACATATTTTTAGAGCAATGTTTCGTTTCCATTAGTAACACCTGATCAGATCTTGCCCCTTAGAGAAATCAAAGCAACAGTCACTGTAAAATACCGGAGGGATTTGAATTTAAATCACAAATTAAATTTTGGTAAGTTACATTATCCCTAATGTGTAAAAAATATTGAGACACAATTTTTGAGTTCAACGTTTTCCACGATCACCACAGATGTTACCATAACATTTTATAACTACATTTTTTGGTTTTTCTTCTGACCAAGTATATTATATTTTCCAGTTGCAAAGGTGTGGAACAACAGCAACAACTGTTGCTAGAAGGCATCTTGGAATTTCCAATTCGAGTACAACTTCAACAACCAAAACTTCAAGCAGTCCCTACAGGTTTATATCACATCCTATATTTTCTTTATGTATTTCCTATCACAACAATTGTGAACCATTGAGTTCTAGAGTCACAGTATACAGAAATAGAAGTGGCTCTCCTGTTCAATGTTTAACAGGTACTACCTCTATTTCTCCTCCTGAGAGAATCTATTACTCTTTTTTTTTCTCATTAATTTTTTATATTATTTAAATTTTGAAGTTAATTGAGCATTAGTAAATCCTTTTATTAATCCTTTTCCCTTTGTTAATTTAAATAATGTTATAAACTGATAAAGTAAATGAATTCTGTAACTAGAAATAAATAATTGTAGTTACAGGTAAGAAATTTCTTTGTGAAATAGAACACCACTTCTTTCCTTTAATTGATATATTTCGAAACCAATTTCTCCATTGAGGATATATTTGTTTTACTCTTAATAATTTTATTTGCTTCAATAATCTCTCAGAATTGGGTAGTAATTTGCTATGCCGGAACAATATTTTTTCTAAAGATATAAATAATGGATCCATCCATGATTAAAAGTATTATTCGTCTTAATTAAAGTGTAACCTCCATCTACCTCATTCCAATCACCGCTGATGCGGGGTATTGATAAATAGTTGATCAGTGATATTTACTCATTTTGAATTTTTACTAATGTAGCAAAATTACTGAGTCAGAATCTGATCAAAAATACTAGAGATATATGGACCTTGCCATCAAAATTTGTCCAAATATAAAAATGAGAAGTGAATTATCCACAAATTAAAAATAAATTTTGAAAATTCTAAACTACAGTATACATTATTTGTTAAATTTGCAATATTTCTAAAAATAAATTTTATGCCTTAGAAGCGACAATCAGCTACGCAATACTTCAACAAGCACTAGCAACTATGAGCAAACAAGCGAACGAAGAGTAGCTCATACTTCTGAATCCGATTCTGAAGTAAGTATATTTTGTCATTGTATGTTTTATGAACCAAAACTTCTATTAATTTGTTTTTTTTAATTGATTTTTTTTTTTTAAATGCAAGCAAATCTAGAGTTATATTAGTAACATTTCATTTGATTATTGATTAAACTGAAAAAGATGGACACTAAGGGATAGTGGTCATCTGAGAGCATTTAAAATTCTCAGATAAATAAAACAGAATGGCAACTTAATAATAGGAAGTGAAAAAACCTCATGTGGCCTTACTTGCTTCTAATAGATAAAAACTAGTTTTTCTTTCTGAATTTTTATCAATAATTGTATTATTTATAGCTAATCGAAAGTTTACTATTATATTTAAGTAAAATAAACGTTTTTGAACAAACTTTTAATATAACCCCTCCAACCTTAAAACTAACATTGCTAACTAAGTTCAGGGAAAGCTTGGATCTGGCTGAAATGTTATTTCAAACCTCATCCTGTTAAAAAAAAGAAAATGTGTTAGTATCATCTCAAAAGAATTCCTTCACACTCCTATGGTTTCTGGCTGTGATAACTTTTTGTTGATAGAAATGGAGAAGTTCATTTAATAAGATTGTAAAGCCCTACTCCTTTCTTTTCTTTTTCACTGTCATACTTATCCTGGGCTTTCAAAGTTCTTTCTCTTTGTAGAATGTTAATAGAATGGAGTTAAACATAACAATATCAGCATGTAGAACAATGTAGAGAAAGTGAGGTTCAATTAGGAAATAGAAGTTATAAATCAGAATATTTACCCCTCAGTTGACCTTATTAAAAAATAGAAATGATGTGGTGTCTTGACTTTAAGTCTTGGGACTTGCTGTTCCATTATACCCCCAATCTTCTGCTCTCAAAATGGATTTAAATCAATCCTTTTTTTTAATTTAATGGAATTTAGCTTGGAATAATTAACTATTAATAATTTAATTAGTTTTTATTTTAGAGAAAGAGATTTTTATTTTACAGTCTGCTGTTGCCCAACACCTGGGTATCTGGTTGAGTATTTTAGCCTGAAAAAACCTTTTTCTCCAAGTCAAAATCTTCAAATACAATGCCCCACATTGATCGTTTGAAGCGGCAAAACATTTAATGTCAGTTCAACTCAAAGTTGAAGTCTTGCAATACACTAAATATGTCCTAAGGCACTTCAGAAGATATCTTAGATGACATTCTTACATCTTACAGATTACACAAAACTCTCCCTTGTAGGAATACATTGAATTGAAATGTTTGAATTTTATATAGTTACAATACATTATGATAATGTATAGTTTCATCCATTATGGACCATTTTTACCATAGTATTTAATGATTTTTGTTTTTTTATTGAAATTTTCCTTAATCCGACATCCTATCAATTATCTAGTTATAACTTTCATGAATGAATTCTTATTTGTTTAATAGCTATTAAATTAATGTAAAGTATGCATTGCAGGGTTCTGAGCGTAGCCTAGAACTTGCATCGTCTCATTCGTCTGACGAAGAAAGCAGTGGAGTTAGACGCCAAACTAATTTGAATTTAAGGGAGCCTCCTCATCTTAATATTGATACTGGCCTCTTCCAACCAATATACAGCTGGCCTGTATATGTTCATTCTGCTACTCAACTTCAAGGTTGTGTTTTATTCTAAATTTATGTGAGATTATAGTTTGATTGTATATGTTTAATTATAGATGTTTCCTGTTTGAAGTAAAAAGCTATGTCCCTGATTTGCTACTCATATTTTTTTGGTAACAGAAGAACGAGCTCTTGAAATGTTGCACCAGATAACCACTTCTCTTTTAATCAATTGTACATTTTGAATAAAACAAAATCTTCATAATGACTAATATTTAAAGGAAATAATATATTTATTAATAATTGTAAAACTCTTTTAACTCTATTAAATTTTCCTTATCGCTCATTCCCAACTATTTATTTATATGTACTTATGTATATAAAAATAATTAATTGCATGCTCGTTTTATGTCTCAAGGAACAAATTTTCTCTTCTTATTTATTTTTGTAATAAATATTTTTCCCTAAGAATTTTTTTTTCTTTTTTTGTGGCTGCTCAAACAGGACATATGGCTGAATTGCAAAACATAGCAGGTTTTAAATTTATTTAAATTTCTAATCACATTTAATTTAATAATTAAGTTTATACATATAAATTTAATTTACTTTGACTGCATTTCAGAAGAAAATGGGAGACACCGATGGACCGGATCTACTATTTCTGATAATGAAGCCTCAGGAAAGATCAATAATGTATATAGTGATAGTGAAGAAAAAGCGAGCATTGGCGATAAGTACCTGTTTCCTTATACAGGTTAGAGACTTTGTAATATATATATAAGAGTTAATTTGTCAGAGTGCAAACATGATTTGGTTAATTTATTATTTGTTAAATGTAATGAAATTATGTTGTGAATAGATATTAGCATATTTCCTTTAAGGGAAATGAGCTATTGCAGAGGTCGTGCACATTTTTGTGTACATTCAGTTATTAACTATAAATGTTAAGTTTCATGACACTGGGGCGCTCCGGACCTTCCCCTATTGAGGTCCTACTCATGACGCGATTTTTGAAAAAGTTTCTCAAATTTCCATCGATCCTACCCAGGAGATGACGAAAATGAGGTCCATTCAAAATTATATATTTGTTTAACACTCTAGTGGTTGCAATTTTGTTTTGACCATTACCAAACACCATATTTAATCATTTTATGTAAAATGAAAGATCGAGTTTGTTATTGGCTGAAATCGGACCAGTGGGAAAAGGGAATTTTGAAAACTTGAAATATCTCTGTTACTATATGTCAGATCAAGAATTTTTTAGAACCAATCTCATTTCAAATTAAAGGATCTATAAATATTGTTCTATACATATTTTCTGTATCATGAATATTAGCAGAGATTTTGGATTTTATAGTTTTCCTCTTTCAGTAAACCCCCACTCCTACTCATGTTATATTAACCCTCCAAAGCCTAGAATTTTTTTCTGTTGAAATTTTTGATTATTTTGGCATTTTTAAGTTTATTGGAATATAATATATACATTTATACCAAATACTGAAATTTAGTACTGATGGATTATGAGATAAGCCCTGTTGCCGTATGGCAACAGTAGGCTCCTGAAGACAAAAAACCTGTAAATATTGAAAATTGGAATTCCATAATAAAACACTTTAATATATACATTTAAATTTATTTACATATAATACAGACTAATGTAAATGCATATTCTAAAAAAATTACATATTTTTATATTATTTTTTATGGTAGGCGGCAAAGTGAGGTATACAAAGTCCAACGTCACACTTTATGCATTTTGTTCTGATTATGGATTTGCATGAAGTAAACCCACATCGTCTTTTCTTCTCAATCGGTCCAACTAAGTGATCAAGCCTGTCATACTTTATTTCTTCGTTTTGACGACCTGGTTGAACAAGGGAAAATCTGGATGCTGTCGGACCTGGGGTTCGCCTCTCTGTCTTGTATTTTATTAGGTAGGTCTGTGCTAATTCCCGTCGAAATTGTAATTTTGTCATTTTTTTTCCTGATGCCTTACAAATGTTCCAAGCATTGTTGACGGCAGCGTCTAAAAGCCAAGTAAAAATGTCACGACACTGTTGTCCTTCCATCTTACAAGAAATATCCCATCATTTTTTTCTATTATGTAGTCCAGCTCTTTGTTCTTGTTAACAAGGCCTCCATCATCTTCATCAGCTGAATCCTCATCCGTTAGAACCCCAGGATCAGGTGGTGCTATGAAGAGTTTCACTTCTTCATCTGTGTCTGAGAAACTCCCAGATTCTAAAATGTCTAATGCCTCCTTCACAGTACAGTCTGTTAAGATCACTTTGTTACTGAAAAATCAATAAAAAAAAAATCAACAGAAGAAAAATAAATAAAACTCTTAAAAATTTTAAAAGTAAATAAAGACTGCTAAAAAAAAATATTGATGAAAGCCTACTGTTGCCATATGGCAACAGCAACATATACATGAATACTATACGTACATAGAAACTGATATAGATCTAAAACAAATTTATTCACTTTCTAAAAACATCTCACTAACAACTATTTATAAAACTGCACTTAGAAAATGATTAATTATATATATGATGTACTTACAAGATTGAAGAGTCCATATCTGTCCTGATTTTCAATGAAGTGTTAAATAAACTTAAGTACCACCTCCAAATCAGCAGCTAATCTCTTCAGCTATGAACACTGTGAAGTAGAATGCTAGACTGAGGAACTGATGAGGGTTCGGGCCTTCCCAGACCTGTCCAAGCCTGTCAGGATGCCTGTCAAAACATGACTCCATGCGTTGCCAAGTGGCAACTGTAGGACTTGGAGGGTTAACAATAAGCTGCTATATAATGAACCACTTCATTACAATGTTAAATAAGGAATATTGTTTTCATTGAACTTTTACTTTGTGAGATATGTGCAAATACGTTCTGTTGACCCCCCCCCCCCTTCTTTTGTTCTTGAATTACTAAAATTTAAGTAATTGAGGTTAAAATTATTCTGATTCATTACAAATTACAGCACTAATTAATGCTTTTATAATAAAATATTGTAAATATTTTTCAATAAAAAATGCACTAGATGCCGAGGCCTAAGGATTTTACGAATATTTCCAATTCTGCTCAATGCCTTGCACACTTAGAAAATTTGTTCAATTTTTTTTTTAAATTTCACTAAAATAATTGAAAACGCAACAAACAAGCTTTGTTAGAGTTGATTAACTATCTAGCTCTAAGTTTGTAGAAGTATTTTTTTTTTTCTGTTTGCATTTTGTGATAGAATAACCCCCCCCCTCCCCTTATTCCCTCCTTTTAATGGGAATTTTTAATATTTTACTAATGGGTATATGATATTCATGACTTAAGCATACACAGCTTAATGGTCTCCTAAAGATCGATTAAAAATTTTCTACTGTAATTGTTACCATTCATCATAAAAGAATGTCAATGTCTTGAATATCTAGGAAATGATTTTAAATATTTTGACTCATTGTACATACGTTGGCAATAATATATATTTAAAATACTTTATCAAAATAGATGCCTGTGGCAGTGGGATAATAAATAGTACCAGTGTCTATGAAGCCCTCAAAAAACTCGAGAATTGATTTATATCTGATGCTCATAATTCTTTTATTTCCTTTTTTTCAGCTGAGGAAGATCATAGTGAGGTTGCTGCTGGATCCCCTTCTCCTTTGACTATGCAGCACCACCTCTATCCAAGAGTTCCAATAGCTGAGTGAGTTTTATGTTTTATTTTGTTATACCATTTTTATAACTTATGTTCTTTCTATTCACATAAGTTACTATTGTTATTCAAATTTACTAGTTCACTAGTAATTGAAGAAATAAATAGGCTTCCATTGGGTCGTGGTTATCTTTACAGTGTGTCTGTGCATGTGCATGAACACACATTCACATCTTTCAAATACAGTTTGATAGATCGACTTATTGATTACCATTATATCAACAGTTATAAAAACGTTTTCTTGTAAATTATGTATATTTAATTATTAATTAGTTAAGCACATATGAACATGATACATATATTTAATGTTCACTAAAAAAGTTTAAGCTGTCTGCAAAATTTAATCAAATTCTCTTCGATTTTCCTGAAGTAACAATTTAATAGCAATAAAAATATATTTTGTTCATAAATTAACATTAAAATTATTTCGGAGGTTTTAAAATTGTCATTTGTTTGAGGTTGAAAAGTGACTTATTTATATATAAAAAAAGATTAAATTCTTTACTAATTACTATTGTTATTGTTATTTATGAGTTCTTAAAAATGTTTGTATAATAGTGCAGTTCATTTTAACATATACTTTTGCCATTTTTCATTCACATTCATTGTGTCATAAAATAAAGAAAATATAATTTATTGATATTTTTGCTTCTTAAAATTGGTGTTGGTGTATAAATGCATGAGACTAGCATGCTGACTGCTAAGTAGCAGCTTTTGTCACCTCACCACTTCTTCTGAGATGCCTGGAAAGCTGTGATGCATTTTTTCTCCAAATTGTGCCACCAAAGTAATGTTCATTTAGAAGCCATGACAAGAAGTAAAGGCATAGTAATTATTTCATCATGCTTTTCTGTCACAATGTACCATTCATTGTTTGATAAACAAAATAATTTAACCTATCTATCTTATTTAATTTTTTTTCTGGTCATTATCATTGCTGTGCTGGTTGCTAGTCATTTTTACTGCTGGCTCAAATCCAGTGAGCTTTATTTACACATCTGAACTTATACTACTAGTAAAAGTTTAAATGACGTATTTTCTTTGATTTCACTTTCTCATTGGTCATTGTGGTTTGCCTCCATTATTACTTGAATTTCATTGTCATGAATTTTAAGGGGTATACTTTTTGTGGAAATCACTCTTGTGGAAATTTGGTGAACTATTCTTGCTCTGAATTATTTATACAACAAAATTTAAAACAATTTGGCCGAAGCTTTATTTGCATTATTTCCTCTTTACAGTAAGTCTAGACAACTAAAACTAATCTTCCTATAAGTTCAGTTTTCTCCAATTAGCCAGAGTGAGAATGCCCTTATGTGTTTGAATAGTCAGTAAAAGTAAATAGCATTCAACAACATGGGAATTACATAGGACATAAATTAGTATTTCTTACTTGGTCCTTGAAGGAGCTGGGTTTTTGACTCCATCATGTTTGATCAGTCTCTAGCTAGGCTGCTACTGCTGCATGGACTTCCTTTCCCCTACTTCCTCATGTGCTGTATAGAATTTTCTTGAGCAGTCTGACAGGTTCCCTTCTTTCAATATGTCCTAGCTACCACAGCCTACTCTTTTTGATAACACGTATGACATCAGATAGACAATAGAATTCTATTTGCTTGACATTGCTTCTGATGTTCCTTAATGATTCCAAAAATTTTTGTCAGGGCTCTTGTTTCCCCACACCAATAGCAATCTTGTTATTTTTTGTTAGAGTCAATTTTTCAGTGCCATATATATGTCTAAGGGTTTTATATATCACTAGTTTTGCTTTTGGAGAGAGGTTTTTTAATCTTTGAGCTTCCTGCAGTTTTTTCAAATTTGTATAGTTACTTGATAATATTATGATAGTAGTATTATAATATTTCCATCTGTTAGAAAAATGCATCATTTCATTTAAGGTAACCCTAGGTAAATTTCAAAGTGAACAGTCATCTGTGAAAGAAGATAATCACACGGACTAATGATAAGAAAGCTTATAAATATGGTGCTGGTAATATACATCCTATTGGTTAGGTACTGTACAAATTAGAAACTAATCTTATTTAAATGCTGTTTTAGTAATAAGCCAAGAGAAATCATAGATTAAAACTAAAAATATTAATACTCCACTAACACTACCTTCCTATCTCAAATTGTATCATAAATATAATACTGTGATTTTTTTTTTTTAAAACTTTAACCTTCCAATAAACTGATGTTTCCTTTCTTGAACACATAAGAAAAGCCCACACTTTTTCTAACCTCTTTTTTGAATACCACTCTTATTCAGTTCTAAACATGTTACTCTACATTAAAAAGAAAGCTGGAAAAATGTTTTTGAATATCAGGAATACATGTATAAATCATCATCCATGTATAAATTTTTAACTTCTTATCTTATTACTTTTTTTGCCAATTATTTAATTTATATTTATGATCTAAAACAGTGTTCATACTGCATTCATGTGTATTTTTTAATAAAAACCAAAATTAAACTTGAAGAAAGGTTTTTAAAATTTTATTTAAGGGGATGTCGATACAGTCAATTGAATTGGGAGTCATTCTCAATTTCATTAGAAATAATTAACGAAAAATAAAATGAGTGTTGACTTGTCTAGTTAAAATTATTGATTGTGGTGTACATTGAGATAGAAAGATGTAGTCAAGAAGTAGTTGTATTGACACAGTTTTGTCATAATTATATCAATCACTTTATAAATAATGTGGTTTGAAGTTATCATTAAAAAATAGTTCACAGCGTAGTCATAGTTATATTTACACTTAATTTAGGAAGAAAGCAATACTTAATATATTTCGCATTGTAATGCTTTTTTATAACCTTGCATTAAAGTTGTTTCAGATTTAAGGAAACTAGCATAATGGTTGAGGTACTTTTACTACTTTTTCTTTAATTTATTTCTAATGAATTTTTCTATGCACTCACTTACACAGGGAATATGAGGTATGTTAACTAGTTTTTTTATTATATTTCTAAATATGAAAATTTACATTTATCAAGCTGTTCTTTTTATGCTCAGTTTAATACATTATATGTGTAATATTTATTAGGAGGAATTCAAACTTGCTTGATTTTGTTTTTTGAAACTCAAAGTTCAAATCAATGAAAAAAAATATATGGTTTGTCTTGTTAATTGATTTACTTTCATAAAGATGTTTCAATCCACTGCTCTTCTCATTTCTAATGCAAAGGTTCTTGGATATTTACCATATCATAATATTTCTTGCTAAAATTTTGGCAATATACTTCCAACTTCCACAAAAATCCCAGAGAGTATTGAGGAATCTGGGAGCTGTCCAATGAAATTTGCCCAAAATGTGGTAACTTAGACCATACCAAAGCTCTGAGCATTAATTAATACTGTATTGTTTATGATTGGGATTTTAAGGTGAATGGCTAAATCATTTATCCAAAAACAGAGAGAAAATGAAATGTATAGCAATATTATTTCTTTTGTACCAGGAAACATCCTTTATTTCAAATTAATCTCAAATATATTAATATCCTTCATTTAATAGTTCATTGAGAAAAAGAACAGCTTGAAGATGTTTAGCTCAATTAATAGTTTGTTGGATGTGTATGAAGTAGATTTTACATTTTTTAGTTTGAATTAATAGATATTAGTATCTGAGAAACATTTATTTACTTGGCAATTAAAATACAATATTAAATAAAATATATTCTAAACTGTTAAAGATAATAAAGGATACAGACTTTTTATTCAATACGAACAATAAAATTCCTATTAGGTACAGAGAATTTAACAATTTTCTCCTTTCGTATCCCTGAAGATCTATCTTCCCCCTAAACCAATTTTACTGTTAATTGAAAATGGAAATTCATTCTTCTTTCTAAAAATAAAATCTGTTTCAAGAATAATATACGTTCTGTTCAAAATGTATCATGCCACAGACACAATTGCTTCCACATATCTAGAAAATTTGACCAAATAGAATTTTTGTCACCAGGGTCTTACCACACAACCTACATAATAGTTTATTTAATAAAAATACCCATCGTGCAGGGTCTGCTTAAGCTAGCAGATTTCCCATGTGAAGTTTTGCAATAGATAAATCTACATACAGGTAACACTTAAAAACACCTGAATATTTTGTTTGTTTATTATTATTTACATCCACTTTAAGCTACTATGGCTAATCGAGACGGGTTATCTACAGGTTACCACTCTTTTCTAGTCAGGGTTGGCCTAAGGAGTTTATTTAATGAGTCTGTCACTAAATAAATTTCTACTGCCCAGGGTGGGAATCGAACCCACCACTCTAGGTCTACCACACAAGATTAAGACCAACACCTTAACTCGCACGGCCAACCTGAGCCCCTACCTGAATATTAAGTGAATAAATACAAATGATAATGAGAGCCTATTTTATTTTAAAGTGAACTTTAGTGTTGGACAAGACTATTCAAGACATTTTCTTAGTTTTTGGATGTTTCTTCTTATTTTCAGATAAGAGGGAGCATTTGTTTATTCAGCTTCATTCTCAACATTTGCATTAATTATAACCAATAACAATTATAAGGCCTTTAATTCAAAGCATAGATTGAAATGGCCATTCTCAGGTACTGATATTTTCTTTAAGAATTATCATTAATTTTATTTACTTATTGAATGTCCACAGGAAGCCTACGAGTGAAACTCCAGTATGATCTGTAAATAAGTAAACTTTATTTATCTTATTTTGTTTTGTGAAATATTTTAGCTTTACTTTTACTCATTTGTCAGACTGAAATTGAACAAAATTATTTTAGTGTTTAGTCTAATTTCCATGCATTTCCAGAACTCATCACACATTCACAATATAAAAGTTCCTCACCACTTTTACAGTGCCATTTAATTTGCCATTAGTATGTAATCATACATGACTAATAATAAATAATGCTTTCAAATAAATTGTAGTTTTTACTTACTTTTCAGTTCCTATTTTTTTTTTAATTGAAAGATGATCAGTTTCTTTAACCTTATTTCTTAGAGGTTTGAAGTACTAATTTATTTTTCTTGTTGAGTATGATTATAGATGTAATAAACTTATGGTTCATTTTTTTATTGAATTTGTTGAATGACTTTTTTATCAGAAGAGCTGCCATGAATGGATGCTGATGGGTTATGGAAGTGCATATATATTTAATCCTAGTTTTATTTTGAAATAGTTTTTAATGTAAAATTATTTATGAGTTTACAGTTTTTGTTTTTATTTTATTGACTGATTTTTTTTTTCTTTATTAACATGACAAAACATTCCATGCTGGTTGTGATTTATTTATTTATATTTTACTTTTTTTTATAATTTTATACGATCTTTAGTTTTAAACTTTTAAAAATTGTATCTGTGTAAATAGGTTAGTATTTATGATTGAGAATTTGTTTTAAGTGTGATAATTTACACTGTTAATAGTAGATATGTTGATTCTTATTGTGAAGTATTTATATATAAGTATTTGTCATTTTCTAAAAATATCATGAATACTCATTATATTGCTGAAATTGTTATTTGAAGTAAAGAGAAGACTGATGCACGTTATTATTAATGCAATTAAGAACTAATTATGAGGAGTTAATGTTGAAATCCATGGCTTGTTGAGTTCTTTGTCTCGATTACAGAATAGTGTAGCATTCAAGTATTTTGGTTTGTTGAATAGTGGTAAGTTTATTTAGTGGTTTCAGGAATTGATGTTTTGATAGGCTTTTGTATTGTATATTTCAGCTCTTCTCTTTTACTTCGATCATATTTACAGTTAAATTTTTAAAGAATATTTGTAATATTATATTTCATTTCCCCCCCCCCCCCCGAGTATTATAATAAATGATCTTATACTTTCTTATCTGTAATCTTGAGAACTACTGCAATTATTCTCTATGCTTTAAAATATGTTGTATAACTCAACATATTAAATGGGCAGTTCTATGTTAATAATATAGTTAAACGGAAATAATGAAAGTTTAGTACAAATTTCTGATCAGTTTTTCTACGAAACATTTGATCGAAATTAATATACTAACTACAGTAGAACTCTTTTTATATTCAACAGTTTTTAGGACCAGAAAATACATCATAAAATAAAATGTTTCTCATTAGACATAGTAACTATTGATATTCTCTGGTTTGAAATGGAAATCCCGTCTTGAATGAGTATCTTCATTGCATCATCCACCAACCAATGATATAAAATTATTATGTATTATAGTATTATAATAGTTTCATTAATTTCAAAATACGCTTTACTAATTTAAAAAAAGAAAGAAATCATACTATACTCCCTTCCCAATCATTCATTTTCCATAAAATTGCCATCTACTTTTAAAAAAAAAAAAAACTGTCAGCTGTATGGTTTAAACAAATATGTTCAGTGTGATACAACTTTGGTAATACTAGTTGACTTGATATGAAGTTTATTCATCTCAATTTCTTATCCACAACATAAAATTCAGTACATTTGAAGTCGAAACAAGTCTAAATATAAATTAGTCTTTTTAATTAAAAATGGTTTTTACAACATATCATAAAAGTGCATGTACCATTTGATTTGCACCATTGATTCCCTTCAATTTATGTTCTGTACACTTTCGATTATAGACTTTGCTTTGCCTCTTTATGTCTCAAATTTTCAAATTTTTGAAACCAAATATATTGTTAAGCTGTTTAAGTAGGATTGAAAAGTGTTATCATCCAAAATACATAAATCAAGTGTCTCAAATATGTAAATGCAAATTTTGGTTTTAGACATGAATTGAGAGGAAAATAAAATAATTAACCATAAAATGAAAATGGAAACAATAAACCATTTATTTTACAAAAATTTCCAGCATGATTTTTGTTCATTTTCTTTCATTTCTAGTATTCTAACTAGAGTAATTAGAGCTCTACTGCACATCCCATATTTTAAAAAAAATATATATCAAGAAAATGAAGAATTGCTTTATAAATTTTACATCCATAGAAAATGTATTTGTGTTCTTAGACATTGTCTTCGCTACAAATTGTCCTGGATTGGTGTTGTATGTCACTAAATACTGAATTGGCACAATATATTAGTTCCTTTGGTAGTTCTCAAGAGAATTAGTTATGTTCTTTTTATAGATTAACGTTTTATTTTTTCTCCATAATAATTCAGATATACTGAATTGAAATTAAAATATTTTAGTGAAATGTCAATTGTAAATTCTAATGACAATATATTCGGGCTATAATTAATGAAGAGCTGCTCAGAACTTCTCAGATATAGGTTTTTATACATAAATTAAATCACTTTTCTTATGAATCATTCTATCAGCCTTATGCTGAAAGTGCTATCTCTTTTATGAGTGTTAATATCTACTGATATACGTGAGGATAGTATGAGAGATAAAATAAAAAATGAATGTATCATAATAACTTTAAACTTTTACCCCAATCAGAATTTCCAACGAAAACATTTTTTCCTGTAACAAACTGGACCATTGACTGAAAATGGCAATGCATTTAATAAAAATGTATATATTTTAACTTAATCATACTCAGATCTTCTGTTCACTTTTATATGGCCAGTACTGCCTTTTACTTAAATAAGCTTTTAATTTTTTTTTGAGAAGTTTATATATTTAAAGTTTTTGATATCTATATTTAAAACATAGTATTTTAAATATCAGTGCCTACTCGTTTAAATTAACTTTTGGCGAAATTTTGAATTTTGTACTTTTTTAGACCTTTTATTTTAAGAATATTCATTCAAAATCTCTTTGTCCATATTGAGAGAAAACCATTATATTAGGAATTAAAGTAAGTGCAAATGGGTATTGTTGCTGCACTACAATATTGTGTGTATTTCATTACAACCATCCGTCTTTTAAAAAAATAATGGTAGCTTAGGACAAGAAATATTTTTCGGAAAGATTTTTAGGATAATTTCTAATTTTTAAGTATCTATCCCATCGATTATTTGTTCAATTATTTTAGTGCCAAGGTGTAATAACTGCCATGAAGGAAAAGAAAATTTGCCATATTTCATTTCAGGTTAAGAACACAACAGCACATTTTTTAGCCATACTTATTGAGTAAATTGAGCTTTACAAATTTTAAAAGATATTTTTATAAGATTCCTCACTTTTTGTACATGAGTAAATAGGAATTTCTTCAGCTATATTTGTGCTTCTATTGTTTCTACTTTTGTATAATTTTTGGAATGGATTATAAAATTGTATATTTGTCACAGCATAAACATTTTATTAAAATAAAGTATATATATACAGTATTTGTTTTATTGACTTTTCCTCCAATAGGAATGAAAACGACAATATTTTTGAATGAAAATAAGAACAAAGCACTGTTATATTTAATAAGAGGATTTATATTACACACAATATAATACATACCTCTATTATTTGTATGAAATATTTTATTTACATGCATAAAAATATGAATAGGAAATTTGCCTATGTGTAATAATTTTTAGATGCAGGTACCAGTATAAATATAAAAAAATAAATAATAAATAACAATAAATTCACTGTCATTTATGTGGGAAGCTAGACCATTAGTCCCTCATGTACGGGTGGCCCACAGGTTGAAGCATAAGTCATTTAAAAAAGGTCTTATTAGTAGGAGTATAAATTAGTTCCTTGATATTTTGTAAAGGGAATAAATTTACATGATCTTTGGCAGTTAACCAAGGGTAAAAAGTTGAACCTGAGCATGCCAGCAATGCCTAAGTAGCTTGTATGCATGTTGTAAGGCAGCCCAAGTTTTAAACTTCTATTAGCTACTTTTCTGGCTTATTTTATGGTTAGATTCTTTCCAGGAGTGTCTCTTTCAGGCATAATGGTAGAAATAATTTGTTTAATTTTTTTTCAGATTTGAGAGTATATTATACAGGGGGTAGGCCAAATTATTTGATAGAGGGTGGACATTAGTATTGAATACTCCAGTAGTATGACTTGTACTTATCCAATGGTTTTGCTGAAAGGCTTCAGGAAATTCTTCTTTCTTCTATTAATGAGCTTCAATATTATTTCAATGTTTATAGGGTCCATATATAAAAGTGTTTAATATATTTTACTTAGTTGTAGTTAACTAGAACAGTAGTAATATTATAAAATAACTATTTTTTTTTTTAAAAAAAGGCAGTTGGAACCACTCACACAAAGTTAAAGGTTATCTTCAGGCTGTTATGTTTGTGAGATTTGCAGTAGAAAGGGGGTCAGATAGATATGGTGATAAAACTTTTCCTACTATAATTAATGACCCATGGTATTGAATCATATCAAAGATTCTGTATAGGAATGAATTTGGAATTTCTGTAATTAAAATGATTTCAAAGAATCTATTTTTTCCCTGTGCTATCACTTTTACTTTTAATTTGGATAAATTATTTACAGGAGAGACGTATTCAGTTTATCAGACAACATAGCTATAAATTCCTGTAATTGCTTTGTTTTCAATTTGGTTTTAGTCTCTTCAAAAGTTGAGAGGTACCTGCAGACAACATAGCCTTATTGGTCGTAGTTACACCTAGTAAATCAATTCTTTCTAATTGACCTTTCAATCACAATAGATTTAAAAAAAATTATTGAGTTAAGAATGAAAATCTATTTTATCTTGTATGGAAGTTAATCATAATTCTTAGAAATAATTAAATAAACTAGCTTTGGAGTCACAAAAGTTGTTACCAACAAACAGGTTAGTGAGTATTAGTTAATACTCGTAATTGTACTTACTCAAAGGGCTTATTGCATGGAAAAAGAAGATCGCAAAAATTTATAAAAATAATTTCACAATGATGTCACCACCACACATTCTGCTTTATTTCTCCTATAGGAAGAACTCTACATATACCACACTTGTAATGTTTTCTGGAAACTACAGCAAGAGTCATATTATATTTTCAGTTTAAACGGCCTCTCCAGTGTGGACGGTTATAAAGAGGCAACGAGCACGTCATAACTGTAAGGCCCCTGAAGAGGTGGTAAGCCTCAAAACGAACAGCAATTTTGAATAAAATGTCGAGGGAAAGAAGTGTTTTCATTGGTGCCACTAAGCTATGAAAAACACACTTATAATGTTTTCTGGAAATATTGCATGAAATTTATATAATACCTTTGGCAAATATTGGATGGTGTAGAAGTGAGCATTTATTGAAAACAAAACTTACACAAATAACTTAGAGAAAAATATAGAGAAGAGCAATTGTACAAAATAAAATGATTAGTTGTACATGTTATGAAGCATCCATAATAATGGAGATATTTGATACATTACATTTCACTTTTAACCCATTTTGAACATTAATGAACTCGACTTTAGTTTTAGATGGAAGGAAAAAAGAAGAAATTTAATAGATGAAAATCTTGTGAGTAGGACTGGGAGTTTACTGATTTTTTTCAACCCCATTTTATGAGATGGTGGGTGGTGAAGAAAGGTAGGTGGTAGGGCTCGTACATTCACAGTTATTTATTCTATGTGGCAGACCACTATCAGAGCATATACTCCACCTTAAGTGATGGCGTATGTTGTGGCAAGTTGAACTCCAGACACAGCTCAGCAAGCTTCTATATCCATTTTTTGAGGGGCAGAATGTTGAAGGAAGGTGGTATCTCAGGTAAAAAAAAACAAAGGCGTCGTTCCTTCACTGTTACTTATTCTATGTGATTTTCATACCTGAGACCACTTGCCTTCAGCACCCAGCTCCTCAAAAAAATGAATATAGAAGCTTGCTTGGAGTTCAAAATGTACCCAATATATGCTTGTACCGATAATGGAGCATATGCTCTGAAAGCTCTTTGGTGCATCGAATAAATAACTCTGGGGTTTACTGATATTTGAAAATGAATAAAGTATATAACTCTGTTCATGTTCTTGTTATAGAAAATGTATGGAACAATTACCAGCATAATAACAGTTATTTGCAAATCTCTTCTTTAAATCCCACCTGTTCCAATTTCAGCCAAAAACAAATTTTATCTTTAGTTTTACGGGATTCAATTAAATGTGGAGTTCAGTCATTAGAAAATAAACATGGTGGCCACTCCAGTATTATCAGACAAATATTGTTATATGTATGGGGACTTTCAAGTGCCCCCTCCCTCTTACCAGAAGATTTCCGTTTTTCATGACCATCTGAGACATATGCACACTTTCAATTTTCCTTTAATAAGGATCCTTTGTAAACAACATGGTTTATTTAGTCTCAGGTGATAGTTGTGCTAGTAGGAGTAGGGGTTTACATAAGACTGAAAACTAAAAAAATGCAAATATCTCTATTAATATTCAAATTAGAGAAAAATGTATAGATGAACAATGATAGACAATTAAATTTTCAATAAGATTGGATATGTAATATTTTCTGATCCTGCTTATAATAATAGAGGTATTTTGAATTACCCCGCCCCTACCGCCTAATCCATATTCAGCAGGCAACGAATTTGTTCTTTCGTTTTACAAAACAAGGAGTTATTTTGGTAAAGATGAAAGAAAATATACGCTAAAGCCCGTAACAGAATACATTTTAACTGTATATGACTACAGTAATACTTCTATGAACATACTTCGCTTGTGTGTGTGGGTCGCGCGCGCGCGAGCGCGTGTGTGTGTCGGAAATCTACATAAAAAACAAATACTCGAAATAACAAAATAAACAACATTTGTTATGTATATTTTTAAGAAAATCGCACTTTTTATTAGAATTTGTAAAGATACACGAGTGAGTTACTTCAATTCCGAATTAAAACAAAAAAAATATCCATTTAATTTTCTAATTGGCATATTCTCGTAACAGATATCCAGCACAGATATTTATTTAATTGTATACAACTATATTTCATTTAGGAAACTATCCAAGAAAGCATCAAACCATTAATTAAAGTCTATCACGATCTAAATTATACATAAAGACTTATTAATGAAGAAATTCTAAATAACAGGTTGTGAAAGCAGGTTTTAATTCCTGCTGAAATAAGGTTTTAATTTCTTTTTTTTTTTGCAATATATTATTCACCAGCCGATGGATTTCACTTTCCAGTTCATTGCCGCAGGGGACAGTTGGATATTTCGTGTTTAATAAATTGGGCTGTGTTATTTGTTTTGTTGTTTGATTATGCACGAGTAAATAATCAAATTAAGCTGAAACTATGAAGCACCTTAAACTCCAAGGATGACTATAGGACACAAGATGTTGAGTCCTTGACCAAAAGGTGATGCCAAGTATAGGTATGAGTCAGAGGCTAGCCGGGAGGACGACTGGCATAAACATCCCCTCGACCCTGGTTAGTCACCTCAGGAAGGTCTGTCCACTTTATCACAATGCTCCAATCATCTGCCTTACATCATGGTCTAGTTAGACTCGACGGTGGCCAACACAACAACTTGAGGATGTGATAGTGATGAATAGTTTCCTTATCACCATGCCCAATTTAATCGATGTAATTGTTTCATTGTCTAGAACATGAGAAAAAAGCATACGTTACTTCCTGAGATCACTCAGGATCTTGACTCCTTAAACATTGGCTGCATTGGAATTCACATTACATCACATCATTTAGTGAAGAAGAAAAAGGGGGAAAAAAAGTTTTCCTTCAAAACAATTTTTTTTTTCTCTTAACAAATATTTAAAATATACTTGTTCAATTTTTTGAACAATATTTTTTTACAATTTTTAACGCCCAGAGGAGGTAATTTTGATAGAGTTGGGCTTCAAGCTTCGGCGAGGACTCAGAATGTTCAATTTAATAATCGAAATCTACTTTTGAAAACCATAGAAGGTTTGATTTTCCACAAGGGCTCCAATGTAGATGTCAAATTGGTTCAGAGCTCACCTCTCTATGCATTTCTTGGTTCCCAACGATCCAAGGACTTTCAATGCCATTCTTATTTTGGAAAACCGGCAATTTGCCTTCTTTCTTGTTACTGGTGCCCACTCAAACTGGACATTCCTATGTATGGTAAAGTTAAACGAGTTGTATTAACTCTTTATCGACTGCTTAGCGTATTAATCGGCTTTTTGACTGTCAACCCATATCAAATGATAGACTATTAATCGGCTTTTCGACTGTCAACCCTCATCAACCGACAGCCTATTAATCGGCTTTTCGACTGTCAACCCTCATCAACCGACAGCCTATTAATCGGCTTTTCGACTGTCAACCCTTATCAACCGACAGCCTATTAATCGGCTTTTCGACTGCCAACGCTTATCAACCGACAGCCTATTAATCGGCTTTTCGACTGTCAACCCTTATCAAATAATAGCCTATTAATCGGCTTTTCGACTGCCAACGCTTATCAACCGACAGCCTATTAATCGGCTTTTTGACTGCCAACGCTTATCAACCGACAGCCTATTAATCGGCTTTTTGACTGCCAACGCTTATCAAATGATAGCCTATTAATCGGCTTTTCCACTGCCAACGCTTATTGACCCTAAGCCTATTAATCGGCTTTTTGACTGCCAACGCTTATCAAATGATAGCCTATTAATCGGCTTTTCGACTGCCAACGCTTATCAACCGACAACCTATTAATCGGCTTTTTGACAGACAACTCTTATCAACCGACAGCCTATTAATCGGCTTTTCGACTACCAACGCTTATCTACCGACAGCCTATTAATCGGCTTTTCGACTGCCAACGCTTTTCAACCGACATCCTATTAATCGGCTTTTCGACTGCCAACGCTTTTCAACCGACAGCCTATTAATCGGCTTTTCGACTGCCAACGCTTTTCAACCGACAGCCTATTAATCGGATTTTCGACTACCAACGCTTTTCAACCGACAGCCTATTAATCGGCTTTTCGACTGCCAACGCTTTTCAACCGACAGCCTATTAATCGGATTTTCGACTACCAACGCTTTTCAACCGACAGCCTATTAATCGGCTTTTCGACTGCCAACGCTTTTCAACCGACAGCCTATTAATCGCATTTTCGACTACCAACGCTTATCAAATGATAGCCTATTAATCGGCTTTTCGACTGACAACTCTTATCAACCGACAGTCTATTAATCGGCTTTTCGACTGCCAACGCTTATCAACCGACAGCCTATTAATCGGCTTTTCGACTGCCACGCTTATCAACCGACAGCCTATTAATCGGCTTTTTGACTGCCAACGCTTTTCAACCGACAGCCTATTAATCGGATTTTCGACTGCCAACAGTTATCATCTGATAGCCTATTAATCGGCTTTTCGACGACCAACGTACACCAGCCCTTAGCCTATTATTCGGCTTTTTGACTGCCAACGTACACCAGCCCTTAGCCTATTAATCGGCTTTTTGACTGCCAACGGTTATCAACTGATAGCCTATTAATTGACTTTTTATTAATTAATCGATATTACTTCGCACACCTTGGTCCTTACGGGACAGTCGGTCCTATTCGATTTTATGTAACATAGTAAACTGGACATTGCCATTCTGTTTTCAGTGAATAAGCTTTAATCCCCACAATTTATATAAAAATGTCATTGTTACTCCAAACAGAAGGTTAACGTTTTACCTAGGTTGAATGACGCGAGGTACGACGTGAACCTAAGGTGTTCCAAATTCAACTCTCCGTTGAAGGGGATTGTTGATTTCATTATTAAATTCAAAGGAAAGACTGAAAACTTAAACATGTAAATATCTAGGTTAATGTTCATGATAGAGAAAGTAGGTATATAACATTTTCGATAGGCAATTAAAGTTGCAATAGCAACGTTCCTACACAATTTTAGAGCCAACATATAGTAACGGAGAATTTTTGAAATTCCCCATCTCACCCCTCCCCCCGTTCTGTTTGATCGTTACCAAATCCGATATTTAAACGTTTCATGTAAAACTAAGTTTGTTAAAGGCTGAAATCGGACTAGGGGAGGTTTAGAGAGGGAAATTTAGAAAATTTAAAATATCCCCGTTATAAATAGGATCGATATGTGTATAGAACCAATAAGATTGCAGATTTAATTTTCTATAAATGATGTTATATATTTTTGATTGCCATGAAATTATATATATATATATATATATATATGTATATATATATATATATATATATATATATATATATATATATATATACTTACCTCTTACCGCTCTAGTGGTCGCATTTTTGGTTTCATCGTTACCCAACTCGATATGTAAGCGTTTCATGCAAAACTATAGAACATGTTCGTTAATGGCTAAAATCTTTTTTTCTTAGATTACTAAAATTAGAGTGATTGAGATAAAAATTATTCTGACTCATAATAAATTACAGTACTATATATAATATTTATTTATTTATTCACGTCCACTTTTTGCAACTTAGGCTAATCGGGACGGGTTATCTACTGGTTACCACCCTTTTCTAGCCTGGATGGGACTAAGGATTTTATTTAATTATTATGTGTTTTAGTTTGTTACATTAAATAATCTTTTGACATTCGTATTACTTATAATTCAAAGTATGATTAATACCCATCGACATACAATTTATGAAGAAACAAATTGTTATGATAAGATGCAAGACTACAAGAGGATTTTTATTAAGGGCAGATTTAGATTTATTGAATACTCTACAACAAAACCATCCCTTGGCAGCAAGCACACTTACACTGCGAAATCTCACTGCATTTACCACCTGAGATATCTTTGAGAAAAAATATCTACTTTCAACTTAAAACCTAAAATCTTTCCGGCATACCCCCGTTCCTATACATTGGGTCAAATAATGCAACTCCATTATTTATAGGTTTTGTGTCATGAAAAGCGGCATATACACATTATATGTATTTCTAGTATATAAGGGATTGTGCTATTTAAATTCGCACCCCACCCCCGCCCATTTGTATGATCGATAGAGATTTGAATAACTTTTTGAAAATCGCATAATGATTACAATTTCAATAGTTTATTTCCTTTAAGAAGTAATTTTTTTTAAAAAATAGAAGTAATTATATTCAGCTATTATTGTATAAAATTTTAATTTCTTCTCTCGTTCAATAACCATGATTGAAATGATTATCTAAAATTAGTTATTATTCAAGAATAAATAAAAGAAAAATTTTTCTTTTTAATTTCAAAGTTGCAATCTTTGTGTCATTGAGAACTGCAGTAAACTACTTTCTTTATGTTTAATTTATTGACTTCCCAGAAAGAAAACAAGAAGTTACGCAATCGTTTTCCTCGTTTTGAAGAAGTAATTAGTACGTCCTTGGCGTCAATAGAACGCGTTAATTTAATTTGTGAGCTGGAAAAACAACTAAATGTAATGCTCAGGTAAATTTATGTAAACTAAGTTTGTTAAAGGCTGAAATCGGACTAGGGGAGGTTTAGAGAGGGAAATTTAGAAAATTTAAAATATCCCCGTTATAAATAGGATCGATATGTGTATAGAACCAATAAGATTGCAGATTTAATTTTCTATAAATGATGTTATATATTTTTGATTGCCATGAAATTATATATATATATATATATATATATATATATATATATATATATATATATATATATATATATACTTATCTGTTACCGCTCTAGTGGTCGCATTTTTGGTTTCATCGTTACCCAACTCGATATGTAAGCGTTTCATGCAAAACTATAGAACATGTTCGTTAATGGCTAAAATCTTTTTTTCTTAGATTACTAAAATTAGAGTGATTGAGATAAAAATTATTCTGACTCATAATAAATTACAGTACTATATATAATAAATAGTTTTCAATAAAATTAATATATTATATTCTGATATATTTCAGTAATTGTTTTTCTTCCCGGCCAAGAATATTTCTATCTATCTATTCAGCTCTAAGAGGTTCTAAAAGACTGACCTGTTGTTTAGAATTCAGACGCTTCCTGTTGTGGAAGCTATTAAAATGTAAATTGACTGGAACATTTATCATTATCATTTGTATTTATTCACTTAATATTCACTGTGGTGTTAAATGTTACATGTACATAGATTTATCTATTCTGAAACTTCACGTGGGAAATCTGCTTATTTTACGCAGCCCCTGCGTGACTGACTTTTTAATAGTATGAACTAAAAATATTAATAAAAAAATAGTAATCCTCCCTTGACAGAAAATGAGAATTAAAAAAAACAAGCAGGCCATAGTTATTTTCTATCCATCAATTTTCTTGAAAGGGAAAACTGCCTTAGTAATAATGCTAACGAAACATTTCCTGGGATTATATTTCTGTTATTTCCATAATCTAAAGTAGATAGTCATTTGCTCATTGAATATTTGACGACCATTTATTTACGATTTGATTAACTCAAGGTCTTTGATTTACATTTTATTTTTCTTGCTAAATCTTTTTCTTTGTCTTGGATAATATTGAGATCTGGATTCTATGTGGGGGGGAGAAGTCTTTTTGGTGACCAAATTACTATATAATATATAAATTGCCTAACTTAAGCTAGAAAAAGGTGGTTTCCTGTAGATAACTCGTTCCGATTTGATACATGCGAGGCAGGCCATCTACTGAGCTTTATTTATTTATATTTATTTCAACAGGTATGCCACGCGTCATGTCAGTGAAAGCTATTGTACATCGACTACAAAACCCTTACACGGTTGACTTCATTGGGCTCCTTTAGGTCGTGGCTATTGAAGCCAGTATCCAAATAAAGAGGGAGTACGGACAGACATTTACAGATTACGAGTTAACTGTAATAGTCGACGCTTCTATTATCCCGAGTACTAGAACCTAAAGCAGCAGACACAAATGGTGGAGATGTGTCATGGAAACCGTCAATTTAAACCTTAGCAACCACATTGCTATAGTCTGTCGCGTCATAGGATGCTAATTAGCCTCAATTTTTAGCAGATTTCCCTTAGGAGAAACCAGCTATTGAGGTAGTACTAATGATGCGGTTTTCGAAGAATTTGAAGCGTAAATACAAAATATTGTTTTCACTGAAGTTTTACATTTTGAGATAAATGCAAATACGTGACGTGCGTGGGAAATCTGCTTAGTTATCGCAGCACCTACGTTTTTGCATTATATACTTAACTGGAGTATACTTCACATCCCGCGAAGCTCCTTGTTATCATGGTACCAAATATGCTTAATATGTCAAATATCTTTACTAGTCGATTTTAATATATTTTTTTTTGGTGTTGCAGGGAAATACACACAATAAGTACATGTTTAAAATTTTCAAATAAAATAGTATACTTTTACCTCTTTTTTTTGCCACTTGAATTTGGCAGTGCACGTTTTGTGACATAAATTCAGTATTATATCCCATCCACCTTATATGATAACAGCTGATTAGAGTTCTATGAAACATTCGGATTATATCAGATACAACGTTAGAACCAGGTCGCAGAGTGGAACAAAGGGAGATTTTTTTTTTAATTATTTGGTGTTTAATATTCTCAGATAAACATATCAAAAAGTATAACAAAATAAAAATAGATTATTGCCCTTTTTAACGAACTATCTACAGTTCATACCACTAACGTTTTGAAAATTCGTCTATTTTGTTTCAGGGATTGATAATAACTTTTATAGTATTACTGGGCATGTACATTCAATTCTGTTACTACAATTAGCCATCATTTATTATCAGTTATTACCAAACTGGTGTTCAGCGCAGTTCCACTTAGCGGCTGTAAGTCATCATTCAGGTGAGATTCTTTTCTTATATTCTGAACTTCATATCCGTTGTCTTCAACGAACTCCTGCGATGTTTTATTCACCGTTGTTCTGCTCTCCCTTTACATTGTTGTTTACTGCCATTAGATGGGTGTCCATGTTCGGCATCCTCCGCTATGACTTAAGAAAACATGGCAAAGGACATTTATATTATCTGAACTATCCAATGTTAAGAGAAATGTGGGATTAGGAAAGTATAATTCAACACACCCCACTATTTTATTATTGTGAGACGTGCTGTAAGACCTCAGTGGAAGTTACTAATTTGTTTTTATAAAACATTCCATTTTGATCAATGCTGGCAAAACCTTCAGGCATAGGCAAGTAATCATTTGTGTTTTGAAATAATTCTTTCCTGCGTCCAGTCCTGGTCTCTAGAGGCACAAAGCCCCCAACGCACCAGACAGAATCTTTGGTTCCACAGAGTGTATCTAATCTAATTTCATAGAGCTCTGTTCTCGTCCACTCAATTCAATACTTTATTGGTGAGACAGCTTTTCATCACTCGTCTTCGACAAAGGCCTTACATTTCTTCCTTTGCTCCTGCCATTGTGTCGTTTTGATGTTTTACTTTATCCAGTAAAAACATTTGCCATATTACTACCTAAATGCATATTAAAAAATTACAATGAGAAATGTATTCCCCTTCCTGAATTCTGATCTTTCTTTTTATAACCCCCCCCCCTTGTGCATCTGCTAAAATTCTGCTGTACTGCCAGCACCCACACGCACAGGAACTGAAACTCAGTGACCTGAACTATATCCAAGTCATCTTTACATCAAGATGCCAAGTCCATTGCCCAACAGTAAGAAATGAACTGCAAGCAGATATCTGTTAACGAGATTTGACTTTTGACTCTTATGCCATAAAAGCTGGCTTCACTTAATTATTATATTTATGATTACTTTAATTATATATTACATACTAATAATAATAATAATAATAGAGAGTCCCAGATTGGCCTTTGACCTTTGAGTTAAACCCCCTGTTCAAATTACAAAACGACAAAATGGTGGAGACCGTCGGTGTCGGAGACCTTACTACCCCACACGAGAGCCGAAGAGTTAAGAAAACGGCCGACCTAGCTTTTGGTGGAAAACACTCTCACACGTTATCCGCCCCGATTTCATAAAAATGCAAATATCTAGGTTAATATTCGTGATAGAGAATAAATGTGTAGAACAATATTTATAGTAAATGTAATGTGCACTAAGATTGATTCTATACAATTTTTCGATCCGACGTATAGTAACGGAAATATTTCGAATTTTAGAAAGTCCTCCCCTCTACCCCCCCCCCTGGTCCCATTTCAGCCATTAACGAACTGGATCTTTCTTTTGACATAGCAAGACGAATTATCGAGTTTGGTAACGATCAAACAAAAATTGCGACCGCTAGAGCGGTAACAGACAAATATATATATATATATATATATATATATATATATATATATATATACATAGATAGATAGATAGATAGATAGATAGATAGATAGATAGATAGATAGATAGATAGATAAGATAGATAGACAGATAGATATATACAGTTTTGAACGGACCTCATTTTCGTCATCTACTAGGTAGGATCGATGGACATTTGAAGAAAAATTTCGAAAATTCCGTCATGAGTATAACCTCAATAGCTGATTTCCCTTGAGGGAAATTTGCTAAAAGGAGACTCAACCAGACTAGGGACAAGCTATTACGAAGTGCTGTATAATAGCTCTATATTTACCTAAACATATACAATAGATATAGACTGGGTTGGCTTGCAAGTCGGGACCACAACGTTACAACCCAACATGAAAAGTAGGAGAAGTGTTCGTGCAAGGTTGGTCCGCCTGGGCGTTGGGCACAATTGAGTCAAACGACTTTTCGGAACAAAATTTTCTTTAGTTATAGGTTAACATTATTTCTTTAATTCGTAAATTAACATCGGCTTTAAATCACTATGGACTAGTGGACTCAATGTGTGCTCCGCGGAATCCCAGGGTTCTGGGAAACCCCTGCTAGGGCTCCACAAGAAAAAAAAATTCAGAACACCTCTTTCTCTTTTTTTCTCTGGTCCAATGTTTCACACAACGTCCGCTCGGGCGACTCTTTGAAGCGACGTTTCCAAAATGAATTCATGGATACAAAATTCTATTTAGCAAACTTGCAAAAGCCCGACCGTATGTCCAACGAGATATATGAATCTTTTTTTAGAAAAGGCATCAGACACTTATATGGAGCCACTGTTCAAAACGACGCCTCTCAACGATTTTGGGTGCAGAACCCGTGATGAATATCCAATCCTTGCCAAAATGCCCCTGAATTTTCTCCTCCCATTCCCAACAACATCCTCGTACGAAAAAGAATTTTGATGGAGCCACGGAAACAAAATACCGCAATTGACTAGATGCCGAACCTGATATGAGACTTCCAAACTCTCTTCTATCAAACCTGATAGCAAGCAATTGATGAAAAATAAAAAAAAACAGTTTCATACCTCCCATTAGTTTTTTTGATCTCTTTTATTATTGTATTTGTTATGTATTAAGTAACTGCTACATTGTACTAGTATAATGATTATTAATAAAGAATGCACACAAAGATATTTTTGCTTTATTTAGGGTTCCGTAATGGATTTTGCTTTTCAAAAGGGTTCCGTCACCAAAACAGTTTGAGAACCGCTGCTGTAGATAATGTGACGATTAGCCATAATAGCATAAAAAGGGCATTAAGAAATAGTACATTACTATAGATAGCTGGGTTATGGACAGGTACTACTACTATAGACAGGGCGAGACTAAAGATTTTGTCACTAAATACAAACCTTAAGCCAATGCTGAAATTGAATTTATAACCTACATGGCCCATTTAAATATTTTACTGGCGGAAATGACAAAATTAGTTCTCCCCCCACCTACTGTTTCGATAATGAATGAGTAACGATACAAAAATAGTTGATTTTGTTCTCGAGATCGCTTTAAGACTGCAGTCACGTAAAGCTCTGAGAGGATTAGAAAGTAATAAGTAAATAAATATAGAAGATTTCTATTGTATTTTTAGTAGTATTGATTTAACAATAACAATTATTCGGTTGTTGATTGTACGACCTCTTTGACATATGATAAGGACCAGCTGTTCCCCACTTCTGGAGAGGGTATATAAGGGAGTGTAGCCGGCCGGCTCGGTTCAGTCTAGAAAAATGCGCTGTCTACTCCTGTTGCTCTTCGCGGTGATCGCCCCCTCCGCCTGGGCTGCCAGGGTCGTCTGCTACTGGAATGGAAAATCATTCTGGAGGGAAGGTAAGCACTTAGAATTACTGGCAAATTATCTCTCCTTAGTGCTTTGGAAAAATAATTGATTTTATGCCATCACTAAATTGCCGGTTGGTACGGTTAAATCACTTTTTTTAAACATATGAGCATTAAAGTAATAATGGACGGTTATTACTTTTTTTTTATTCTTTTTTTTTAATCAGTCAAGGGGTCATTCCTTAACACGAGGCTCCCGAAGCCTTTTAAGAAACCTGGATAGTGATATATAAGTTATTTGAATTAATTACGCATAAATTAGAAGAAAATGTTAAGATGTTCGAGAAATGTATTATAGGTTACCTATAAAAAAATATATATATTTATATATATGCATTAGTGTTTCTCAGTAATGAAGACATAGATCAATATTATTATATTTAGTTACTAATGTAATAAGTAAGAAATTAGTTCTCAGGGATTAAAATATAGATCAATTAGGTTTGAAAACACATGAAATTCACGTACACGTTTTATCTTGTAAACCGAAATCACGACTTCTGGTTTCTCTTTATCAAGCTCATATATGTGGTATATTTACTATTAATATATGTATAAACTTAGAAATTTAAGCCACTAGCTTTTAAACTTTATAATATTACAGATTTATTAAAATTCTAGGCCCACTTTTATCATATAAGGATTAGGCATACATATCATTCATTATTCTTTAAAATAACTCTTCTGGGTGCTATCACATATACAAAATAAACTTACATTTAGCATTCATTCATGACAGAAGTACAAGTGTACTACAATTTCTGTTCATTGAAGTGAATATTTGGAGTCTGAAATAAATCTCTTACAGAAATATTTATGATTATCATTCATTATGTTGGTAACCATAACAACAGAAGTCCTGAAAAACGTATATCAAAATTGTCCTTTACAGCAGTCGAACCCCTAAATTATTAAAATGCATATACTTATAGTTAGGAGAAACTTCGAGACCAATATTTAAAATAATTTATTTATTGTTTAATTTTGTCATTAGTACAACGTCAATAGATGAATTACTATAGATTAATACAATTTGATTCTAAAATACATACAATTTTTTCCCAAGTACACCGAACCACTCACAATCAAGGAAGTTAAGAAACCAAAATTGTCTTATACTTTAAAATCTCTTTTAAAATGCAAAACATGACTAGGCAATTTTTGGATATAAAATATTGATCCATATTAATTTTAAAATCCCTCAGAATAATATAATTCTTGAGTATTTTGAAGATCTAGGACAAAATCTCTTCAATGTTATCACTACATGTAGTGGAATAAGTTTTCTCTTCATTTTAATATTTTAGAAAAATTATTTGTCAACAAAATATAAATGAATGATTTATTAATGTAATTCAATCATAAAACAACTATAATAAGAAAGTAAAATAATATTCTACACAGGAGAAACTATGTATATATTTGAAGAAGAGAAGCTGTATAATTCTCTGTGTAGTCCTGAGTTCAATAAAATAACATAAACTTTCAAATTGGTCTTCTGTAAGATTAGGAATTCTTATGTGTGTATGAATAATAGTTGTTGGTGTGCAAAATACGGTTTCATTCAGTGGAGTGAAAATATTTATTTTCTTCTTTGGATATAATCATTTATTATTCTTGGTGCTAAAAATTAGTTGCTAGAAATATTTTCAAATTTTATTCTTCAATGAAAAAAACTGAAATAATTGTAATTTATGAGATAAGTTAAGTATTTTTCAAACGATCTAAACGTAAAGATTTGCAATTCAATTTAATAAATGAGTTGAATTATCAAGAAACATCTGATGTATTTCATAACAATTTATTTTTTGAATTCGTAAAAAAAAGCATATTTGATTATTGCATGTTCCTTGGAAATAACCTATGTGTTTTATGTTGATAAGAGGGGTTATAACGATACGAAATGTTATCACTGATTACTATTAGGATTGTAATTAGGATTGGAATTAATTTAAATAAAATGGCTCAAAAATATCATCTTGTTTATATGATACACACGCAAGTCTAGAGATGGTAAGAATAAAGCACTGTCCCCGCGTATGTCTAGCCAAATGACCTATGATAATAAATATGGAGTAAATCCCTAAAATTAAAATCTGATCTTGTCTAATTTCTTTCACTCGTAGAATTAAAAGGCAACACAAAGAAAGGATCCTTACACATGAACTTAATTAGTTTAGTTTTTACTTCTTGAAATTTGAATTGTACTGTTGATATGCCATAAAATTCATTGACAAAAACAATTAAGGCGATGGAACTATTTCTAGTAAAACCAGACATGTATTATTTGAAGCGTTGCCTGGTGGGTCACATGAACAGGAAGTCCTAATTTCCTTCCAAAAAAAACGGGCTGAAAAGAAAAAACTATATTTATTAAAAAGAGAACTTGACCTATTTAGCCACTTGGAAGAGTAAAAAGGCTTTTTCCGAGGCCAGCACATTGTTAAAGAACTAACCACCTATTTTCCGGGCTCAGGTTAGCCATGTGAGTTTAAGTATTGACTTTAATCTCACATGGTAAACTTAGAGTGGCAAGTTCGATTCCCGCCTGGGCAATAGGAATTTATTTAGTGACGGAATTTATAAAATAAAATTCATAGTCCCATCCTGGCTAGAAAAGGGAGGTAACTTGTAGATAACCTGTCCCAATTAGCCTTAGTTGCAAAAAGTGGACGCTAATAAATAATAATAACCTATTTTCCTACAAAAGCAAATGATAATGAAAGTGTAAATCAGTATGACTGTAGTTTTAAAGTTCCTACGGTCTTGTTCCTCAGTCAGAATTTAACCGAAGATGACTTTCATATTTATTGTTTTTGTTTTTTCTAGTCTATAGCTCAATTTTAGTCTTTCCTTGAGTGGAGTCCTCTCCACACATTATTTTTGGTTAACCATACACATAAGCCAACTGGAAACTACTTCTTTTGTTCACTTTCGTAAAAAAGGGAATACCTGCCAGGAAATAGGTCTTCGATTCATCTGGTCAATGCCCTGCAAAATATTATTGTGTTTGATTAGAGCACTTTCAAGAATTCAGTTGAGTCCTTTGTTTTGTAAATATTTAAGAGGAACGTAGTTTATTGTTTTGCAATAAATATTAGTAGGTGGCAATGCTGGCAAACCAGTTCGCCCACAGTTATGACTAAGCTCTCTATGGATTGCAACACTGGTTGATCATTATAAACAAGCTTATCTGTAAATGAAAAGAAGCTAGATAAAGTTTAGTAAAGCTTATTATCTATAATACTACTAATTTAAGCATTATCGGTTAGGCTGATAGTTTATCGGTGTTCCAACAGATAGAAATATGTCCTATTTATACGAGTATTATGATCTATTAAAATGTTTGCAGTATGTCATAATAGATTACAATTTCATCCCCTCCTAATTTTTATAAAATGAGAAAATCCAATTAAACCAACTTTGGTTTTATATTTTTTCTTCTTCAAAACGTTATTTTAATTGAATCTTAGTAACTCAACAATTCTCATTGAACAAATACATCTAATCCAACACAAACTTATAATTATGCGCTTTTAAAGATTCTGTCTTGAGAATTACCTTCCTTCAGTTGGAGAGGAAGAACGTCATTGACTTCAAAAGAATTTAAAAATTGAATTAGTTTAAGGTTTTGTTTTATTAATGAAACGTTTTTATTTAACAAGCATTCATCATCATTCACTTCACTATAGTGAAACAATTACCGGTCCATACCCCACTTTTAGGGAAAGAATTATGGATACACACACGTGTCTTCTTCTTCCCTTAAGAATTCTGTCTTATTTTCTGTTTTAAGGTTTCTACCACATACATTTTTTCTGAGGAGGGAAATGGGAGGTAGGAATCAATATTTTACTAAAACATTGTGCAACTTTTTTTTTTTTAATTCCACTATTTATTAGTCATCATATTTACAAAGTGAGAACACAAGACTCTAAGGGGAACACTTCATTTTGATTAGCTGTGTCGTAGAGTAGAAATCACTGATGTAATGGCACAGTGGTTGATGGATTATACAACTCATCAGAGACTTGTGAAGCTCAAGGTTAGCTAGATTATTGAGACGAAGATTTAAGCTATCATTATTATGGAGGAGAACATAATAATCTGCCTATTGCAATTGATTCCAGGTAGTATTACACCGATGATATTTTGTTTCCATATTCGTTCGCAATAAACGTCTCTACTCAGCTAATTTTCTACTACATTTAAAACTTTAATTACCTCAATATTTTGAAAGAATTTTCTGAAAATCAATCGAATCAATTGAGGTGTATAGCTCAAAACTTTGAGGTGGTTATTCGTAAATTTGAATAAAATGTTCCAACCGTATAGGAGAGTAATCACAATAAGGTGTTAAGTGAAAGCACATTATGAATTTTGAGATCTTTTTTTTCTGATAGAAGTATGTAGACTTTTAGATAAATCTGACGAATAAAAAGATCTTATGCGTATCAACTGTGTCTGAAATAGTGAGACATTCCATGCTAAAGAGAAAAAAAAAAGACTATCGTGATAATAAAAAAAACCCACAAATCTAGAGGCATTAAAATTAAAAGTTATTTTGGCCTGAAAAACCTAAATATGAGCTGGTAGCAGGATTATTTCACTTGGGCTTAATCGTCTTAATTTCTCCTTCTTTTAAATAAATTACTTTGTCCGTTCTTTGAAAAGCATGAAATATATTGACAAAAATAATTACGAGGAGGAAAGATTTCTGGTAAAACCAGAAAAGTGTTCGTGATCATTCTGTTATATGTTGGCAACGTATGTGTTATAAGCGCTACTTAAGAAATATTACTCTTAAGTAATTTAGCGAGATTGCTAGAAGATTATTTCGCCAGTAATTTAGTAAGCCCTGTGAGCGCTGAAGGCTTGCAAACGTTCGTGACCTGGGCGGAGAGAAGAACCTGTTTTGCTAAGACACAAACGGCTGAAATGAATGATAATTCCTCCTCAAGGAGGGGCATAGGCAAGGCCAGAGAGAGATTTAGTCCAATCAGTCTAGGAACCATCGTATTTTTTACTCTGAGCTCAAAGGGCCTTACACAGTCATTAGTATTGTCAATACCGAGTATTGAAAATACTATTGATCTCAACGAAAAATATGAATTAATAAAGAATTGGTGGAATATTCGGTATTTCATTATAGGACTAAATGTGGGTACATAGTGAAAAGTGGGTGGTAAATTGTTAATTCTTAATTGATTGCATTTCCAATAATGTTGAATATCTGAGGGGGTGGGAGATAATTTAGGATGAGTATTATAAACATTGAGATTACTATTGACTGAAATCTAAGCCAAGGAAAGTTTCCTGAGTTGAGATTGGTTCTATAACAATCTACGATACGACTCATAATAACAGACATATTTCGAATTTTCGAATCCTCCCCCCCTCTAAACCCTCACATTTCAGTTCCGATTTCCGCCAATAACAAATGTGATCTTCAGAGGGGGGCTCAGGTTGGTCGTGCGAGTTATGGCGTTGGTCTTAATCTCGAGTGGTAGACCTAGAGTGGCGGGTTCGATTCCCGCCCTGGGCAGTAAAAATTTATTTAGTGACGGACTAATTAAATAAACTCCTTGGACCCACCCTGGCTAGAAAAGGGTGGTAACCTGTAGATAACCCTTTCCTATTGGCCACAGTAGCATAAAGTGGACGTAAATAGTAAACAAACTGATCTTCAAAGTTGACTAAAAAGGCTAAATATCGAGTATGGTATAGATCAAATAAACATTTTCCAGTAAAGAACAAAAAATCTTAATTGATGACGTCATCACATAATGTATTTCCATGTATCCCACAAAGTAAAAGTTCAATGGAAACCATATTTGTGGTATTTAAGCTCCGAATTAATCAGATTCGCATATAACTGCTTATCTTTGATATGAAATGGGCAAGAGTGGGGGTATACTGAAGGCTGAAATCTAAAAAATGCAAATTTCTCTGTTAATAATCACAATACTGAAAAAAAACACGTATGAAAACAATAATAGAACATTAAATTTGCAATAAGATCGATTCTATACACTTTTTCATTCCACCTCTAAACCCCCCCTCCCACTGGTCCGATTTCATCCATTAACGGACTTTCTTTTTACATAAAATGTTAAAATATCGAGTGAGGTAACGAAACAAAAAATTACAAAACGCTAGAGCGTTTACAGATATATATATATATATATATATATATATATATATATATATATATATATATAAAATTGTAACCTCTGTCTGTACATTGATTTTTTTCGCGAAATTTCACGATAACTTTTCGTTTCACATGTCATAGACACCATAACTGCATTTTATTTCTTTCGTGTATGATTGTTTGTTTGTTTGTTTGTTTGTTTGTTCCCTTTTCACGCATAAACGGCTGAACCGAATTTTATGAAACGTGGTATGTATATTACTATTAACTCAACTTAGACTTTAGGCTATATTATTATTCTCTAAGACAAACAGGAGTGGGGGTTATAAGGGAGGCCTGAAATTAAAAATAGCGATATTTCGTTTCCTATACAGGGTTACATGACACGCGATTTTCTAAACATTTCATCAAATGTCCATCGATCCTATTCAGAAGTTGAAGAAAATGAGGTCTGTCAAAACTATATATATATATATATATATATATATATATATATATATACTAGCGAAGGTACCCGGCTTCGCTCGGGAAATCATTAGAGTCCTATTCCTATCCTATTGGTAAGTTGTTTATTTTGTTATTTAGAGTAACTTTTGTTATATACACTTTCGTTGTATACCGAAGTATAAATGAGTTATACGCTAAAAATTATAGCGGGAGTCAACAATTTTATTTGGCACAAAACACTCAACCGAACTAAGTAAAACTCAGTATATCTATTAGCACTACCGGTTGCATTATAACAAGCCATACCAACATTTCTAGGGACGGGCAGGAGTGGGGGTTATAAGGGAAGCCAGAAATTAAAAATAGCGATATTTCGTTTCCTATTGGTTTTTCGGTAAATATGAACATAACAAAAGTTGTTTACTTTGTTATTTAGAATAACATTTGTTATATACACTTTTTTCGTATACCGAATAATAAACGAGATATACGCCAAAATCTATAGCGGAAGTGAACAATTTTATTTGGGACAATAGACCCAACCGAAATAAATAAAACTCGGTATGTCGATTAGCACTAACGCTTTCATTATAACAAACCATATCAACATTTCTACGCACGGGCAGGAGTGGGGGTTATAAGGGAAGCCTGACATTAAATATAGCGATATTTCGTTTCCTATTGGTTTTTCGGCAAATATGAACATGACGATAAACAAGAACATTTCAATTGTATGAAGCATTTTAAAAACAAGTAGCTGTTTCATGAGGAGCAAAGTATATTACTCCCCCCCCCCATTCCTCTGTCTTTCACTGGAACATTAATTAATCGGAAGTAAGTAATTTCATCCTTTAATGTGTTTAAAACATCAATTAATTAAAAAAAAACGAAAGTATTTAAACATACATAATTAGAATTGAAAATAGAATGTGAATATAAGGTAATGTTAGCGGAATTGAGAGTTAGCCGTTAGTCATGTTCTGTTGGTTAACCTGGAGCGTCGGGGAGGGGTGGGGAGACCTTCCTGTAATCTAGAACCTTTCTCACTCCCTCTTTCTTTCCTCAGTTGTTTTACACACTTTTTTCGTATACCGTATTATAAACGAGATATACGCTAAAACCTATAGAGGAAGTGTATTTTGTTATTTAGAGTAAATTTTGTTATATACACTTTTTTAGTATACCGAATTATAAACGAGATATACGCTGAAACCTATAGCGGAAGTGAACAATTTTATTTGGGACAAAAGACCCAGCCGAAATAAATAAAACTCGGGATGCGTATTAGCACTAACGCTTTCCTTATAATAAGCCATACTAACATTTGTAGGGACGGGCAGGAGCGGGGGTTATAAGGGAGGCCTGAAATTAATAATGGTGATATTTCGTTTCACCACAATATTTTGTGCTTAATAACTGATAAACACAGGAGACGGGAAATATGACAATTTGGAGGACAGTGAAGACTTACATAAAAAATTAATTTTATTATTAACAAATGCCAACAACGGGTGTTAATCCTAAATAGTGGGACGGGTAAAGGTGAAAATATTGTGCAAACTAAAGCCTTGCCAAAAAAATACCATCACCATTCAGCCTCAAATGAATTCCCGAACGAAGCCGGGTATCTGAGCTAGCTAACGCATTTACCCTTGGGTATACAACGAAAGTGTATATAACAAAAGTTACTCTAAATAACAAAATAAACAACTTACCAATAGGATAGGAATAGGACTCTAATGATTTCCCGAGCGTAGCTGGGTACCTTCGCTAGTATATATATATATATATATATATATATATATATATATATATATATATATATATATATATATATATATATATAGTTTTGAGAGACCTCATTTTCTTCAACTTCTGAATAGGATCGATGGACATTTGATGAAATGTTTAGAAAATCGCGTGTCATGTAACCTCAATAGCTGATTTCCCTTAAGGAAAATCTGCTAATAGGCCTTGGATTCAAACAAATAATTATAATTGAAAAAATATTCCAGAAAAACTCAACGGAATATTACGATTAGAGAATGGTATTACTTAAGAGATAAAGCATTTTATGTACACATTTTTTTTATTTTTTAGATAATTATTAATTTTTATTATAATAATGTAGATGCTACAGCAGCTTTTCTAAATCTCCTAAATAAACTGCACGGAACGAAGCCCCTTTAACGTGAGAGAGTTTGTATTCTTTAGAGGTTTTCTCTTCCCATAGTTATGCAATTTGTATTTCATAAGAAGGGTCTACCTCCTGTCTGGTAACAATACACATTTGAAGCGGTTATTCTTTTTCTACAACAAAAAATTCTTTTTTGAAATAAATAATACAAAAAAAAAACACTTATTTCACATAGTTCATAACACATTATTTCAAGGAATAAATTGATATATAACACCTTATACTTCATAACGTAATTATGAAATAATAATATCTGATTTGTGCTTGGCCGACAGTCTACTACTATGATGTTTTATATCTATTAAAAAATTGATTTTATTAACACCCACTTTATTATACTATGGCTAATTGGGATAGGTTTTTTACAGGTTATCACCCTGTTCTCATCAGAGTGAGACTAAGAATTTTATTTAATGAGTTCATCACTACATAAATTCCAGTTGCCCACGTGGGAACTCTCTACTCTAGGTTTACTTTGTGAGATAAAGACCAACATACATAACTCACATGGCTAACTCAATGGTCAATTTGCTCAAGGTATTCTGGTCTCACAAAAAAAAAAAAAAAAAAAAAAAAAAAAAAAACTTTGCTAACCTGTTTTATTTATTAACGTCCACTTTATGCAACTATTGCTAATTGGGACGGGTTATCTACAGGTTACCACCCTTTTCTAGCCTGGATGGGACTAAGGATTTTATTTAATGATTATGTGTTTTAGTTTGTTACATTAAATAATCTTTTGACATTCGTATTACTTATAATTCAAAGTATAATTAATACCCATCGACATACAATTTATGAAGAAACAAATTGTTATGATAAGATGCAAGACAAGAGGATTTTCATTAAGGGCAGATTTAGATTTATTGAATACTCTACAACAAAACCATCCCTTGGCAGCAAGCACACTTACACTGCGAAATCTCACTGCATTTACCACTTGAGATATCTTTGAGAAAAAATATCTACTTTCAACTTAAAACCTAAAAATCTTTCCGGCATACCCCCGTTCCTATACATTGGATCAAATAATGCAACTCCATTATTTATAGGTTTTGTGTCATGAAAAGCGGCATATACACATTATATGTATTTCTAGTATATAAGGGATTGTGCTATTTAAATTCGCACCCCACCCCCGCCCATTTGTATGATCGATAGAGATTTGAATAACTTTTTGAAAATCGCATAATGATTACAATTTCAATAGTTTATTTCCTTTAAGAAGTAATTTTTTTTAAAAAATAGAAGTAATTATAATCAGCTATTATTGTATAAAATTTTAATTTCTTCTCTCGTTCAATAACCATGATTGAAATGATTATCTAAAATTAGTTATTATTCAAGAATAAATAAATGAAAAATATTTTCTTTTTAATTTCAAAGTTGCAATCTTTGTGTCATTGAGAACTGCAGTAAACTACTTTCTTTATGTTTAATTTATTGACTTCCCAGAAAGAAAACAAGAAGTTACGCAATCGTTTTCCTCGTTTTGAAGAAGTAATTAGTACGTCCTTGGCGTCAATAGAACGCGTTAATTTAATTTGTGAGCTGGAAAAACAACTAAATGTAATGCTCAGGTAAATTTATGTAATAACTGAATTCTTGTTTGAGTGCTACATGGAATCAGAATTGTTCAAAACGCTGTGAAAAGATCCATATTTAAACGTGGATAATAAAAAATTGTTACTTATTAACGTCCATTTTCTGCTACATGGCCAATTGGGATGGTTTACCTACAGGTTAAATATAAATAATAAATAAATAGTATCTTACTGGGTGGGACTATCGATTTTATTTGTTCTATCCCCGTGGAAATCGAACCCACGACCCAAGGTTTACCATGTTCATTAACACCACGCTTTAACTCACAAGGCTAATCATGCCCCCTATATAAAAAAACAAAAAATAAATGGTCATATATATTGAATGGAAAATGAAAATTTCTTTTTCCAGAATTTCTATATTTTATAATAATGTATTTATAAAAAATAATGGAAAAATAAAAATCCTTTGGGAAAGGACAATTCTTACATTGGGAACTCCGATTCTTACATTTTAAATTAATTTAATCCTATTTAATATAAGTGGCTTTAGATTGACTTCATTTAAGCTTTTGTATTCGCCAGGAAACGACACGAGTAGTAATTATTTACTTGATCAAATGAAATGAAGGTCATCCGAAGACATTTACAACTTATTCATTCGGTTCTTTTTGCCAAGTTGCCTTAATGAAGACTAACTAGAAACCAAGATATCTTTTAAAATGTTAACCGATCTCTACATTCTAAAACAGCTAACTGAAAAAACTAACTTCATACTGTTTTTTCTTCTACCTATTTCACTATGGCCAAATTTTTCTATTTATTTTTTTATTTCTTAAAACTATATATGCGTATATTCTTGCAGACATCGAATAAAACATATATATGATTAGTTAAAATATTTTTTATTGAAAATAAGAGAAAGACGTTGGGCTAAAGTATGTTGCATTAATACTTTACAACACTTTTTTTAATTTTATTTATTTATACAGGAGCACCCGTATCTTGGCGATTTGGCTCAAAGTTTCACAATGTAAAATGAAAACAAAATTATAGAAAAATAACAAAAACTGAAACAACAAAAAATTAAATACAACAAATAATCATTAAATACTAGTTATAAAGACAATTAATAAACATTAGATAAACAAAAATAAATAAACATTAGACTAGTAATAAAGAGAACAATTTAAAATGGTTTTAATAAAAAAAAAAATTGTTATTCCTATATACTAGTACATTTATATTTTTTTTTATTTATGTAGTTTTGTACCCCATAGAGATGGGGTACAAAACTAAATAACAATAACAAAACAACATTTACAATGTACATGAAACCAACAGTATATATTTTTTTTTGGGTGTGGGTAGAAACTAGTGTACCTGAGAATTTTATTCAAAGGTCTAGTGTTGCTAGTACTGAGATTTGACAACTGGAAACGGGGCATAAGTGATTTTTTGTGACAATTCGTGTTACGTGAGTGGTAAATGAATAGCATTACTATTCTGAATCCGGTTAGACAGGATTGTGAATTATTTAGAAGCTTGTAGGTCTGATAAGAAGGAGCTTAATTTTGAGGTACTAACAATCTCGTTATGGAAATGGCCGAATCAAGATCGAACCAGTGACTGTTAAACAACACATTTAAGTCTATGCTCATTCCCATGCAACTGTTGTGGCTTAGCCCATCATCTGTTTATCTTTAGAATGACAATGAAAAGTTTGTTTCTCTTTACCGTGATTATAAATAGCGTGGATTCGGAGCTTTGCTATGTGACGAAAGCGTACAACTATAGTAGTTTGGTGAATTTGGTTAAAGCTGTTCATTCATTGACAAATGAGCCAGTTACGACGTTGGTCAATGGGAGTAACAATACTATCCTTAATGACGGTTTTGTCATGTCTCTAGCTGACGTCTTAGGACAGCTGCAAATTTCTAGTGTAAAATCATCTAAGCTGACTGTCATTGTGCTGAATGACAACCATGACATTTATCTTATGAATGATCATCAATTCTGGGATCCTGAATATTATTATGTCATATATTTCCCACAATTTACCAAGAATACTTTCTCAATTTTTGAACATTTGTGGTATTCGTTCAGAGTTTTTAGATCAATATTAAGCTTTCATTGTCACGACTTTGTATATACTGTCAAACTTACAACTAGATCCCAAGACGTTTTGCCGCTCGCGGACATATATAAATCCCAAATGTTTTTAAAGAAAACTCCTTCCCTCAATGCAACCAAGTTATATGCTGTCTTTGCCGGGAATTTTAATGCACTTTTACCAACCCAAAGAATGGACTTTGAGCTGCTAAGTGCGGCATGTCAAAAACTAAATATGAAGCTGATAGTACTAAATACAACTGATGGATTAAAGTATGGTTATAAACGACCTAATGGAACATATGCCGGAGTCTTTAAAGACCTCGTTGAAAGAAGAGGAAATGTTTCATTCAATGCTCATTTTCTAGTTGCTGACGAGTTAGGTTTACACAGAGATATAACGTTCTCTCATTACGTGAGAGCAAGTAAGGTATGCTTTGGTGTGAGCAAAAGCGGCACGATTCCTCCTTTTATAGCTGCATTTAAGTCTATTAATTTCAATGTCTGCATGTTAGTTGTTGTATCGTACGGAGCAGCGGGCGTGGCACTCGGATCGTTGAGAAAGTTATCAGCTGATTTCAAAAAGAAGGAATCACTGGGGTCGGTCTCTTTTTTGACGGTGTTTGGTCTCTGCCTTGGAATTCCTGTCACATTTCAGCCGCGCAAAGTCTTCGAGAGATGCATCATTTCATCGATCATACTGATGAGCCTCGTGGTGGTCACCATGATTCAGTCGATATTCACCACGACGCTCAGCACTCCTCCAACAGCGTACGAACTGCCTAAAACCAAAGAGGATATGAACAATTTAAGATTCCCTGTTTGGACTTCGTCGGTTGACTTGATTAACACATTGAAAGAGAGCGGCTACGACAGAGTAAAATTCCACTTGAGGACAAAATACGAACAGGAAAAAAACAGCTGGCCAGACAAAGATTACGGGACTTTAGAGAAAGTCCCAGCAATTGTGGATGTTAGTTTATTAGAACTCAAGAGACAGAACACTCGAATGACGGGCGTCTGTAACGTGCCCAACTACGAAAGTCTGGCATTTCAAAGAGGCTCGCCTTACCTACGACACTTCAATGAGATCATTATTCATTTGCAAGCTGGAGGATTCGCAGCAAAGTGGTCTCATGAATATTTCGAATCTCAGTTCAATACATTCCGTCCAAATAATAGGAAAGCACATACTGGTCCCATTCAATTGAAGGATTTTAAAATACCAATGCTGTTGATAATGACTTTATACTTATTCTCCTTAGTTGTTTTTTTGTTGGAGCTTCTAATTTATAGACTCACTCATAGAAAGTTATTTCCCAAATTTAAAATAAGACATTAAAAAATTATATTCCCTACTCATTCACATTTAGTTGATTAATTTTGCGTTATTGGAGATTGAAATGAGCACAATTTCCAGTTTGTCTTGAGAATTACTTTGCTAAAAGGTTATTTTGGATAATAGAAGCACCATAATTCACGATTATAGAAGTTCCCTAGAACTACAATATATAATTGAAAAATAACAATCTGTAATTAAGATGGAACTATTCTTATTATTTATTAACGTCAGCTTTTTGCAACTATGGCTAATTGGGACGGTTTATCTACAGGTTACCACCCTTTTCTAGCCAGGGTGGGACTTAGGATGCTATTTAATGAATTCCGTCACTAAATAATTTCCTTTGCCCAATCGGGAATCGAACTCTCCACTCTAGGTTTACCATGTGAGATTAAGGTCAACACTTTAACTCACATGGCTAACATGGGCCCCTGGAACTATTAAAATAAAATATTAACTATATCGTTTTTATTTCAGTACTCGCAAATTTTATTAAGTTAACTTTTCGAGGAATCAATACTCATAAATTTCACTAAAGGTGTGGATAGAAATAATTATTGATATTAATTGCCCTCATTCTCATTGACGGGCTCATTAAATATGGTCTAGACCCCCTTCATTAAAAATGGCGAAAACTTCTTATGAACCCACTAACAATATTTATTTTTGTTTATATGACAATTTGTCCGAGAGTATTACTTCTTCTTTGTATTAGTTTATAATTTGCACTGTTGGTGAAAGTTTCAATGCAATTTCGAACATGTGGTTACACAATTTGTTGAGTGGAAGACAAGTTTCGCTCCTAATAGCAGGCCTCTCGTGTATTTCTTTTTTAGAATTTCTCTGAGCTCACTTACAGCGTGTGTTGTCAATAATTATATTAATCATAGGAATATACATTTAGTCAAAATTGAGTTTACCCGACTTTAATATATAATTAAATATAAATACGGTTATCGGGAGTATTTCGAATTGTTAGAAATGCCTCTCTCACCAAGGTAATAAACATTGACATCGTAATATATATATCTTTTTATAGTTGCTCTAAAAATGATATTAAGATATAAAATACAAATAATTTCTTGCAGGAACTGCAAAAGTGACAGCTGACGACATTAAGGCCGCCGCCCCTCTATGCACACACCTGTTGTACGGTTTCGCTGCTATAGATGATGACGACTACCATTTGGAGCCAATCGACAAGAAACTGGATTTGGACAAGGGTAAGAAAATATTTATTTATTATTGTCATAATTAAATACTGAAGTCAATGTGGGATACAGTGAATCAGATAGCGAACACCGCTTCTCAGTAAGGTTGGCAACCTTGGGGAGTCAAGCACAACTACTCCTCTTATAAGGCAGGCCTAGTGCAAACCATTTTAGATCAAGAGAATATTTAAATTTCTGAAACCAATAGTAAAAGTAAATATAAAAATACATTTAATCTTAATTTAAAATTGTTTTGCATAATAGGGGCTATTTTTATTCATACATTATGAAATACTATGAATAATTTGTATCAAAAATCTATTAAATCCCAAAATTATGAATGGCCGTATATTTCATTATTATGTTTTTTACTTAAAAATATGAAAGTTCATACACTTCCCAGTTTTTTTGGGGTACAATAAATATTGGCACACATTTTACAAAAACCTCAGGAGATAACTAATTTACATTATAATGGAATTTATAGTTAAAAGAGAGAAAAGAATGGAACTAAGTTTATTTTTTCATCTTTCTCGTTTATATCACAGCTTTAACACTGGAGGGAATTGATTTGTTTTTTACTTTTTACTATTTTTTTCCTTAATCTAATATCTCCAAAGTTATCACTCGAAAGAGAGTAACTCTCAGGAGTAATGTATAAAAGCGCAGAGAGCATGGCAAATCATATTGCCACAGCATAGACTATATTACATTTATAAATATATACTGGATGTCCCAGACTCGATGGATGATATCTCTGATACCGTTTGAAATAAGTTAGTGTCATTTTTTTGTGTATGAAAAGTTTTAAATAACTTCGAAAAATGCGTATATCCCGTATTTCATTTAACGACCAGTACCAAAAATTGATTGAACCTCTACAATGAAGTGTATTGTGTTGTACATCATATTTGTGCTCCTTCTCTTTTAATTAAAGATATTAGCAGATTTCCCCTAAGGGAAATCATCTATTGAGGTCGTACTCTTGACGCGAGTTTCGAAAAATTTCTTCAAATGTCCATCGATTCTACCCAGGAGATGACGAAAATGTGGTAGGTTCAAAATTATATATATATATATATATATATATATATATATATATATATATATATATATATATATATATGTCTGTTAACGCTCTAGTGGTCGCAATTTTTGTTTGATCGTTACCAAACTCGGAATTTAATCGTTTTATTTAAAAAGGAAGATCAACTTCGTTAATGGTAGAAATCGGACCAGTGGGAGGGGGGTTTAGTGGGGGATTTTTGAAAATTCGAAATATCTCCGTAATTATGAGTCGGATCAAAAAATTGTATAGAATCAATATTATTGCAAATTAAATTTTCTATAAATATTGTTCTATACATTTATTCTGTATCTTGAATATTAACCGAGATATTTGCATTTGTATTCTGCGTGTGTTCGGCAGGAGTCGGCTGTACGGTACTTTCCGAAGAGAGCTCTGGCGGCCGTTTTCGTAACTGTTCGTCCCACATGAATAAGTTTAGAGACCCCTTACTACTACACTTGTTATTGGGCAGATTTCTCTATTGTAAAACTTCACGTGGGAAATCTGCTTAGTTTACGCAGCCCCTGCGTGACGGACTTTTAAATTCGGTTTAAATACGATAATAAATAGTGAAGCTATAGAGATAAAGAATTTGGGATAATTGGTTGAGTAAATTGACAAAACAATTTCATTTTTGTCCTTATAAAAGTGGGGTTTTCCTGCTAATATGACTATTCCAATAATACTTACAAGTAATGTAGTGGGAGCTTTAAAGCCCTGCCTACAGAAAAAAAAAACGTACTATTTTACATTATCTCAAATGGTTGCAAAGATGGATGCAAAAGGAACTGTGAGACACCCTCTATATATTCTATATAAAACTTTACCTAACAACGAAAAATTTGTTGAATAGGTAAGGGGCAGTGGAGAGCTGTTGCTAACATGAAACGTACTCAACCTGGCCTGTCAATATTACTCTCCGTAGGTGGCTATGAGGACAAAGAAGATGAAGAAAAGTACTTCGAAGTTGTAAGTATATGTACAATCAGATAATACATTTCGCCTCATGAATAAACTACTATAAAAATTCGTAGAGGATTTTCTAATCAGTTAGGGGAAGATGCACGCAAACCAATTTTTCAGCAATTCATTTCTAAAGTTTTAATCTTAAATGCGTCTAAGTATTTCTTCTCCTTTTTATTTTGAGGAAAAAATTGATTTGGTTTCAATCATTTATTACCAGGTAATAGATACGAATGTTGGTTAACAGAAAGTTCATTGAAATATTTTGTTTGTGTCTGGAATTTTCCTGACTAGAACTGTGATCTGTTTTACTGTCTCTAAGCGGCTTTTGCCCTACACACACCTATTTACCCTACAGTTTTCTAGTCTATTCAAAGCCCGGAGGAGCAAATACTCACTTGTAAGATCTAGACAAATAAAACCCACACTGGACCAGCTAAGAAAACAAACACTTGCAGAAACCAGACTAAATTGGCCCTGATAGCTACTTGTTCCCCACTTCCGCTCTGGAATAGTGGAATCATTTACACTCAGTATGCTAGTGGAGCAGTCAAAGAATTCCTAAGTGCCTAAGAATAATAACTAGAAAATGAGAGGGAAAGGCACCCAGAGGTTGCAAATGAAATAATTTAAGCAATGTTTATGCATCTCAAACCCCTTAAATTCGATCCCAATATGAGTAAAATCACTTCCTACTCAATCCCTCTTTGTTTTTTAAAATAATCTGTACAATGACAATAAGAATGATTGCTAGTATTCGTCATTACTAAATATCATTTACCCCTTTCCCCCAAATGCTGTCTCAAGTCAGCGATGGGATTTGAGGTGTCCTAGAGCCGACTGTAATTGTGTCTCCTCGACTCCCACTCCCTGCTGGGAATTCAGCAATATTTTGTTTAAATTATTATAACCTAAGTCGTTCGAAAAATTAAACTATCAAAATTTACTAATAATTCACTTATCATTGGATAATATACACCGTGACTTAATTTAGATTAAGAAAGTGAGGGGGGGGGGGGCTAGAAATTCCTCACGAACCCGAATCATACTTAAAACTATAACGAAACCAAAGGAGTAAAGGTTATAAGTGAGGTCTCAAATGAAAAATCGTGATATTTAGTAACCTATTTTCGGCAAATGTGCACAAAACAAAAGTTGTTTCTTTTGTTATTTAGAGTTCTTATGCTATATGCAATTTTGCCGTATAACGAAGTATAAATATATACAAGAATATAGATGCCCGTCACGCAGGAAATGCGCTAACTTCCCACTTCCGTCACGTATTTGCATTTATTTCAAGACGAAAGAAACAATATTTGTTATTTGAGAATGGGAACAATATTTGTTATTTAAGCTTCAAATAAAGTGCTTCATATTATAACAGCTTTTTGCTAATAAGTCATGAGTATGATTGGGGGTTTAGTTATGATCAAAAACTAAAATATGCAAATATCTCCTTTCGTTAATATTAAAGATAACACCATTTATAGAACATTAGATTTTCAATAAGATTGGTTCTATACAAATTTACGATTCGTTGCATAATAACGGAGATATTAAGAAGTTTTGAAATTTCTCCCCTATAAACCCCTCCTCCCCCTTATCGAATTTCAGCCGTTAACGAACTTGATCTTTCTCTTTGTATAAAACGATTGTATATCAAGTTTGGCAACGATTATGCAAAAATAGCGACCGCTAGAGCGGTAACAGACAAATATATATACAGTTTTGAACGGACCTCATTTTCATCTTCTCCTGGGTAGGATCGATGGACATTTGAAGAAATACTTCGAAAATTGCGTCATGAGTACGACCTCATAGCTGCCTCTTAAGGGAAATCTGCTAAGATGTGACGGCATCAGCAAGTATATATATATATATATATATATATATATATATATACACATATATAAAATTTCATAGTTTCATGGCAAGGGACACCAATAAAAAACATAAAAAAACTTTATTCATGCTGCCGTACATGTTTCATAGGGCCCACTTTTCAGGTGCCATCCAAGTGTACATAACAAATACTTGTATTTTTAACATATCCCCTGCAACACTGGCACTCAGGTATAAACTCTAAACACTGAGACAGGAAAATGTAGAAATATTGTCCATAATAAAGCCTTGCCAAATAAAATGTCATCACTATTTAATCAGCAATTATTGCCTGGGTACCTTAGCTACTATAGATACCTTAGATATATAGATTTGAATGTAGTTTGGCCAAAATTATTTAGTTTGAGAACATCTGAATGGCAATGGAATTTCTTGATGTCTGTCATCCATCTCCAGAGAATCATATAGTGAAAGCTGAAAGAGGACATGCATGGTGTGTTTAACTTCCTTCTCCCTCATGGCGTCAACTAATATTTATCAGAAGAAACTCATTCAGGCTCAAATGTATTTTACATTTAAGTTTCAAAAAACTTTTTCACATTAACTCTTGTGGAGTACCATTATCTCGATGTTGTTGTATCAACAAGCTACCTAGTGGCTCTTCATGAGAACACAAAAGCCTATCCACAGAATACTTCAATCTATTAATTAACAACCTCAGAATTCATTCTGTTCTGATATCCACAGAAACAAGTACAAAATCTCAACTCTAGAACCATTATTTTTACTCTTGAATTGAAGAGGGTGATGTAGGGACCTTTATTAAGGCAAAGCAGAAAGTCTATATCTCCACTGAAAGATTGTTTTATAACAGCTAGTTCTTCAAATCTAAGCCATACTATCAATGCTCTGCTTGAGATGGGCCAAGTGCATTGCTGTATTATCGTGAGCTAGCAGGTGTAAATAACTTGCTAGCAGGAAGTAACTCTAGCAAAGAGCCAAAAATAATAAGAGGTAGCCTCGAGAGTATTTTGTAACTGTAAAATAATTTTAATGTGAACCTGTTCAATCCTTTTCAGTGCTATTATATTTATCTATGTTAATATTCCTGAAATTAATCCTTTCATCATTTTAATGTAGTTGGAAAAGCCAGAACGAAGAGCAAAATTTATCAATACACTCATTTCTGTGATCCGTGAATTTGGTTTTGATGGTGTGGACTTGGCTTGGCAATTCCCTCCCCAACATGAAAAGTATGAGAAGACTTCTCTTGGTAAGATTTATATATAATAAAATTTTAGATAAGTTTGTACTGACTCTCTGAAAATACTCATTAGGAAATGAAGGAAAAAAATCAAAGATCCAATAAAAAAGATATAACATTAAACTGCTTATTGCTATACTATAAATTACTATTAATAAATGAGCTCCTTTTTATTTCTTAAAAACAAAACAGAACTACAAAATATAGATATCTCTTATATATTTGATATTTTAAGAAAATAACCTTAAAACACCAAGATAGGAATTTCATTGACATTTCCGATTTTAAAAGTTCAATGGTCATTGTTTAATTGTTGTAGTGATTGTCATAAGACACCGATGATGAACCAGGAACGGTGAACAACATTTCTCTATTCATGTTGACTACATATTTCATTTTGCACAGTATTTGACTTTGTATGCAGGTTTTGGTCGCATTCGTACTAGACCAGAAGCATTCACTATAGTGTAAAGAAAACCTCTAGTCACCCAGGCACTAGTACTTAGGGACCTCCATTCGTCATAATCTCTATATGGAAGTACAAGAAAATGGTTTACTTAACATTCACGTATGTCTTCGGTTTAGATGTAATTCAAGTTTTAGATTTATTTCTTTTTAAGCAATAAAAAATCATGGAAGAATGATGATTGAATAGAATATTACTACAATTATTTCAGTAATTAGTTGAAACATTTGAGATACTAGAGCTGTAGTGTGGTAAAGTGATAATGTTGCGGTAGTATAATTTTATTATTTAAAGTAAGTCTAAGGAAACTAGGCTATTAAAAGGGTGTAAATGTTGGCAGCATGGAAATAATATTATTAAAAGCCCATAGTTCCTTGAAGAATAATATTGACAATGAGCTCATGCCAATACAGGTTAAAACAAATTAAAGCATGGAGACAAATTTAAGAGTTCTTATAGTAATATTTTAAATGACTGACAAAGTATTTCAATGATTACCTTCATTTCAGGTTCTATCTGGCACAAGATAAAGAAAACTTTTGGTGCTGGAGTTGACTCAAAAGCTGCTGAGCATAGAGATCAGTTTATTGCCCTTGTTAGGGAGCTGAAAGCTCAATTGAGGCCTGATGGCAAGCAGCTCTCCATTGGTGTTCTTCCACATGTTAATTCTTCAGGTTAGTGGTTAATACCTGTTCTTACTCCTTTATTTATTTATATAAAATCATAAACGCAAATTTAACTTATAAAAAGATAATATAAAAGAGCATATAACTAAGAGAAATAGACAGTGATCCACATTAAATTCAGAAGTCCTTCACACAGGTTCTGTGTGAAGTAAGCATATTTCCCATTTGAGTGTGTCACGTATTTGCATTTATCATAAAATGTAAAAGTTCAATGAGAACAATCTTTGGTTTTTAGGATTTAACTAATGGGCTTCACAATACAGCAGCTTGTTGTTAACATGAGTAGGAGGAGTGGGGGTTTACTGATGGCCAAAAACTAAAAAAATGCAAATATCTCGGTTAATAATCAAGATAATGAAAATACGTACATAACAACATCACACTTGCAAAAAAACTGATGCGATACAAATTTTCGTTCTGATACATATTAATGGAGGAGATATTTCGAATTTTCAAAATCCCCTTTTAACCCCCACCTCCCACTGGTCCGATTTCAGCCATTAACGAACTTGATCTTTCTTTTTACATAAAATGACTAAATATAGAGTTTGGTACCGATCAAACACAAATTGCAACCGCTAGAGCAAAAAAATATATATATATTTTTGAACGACCTCATTTTCATCATTTCCTGAGGAGGATCGATGGGCATTTGAAGAAATTTTTTGAAAATTGTGTCATGAGTACGACGTCAATTGCTGATTTGTCTAAAGGGAAATGTGCTAAAATCGCAATTCATTTTGCTTGCATTAAAGCCACTTTTTTTTGTCATCAAATTGACTCTGAGAAGGGCAATTTATAATCAAAATTTTAGTATTACTACTTCCAGAGGACTAATCAAATAATTTTATCTTTCACCTCAACTCTTGAATTAATCAGTTAGTTTAATACTTTCTTTCTGCATTTTAAATTGAAGCAAAATAAAAGTCCTACTCACTCTTTTCTGTTTCCAGTGTATTATGATGTCAGGACCCTGATGCCTTTTGTTGACTTTGTGAATCTATGGACTGTTGACTTTAGAACTCCTGAAAGGTCTCCTGATAAAGCTGATTTTGTTCATCCACTCATCTACTTGTACCCTAGATTGACACATCAAAATGCTGAATCTGTTGTAAGGCACTGGCTTAACAATGGAGCTGAACGTGAGTAATTTTGAATTTCTTTAGTAAGAA